>JAUPFT010000017.1:4786466-5176805 GCA_036936625.1 Parnassius smintheus behrii
AAAGTCATCTGAAGGTAGTCGTATCGCGCCGCTATCCGACAATAGTAAGTTGCGTGAATCACCCGAGATAGCGGTTACGATGTCTCACCCGGCACAGGCTCAGCTGAGTCAGCCTTCTCTGTTGAGTTCTCTGTGTCTGAGTCAGTTTTCTCTGGAGAAAAGCTGTGTTTCCTTATGTAACCGTAGTGAAGTGTAGAAGTGTCAGGCTTGCGGCGATTAAAATCGAGCTAAGTGATCGTTGTTTTATAGTCTTTTCAGTGTATATGCCGATAGATAAAAAAGAAAATCTAGTGGAATTCACAGAGTGTCTTAGTGAGATGGCGGCTATTATTGAAAGTCATAATGTGGAAACTGTGTTTATGTTAGGGGACAGCGCGCGCCCTGGGGAGGCTTTTGACACAGAACTATTGTCATTTTGCTCTGAACAATTATGGACGTGTGTAGACAGAGACTTGTTGCCATCGGATACCTATACTTTTGTGAGCGAAGCGCATGGTAGTTTAAGGTGGCTGGACCATGTTGTGGTCACGACCGCGGCGAGGCCTACTGCACTTTCTGCATGTGTTCTTTACGACACGTACTGGTCCGATCACTTTCCTGTATTGATGGAGTGTAATTTCAATATTGTAACACCAAAATTAGCTCAGTCAAATAATTGTATTAATAAAATCATATGGGGAGAGCGTGATAATGATCAAATTGGTGAATATTACAATGAATGTAACTCCAGGTTAAAATTAATAGATTTTCCAGCAGAATTTTCGGATTGTTGCGATAGTATGTGTAGTAACCATCAACACAAAATAGCGCTTGACGGATTGTATGAACATATTGTGTGTATACTTTCGGAGGCCGCTATTTGTAGTTATAGTATTAGGACGGGGCGAAAAGGTAAATACTTACCTGGTTGGAACAAACACGTTCGCGAGGCACATGGGAGGGCTCGACGTTGTTTTCGAAGTTGGTCACTACATGGCAGACCCGGCTCTGGTCACGCATATAATGAAATGTGTGAATCGAGACGCATTTTTAAAGCTAAATTAAAATGGTGTCAAAATAATCAGACACAAATAAAAATGGACATAATAACTGAACACCACAAAAGAAAGAACTTCGGTCAGTTTTGGTAAGCCACCAATAAAATGAATCATAAGTTGAGCCTTCCCGTGAGTGTTTCGGGAGCTTGTGATCCTAGTGATATTGCTAAGATGTTCAGAGAATACTTTAGAGTGGAATCACCACTGGGACAGGCAGAGCTGCTGGTGTCTAATGCTGAGGCAGGTAGTCTGAAGCGTAGTGTATTCTTTACCGCCAAAGATGTAGCTAAAGTCATTAAGGGCATGGTGAGAGGCAAGTTGCCTGGGCATGACCACCTCAGCATTGAACACCTGCAGCATGCTGGAGTTCATTTGCCAAGGGTTTGTCCTTGTTGTTTAATTTGTGTATTGGGCATTCATATCTCCCTGAGAAATTGATGCGAACTATTGTTATTCCTATTCCAAAAAACAGGACTGGTGACGCCTCTGATGTGTCCAACCATAGGCCCATCTCCCTTGCTTCTGTGATCGCTAAGGTACTGGACAGTTTGCTTAAAGGATTTCTGGATAAGCACATCACGCTCAATGATGCTCAATTCGGTTTTAGACCAGGTCTTTCTACCGAGAGTGCTATCTTGTGTCTCAAGCAGACTGTCCAGTATTCCACAGCAAGGAAGACACCTGTGTTTGTTTGCTACTTGGACCTATCAAAGGCGTTTGACTTAGTAGCTTACCAACGCATGTGGGATAAGATGAGATCTGAGACTAGCCTGCCCGAAGAAGTTGTATTGCTCTTTCAGCACTGGTATAGCAACCAAAAGAACAATGTCAGATGGGCTGGCTCGCTCTCAGAAGAATACAGATTAGAATGCGGCGTGAGGCAAGGTGGTTTAAGCTCTCCTATGCTCTTTAACTTATATATGAATAAGCTCCTTGATGAGCTCAGCAGTACCGGTATCGGTTGCCACATAGACGGAGTTTGTATTAATAACATAAGTTATACAGATGATATGGTGCTGCTGAGTCCATCAAGTGCAGCCTTAAAGAAAATGTTAACTATATGCGAATCTTATGCTGTGGCCCAGGGGCTCAAATATAATGCTGTTAAGAGCGAATTCATGATGTTCAATCCGGACCACAAGCGATACACTAATGTGCCACTTTTTAAGCTCTGTGGTACCCCTTTGAAAAAAGTTGAGACCTTTAAGTACATGGGCCACTGGATCACAGATGACCTGAAAGACAACCAGGATATTGAGAGGTCGCTGTCTGTCCGCTGTAATATGTTGGCCCGCAGATTTGCTAAATGTACTGACGAAGCAAAAATTACGCTTTTCAAGGCTAACTGTCAGTCATTTTATACGTGCAGTCTGTGGGTTAACTTTACGCAGAGGGCAAAAAGTGATCTTCGCGTACAATACAATAACGCGTTCCGGGTATTGATGGGGCTGCCGCGTTTCTGTAGCGCTTCTGCTATGTTTGCGGAGGCTCACGTAGATGGTTTCACCGCCATAATGCGTAAACGTCGCGCTTCACACCTTAGGCGCATTCGCGACAGCCCCAACAGTATCTTGTGTGCTTTGGCAGACCGTTGGGACTCGCCGATGCTTGCTCGATGGATACGGCTGCACGCAGTCAAGTAGTCATCTTGCGGGCGGGGCCGGGTGCCATATTTTTTTGTGTGGTTTTTCTGTTTGTCCTTGTTTTATGTTATATGTGTTATGTTTCAATTGTCAATTACTAACATTAGTTATAAGCTCTAAAAATTGTTACTAACCTATAATATGGATCATGATGTCCGAAATAAACGTTTATTATTATTATTGCTTATGTAAGGTTCAATTAAATTATTCAAGGAGTTTTTGTAGTTTTAAAACTACGGCGTTACAGAACACTGGTTTCCTGAGGTAGTAAAAGGACAGCTCGCAAAGGTACAGCGATAAATAAGAAACTCTTTGAGGAGTAGTAGGAGTTACTTGTTTAATAAAAACATTGTATTACCGTTAACGCCTATTAGAGTCCATTATCTATTAGAGTCTACTGCTGAATACAGGTCTCCCCTTACATTGCCTCATAGTGGGGATATTTGCCAAAGTTGCCACGCTTGGCAAGTGGATTGGCAACCGAAGTTTTTATTTTTAATCAAATATTAGTAGTACACGCTGCTGTCCAGCTCGTGCTTTTCTTCCCTCTGTCGCCTTGTATTTAAGTTATAACGAGTATTAAGGCAATAATAAAGCGGTTTGTGTTTCAAAGCTGCATCCTGAATTTTTACTAGGTAAACTACCTAACGGGTCCCAATAAGAGAGGAAAAAATTCGAAACCTGAGGTAGACAAAGCAGGGGATACATTTTTTATTGTAACCTTATAAAATAATTTCTACATAAACTTTCTAAGCTAAGACATACTGTATCGAAGAATTAAAGATCAAACTTCAGAAGCTATTATATCAAGTGGACATTATTTTATTGTTTCTTGTTACTTTGCAGTCAGTTTTTCTTATTTGAGTGTATTTACACTTATATCATTTTAAAAATTTAAAGAAAAGTTTCACAAAGAAGAATAAATAATTCAATTTTTTTATAGAAGAGGGGGAAAACGAGCATGCGGCGCACCTGATGTTAGGTGACTACCGCCGCCCATGATCAACCGCAACACCAGGGGAATTACAGGTGCGTTGCCGGCCCTTTAGAAAGGAGTAAGCTCTTTTCTTGAAGATCCCCAGGTCGTATCGGTCCGGAAAAATCGCTGGTGGTAAACTATTCCACAGAGAGGTTGTACGCGGAAGAAAACTCCTCTTGAAACGTATAGTGGTGGACCGCCAAGCATCTAGATGGTGTGGATGGTATCGGGACGTTTGCCGCATAGTGCGTTCACGAAATTTGGTGGCTGGGATTAATCCGAACAATTCCTCAGAGCACTCTCCATGGTATATGCGAAAGAAAATGCAAAGACATACAACATCTCTTCGCAGTGCCAGTGAATCGAGCCGATCGGAAAGCACTCGGTCGTCGACGATTCGAGCCGCTCTGCGTTGGATGCGGTCAAGTGGAAGGAGCTGGTACTGGGGAGCCCCAGCCCAGAGATGGGAACAGTATTCCATGTGTGGCCGAACCTGCGCCTTGTAAAGTTGCAGGCGGTGTGCCGGCATGAAATACTGTCCCGCTCTGCTGAGCACGCCAAGCTTTTTAGAGGCCAATTTGGCCTTCTCTTCCAAGTGACCACGAAACTGCACGTCACTCGATATGTCGACGCCGAGTATTCCGATACTGGCTGAGGCAACAAGGGGAGTGCCTTGAAACTGAGGAGATACGACAAAGGGGTCAATGTAAAGATACCCGAAAAGCCATGTTAAAATAGATCAATATTTCAAAACAACTTACGGAGTTATGTTAGCAAAACAAATACGACCTCAGATACATGTTATAATATTTTATTTGATAATAATATTTATCAAACAACTTATCGTGTCAACAAATTTCTCAGGATCTGTTTCTGAAGTAAAATGTTAGCCTCGTGAGACGACGCAATTATACAGTTTGTGACATGTACCTTTATCATTTAGACTGAAGGTCTTCAAACTTTATTTTTTGGTAGAAAGTTGCAAATCATTATACTTATAGAATAATAAATGTACATAGTTTATTGCGGTCACTAAAATGTTATTTTGTAGAAAGTTACTATAAGGACTTCGCATTAAAATTATCTATATAGACAGTTTTATAGTAAAGATTTTCTAATGTAAACTATTTTATTTATAGCATAAACGAGCACACGGTCCACTGGATTGTAATTGGATACTGTGGGTTATAGATGTCTCCGTCCATCTTAGACTATCGATCAAAATGCAGATGCTATGTTACCCCTGAGAACTAAGATGGAATGCCTGTTTCCACTAAAAAGGTCTCCGGTTCACTACACTCACCATATGAAACACAGCATCATTGAGCTGCTATTTTACGCTGGTATTCTGTGAGCGGTATTTCTGTGAGTGTAGACCTTTCCTAAACTTAAATGTAACTGCAGCATGGTTCTATTACGTTTAAAAAGAAATAAGCAAAATGCTGTTAATTCATGCTGAAATCCTTCCCCGGTCAGGTGTATGTCTATGGTCAATAAAAAATAGTGCCGATGATGGTTGTAGGTGTCTATAATCAAAAGTATCCACTTACCACCAGTTAGCCTGTACACTCATCTGTCACCTTCAATTCTTTCAAAAAAGAAACAGCCAGCTAAACCGTAACCAAATGCGTAGCGATTGCGCTGTCGAGCAATTAAAAATTAAAGTTTATGTTATTTCGTGCTACAGCTGAAACGTCCTCTACAAGATACAGGAGTAGATTTTGAATGTTGTGACGTTTTCCCAAAAAAATGAGGAAATTGTAATAGAAGACAAAATCATAGAATTAATATTTAGGTTGCGTTTAGAATTATTTATTAATTATTTGCAAAGAGAGAAATGTAAAATTACTTAATTGTCAACTAATGTTTAATTTAAATTATTTATATACGTAATATTTTGCACTGTAATTCACAAATCTATTATGTTGTTATATTATTCCGTTAGAAATGATATATTTATATAATTATATAATATTTATATTTATATCAATATAATATACTTTATATATGTGTGTATATATAAATATATATATATATATATATATATATATATATATATATATATATATATATATATATATATATATATATATATGAATAGGCCTTTTGTATTAAAAATAAATATTGTTAACTAATGTTTTATTTTAATTATTTATTGACGTAATATCTTGTGCTATAATATATTCACAAATCTATTATGTCATTATATTATTCTGTTACAAGTGGTATATTTATATAAGTATATAGTATTATATATTTGTATAAATTTATAATATACTTTATTTAATAGACCTTTTGTATTAAAACGAAATAAGATTTGGAAGGACAAAAACTTTTCAAATAAAACATGTAATTAAAACATTGATTAAATAACTATATACACAAGTACTTAAACAATAAATAAAAATACCTACTTATGCGTGAATATTGTAGGTAATTTTATTTGCCCAATAAAAATACAACAATAATAGTCCCATATTGGCAGCATGTAATTACAATAGTAAGAAAATATGGGGTAAAACATCTTACTATGCCTAGCAACATTTTCATTATATTAGCGCCTGTAAAATTTACGATTCATTATTTTGTTTTGATGAATGTTTTTTACTAAAATGTAAGATGCTAAGCAGTATTGACTCGTGAAATGAGATTTTTAAATTTTTTTCATGATTATGTGATGAGTTGTGACAGCCTTTAACAGCACAATACGTCATTTTATTGCAAAAATGCACGAGTTCTGTACACGACTACGTGAACTCGTGTACTGACTAGCCGAAAGCAGGGTTGTCGTTCTACAAATTTTAAAGTCCCTAGAAAAAATCCGCTAGAAACAGGATTTTTCTTTTTCTTAAAATCCGCTAGATGTCCCTAGGTACATTTTCGTGGTACCATTGGGCTAACTGAAAAATCTTGCCAAATGGTATACAATAAATACCGGAAATCTAAATTTATAAATTCAGAAAAACCCTAAAAAGGCGGACTCTATTTCATATAAATCAGTTATTTATGGTGTAGGTTAATGACATGCCAACCAAAAGAAAAATTATTCATGTACAGAATAAAAAAATATTGTAACAAAATAAATCTTTAATCTTTAAACCACGTTTAAACATTAGTCATCATATTAAAAATAAATCAATTAGCTCAGTAAGTTCTTTTACCAAAATTTCATAATTAGTAGCGAAGTATGGATTCAGATCTTCAAAAAGAACTTCAGCGGAAGTTGCAGCTTCGCCAATGTCTCCAGTTCCCATCTTTGGCTTGCCTTTACAGACTTGGTTGACAACATCTTCAGGAATAACATTGTGCAATTCTTTTTTTAATCCTTAACTGATTTCTAATCAGAATAATGAAATTTAAAGTTTTTTCTTATAGCTTTTAACTACATTCATAGCACCAAATACGCGTTCAAATTCTGCATTTGAGTGCGGTAGTGATAATATTACTATTGCAAAATTACATAAATCTTCAAATATGTTTACTCCTGCTGCATTTTTTACGTCGAAACGTAAGACCATGGTCTATGGTCGTAACAGATGAAAGTGAATGAACGTCATTGAATTGTTACTTTATGTTCGGAAATTCTCGTAAAATTATATTATATATACTGTGTTATCAAAGGTAGATTACAAAATTGGACTTATTTGAAATGAATTACTTTATAAAAAAAAGTCGCCATCTCAAAGGTCCACAGTTCGCTACAAGTCGCTAAATAATTATTTCTCGCTAAAACGATTTTTTTTTATCCGCTAAACATTGTTAAAATCCGCTAGATCTAGCGAGAAAGTCGCTAAAATGGCAACACTGGCCGAAAGTTGTACGTAGCCTTTAAAGGCTAACTTGAAGTGGCTTCATTTTGCGTTCGCCTATTGCGGTTCTAAGCCTAATATTTCTATGGTTGTCTCTCTTACATAGGACAAACAAAAAGATCCATAAAAACCCGCGTGAAAGAACATATAGCAGACGTGAAGCATCGACTCTCCGGGAAGTCTGCAGTCTATGAACATGTTCAAGATTGTCCTCACCATTACATCAGATTTGATAAACTACAAATCCTCGAAAAAGAACACCGATTTCTACCAAGGATGATACGCGAGGCTATTGAAATTAAAAAATATCCTACTTTCAATACAGAGGATGGAACGGCGCAACGGCGCTACCATCTGCTTGGGATCCTATAATTAAAAAAAATAAACCCAAACCCAAGCATACCACTGCAAGACTTCAAGATACTGTAAGTTTATTCTGCGTAGATCGGATCAAAAATTAATATAAAAAAACTGAAGGTGGCCGGGCTAACTGTAATATTGAGGCGTCAAACATCTCAGTCCCCCCCCCCCCCCCGTGATCATGGATAAAGCACACGAAACGTCGGTAACTAGAAAATAAGTTAAAATAAGTAAATTAAACGCGATAGAATCAGTATTATATAGTTTTATTCAACTTTAAGTTGCATTTCGCTTTGTAACATTTTGTGAAAAAATAGTTGTCAAACTGTAATTAAAAATTCCATCCATTGAAAGCCGACAGCAAGAAGTGATATTATTATATTATATGTATAAAGTGATATTATTATAGATAATTGGATTTTATTTACAACCCTATGGGTGGAAAAATTTTAATTACTGGATGAGAGCCAGTTGCCACAATTATTGAAACGTTTCGAGCAAAGTTGTAAGGATCACTTGGAAATCAGTCCGTTACTGTTGCATCGGAATTTATCCATTTGAATATCGTGTACGACACATATTATTTTATGAAAGTGGTTAGTAAAATAAATTACACACAATAATGTATGTAGAGCTGACAATGCAGTGGCGGTGTTAGAATACAATACTACCCCATATCCCTTCCCCTCGCATATCCGAGAAGTGCAAACGTGTTCAAGAAATTATGTGTTAATTTTGTTCAATTAAGTAAAGTTAAAAATCTACTTCCAATAATAGGAGTGCATAACTGAGATGACAACGTTTGTGTGTTGGATAAAATGTACGAGTGTGAACTTTAAGAACACGTCACGCCTGTATATATGTGAGTAACCCTGTATTTATATCAAAATAAAGGACAGATAATTGTTTACTTATACTAATAACCCGAGTCAAAAAGAATAAACAATATTATTGGAGCGTGGATCAAAATAAATCAGACGGAAAGAATATTTGTATGAATTCGTCGATTGCGGCCATTTATTTCAGACCTCTCTGGTAACACATTGTTTACCAGTCACCGTGTATAGTACGGCGTATTCGGTTGTAATTAAACGGTAATAGTGGTCATATTCCTCAAGCAGAGCTACCATATAAACTTCACTAAGTATTTATTTCCTCCTGCGACCCTGGTACTATAACACAATGTCTGTCGATCGTACGCCGCCTAAGACGCTTGTGCACTCGGATCACTCTGCGTCTGACCCAAATATCTGCACAAAGCTTGATGAGCCAGAACCTTATACAATTACCAGCCGACCTAAAAGGAAAAGGGAAGAAAGTATAAAACAATCAGAATTTATTGAATTTAAAAAGGAATTTATAAAAATGTTAACTTAATTTAAAGAAGAACAAGGGTTATACCTTGCATCTATTAGTTCTAACGTCGACGAAATCAAATCGCAAAACAACAAATTACATGAGTCCGTGGAATTCATGTCTAAAAATACGATGAGGTAATACAAAAAATTTGCTATCTTGAGGAGGAGAGAAAAGAAGATCGGAAGTATATATAAATTCCAGAAGAAAAGGTTGAACACTTGGAACGCCAGTCCCGATCAACCGGTTTAGAAATAAGAAATATACCAAAACAGGCATCCGAAAATAAGCAAGATTTGACTGGTATTATTATTAACTTAGGTAAAGCCATTAATGTCCAGTTCCAGCCATCAGAAATCAAGGATGTGTTTCGAGTCAATTCCAAGACAACCAATAAACCAATAATTGCAGAGTTCTCAAATGCCTTAATAAAAGATAAATTTCAAAAATCAATAAAAACTTTAATAAGATTAACAAGGATGATAAGAAGATAATAAGCTTAGTACCCGTCATTTAAATCTAAACGGTCCAAAAACTCCTGTCTATATATCGGAAAGTCTCACATCCAAGAGTAAGCGTTTATTCTTCCTGGCAAGAGAATTTGCGTCGACATACGGTTATAAATACTGTTGGACTTCATACGGCAAAACATTGTTGCGTAAAGAAGATGGATCCACGCTAATAAGAATTAATAGTGAAAGTGATATAAACAAACTAAAAAGTAACAAATGACTATATATTTGTTCAAACATTATTAAGTTTTTAGTATTTTTCTTTAACCATATATTTTTTAAAATGTCTTTTCTTTGTAATTTTTACTATTATGTTTCTTTTGTTTTATATAATTTTTATTCAAAACACAGAAAAATATGCATGTACCACACTACACACAAACACAATCAGTACAGTATTTACAACTAGTTTTGTACTCAAAATCGACTGTTCGACGTATCTATATTCCAGCACTGCATTATTACCTAAAACGGAGTATAGGCTAAAAATGATGTTTGTGTATCGATACTGCCTTACAAACTGCAACAAATTACATCAGATATTATCATCAAACCCTAAAACTGGTCATATATATATATATATATATATATATATATATATATATATATATATATATATATATATATATATATATATATATATATATATATTATTTCACTTAAGTAAAAACGAAAGAAATAAATAACATGTTTATTAGCGATGAACTAGAAAGCCTACTAAAACCTTCATGTTTTAAGGTGGAGGACCCTGCTAAGTGTTGCACCATTCTAAATTTAAATAATAAAGATCCCTTAAGTATATTAACAGTAAACATCCGAAGTGTTAATAGGAATATTGAAAACCTGCTTATATTCATTACGCGACTACAGATAAGACTTGATGTTATTGTGCTTACCGAGTGCTGGATAGGTGAGGACAGAGAGGTACCCTCAATTACAAATTACAAGGTATTCCGTACAAATAAATCAATAAACCAAAATGATGGTGTAATTGCTTATGTTAAACAGCAGATTGTAGTAGATGCCTACGAACCTGCCCCAAGTGATGGAAACTTTTTGATCTTAAGCTTCGGTTCGGAATACACTATAATTTGTTCGTATAGACCTCTCTGTTTCAATAATCCCACAAACTATTTCGATGCTTTAAATGCTATACTATGTGACCTTGATTGTTCAAATATTATTCTCACAGGGGATATTAATTTGGATATTTTACCTGGCAACCTTTCTCGTTACTCATCTGAATACATAAGTATCCTCTTATCTCATGGTCTATTGCAATGCATTAATTTACCCACGAGGGAAAACGCGTGCTTAGATCACTTTGCGGTAAAAAGCATGAAGACAATTAAAACGATTGTTTTTGATGAATTAACTGATCATTGTCCTATACTCTTATACATAGAACAAGCGGAATTCGAAAAACGAAACATAAATAACAAAAAATTACTATTAGATTTCGATAACTTAAACAAAGTTTTAACGAATTTAAATTGGGTAGATTTATATAATGAATTTAACGTAAACTTAGCGACAAATATTTTAATTAATACTCTAAAGAGAGTTATTAATACTAACAGTAAAGTTGTCAATATTTCGAAAAGAAACAAGCCACTAAAACCATGGATTACCCCAGGAGTAATAAGATCTATTAAAAAGAGAGATAGGCATCATAAAAGACTTAAAAAATTACCCGAAAATGATGAAATAAGAAAAGTATACAAAAATATAGGAATATATGTAGCAACATTATTAAATCGTTAAAAAGGCAGTATTATCAAAATGAACTAAAAAGAAACCTAGGCAATTCAAAAAACACTTGGAAATTAATAAAATACGTATGTTATTTAAATCAACCTAGAAATACATCCGCCGAATTAAGTAAAATTGCTGAAACACCAAAAGTATCTTTCAACATAGTTAATAATTTCTTTATATCAATTGGAAGTCATTTGGCCAATACTATTCTAAAAAAAATAAATAAAACTGACCTTCAACTTGCTAGGGAAGCTAATCAAATTGGTCCAGCCCAATCTATGTCATTATTTTTAACAGATCCGGAAGAAGTTAGACTCATAATTAGTAGCCTTAAATCCAACTGTGCTTCGGGATGGGACGACATTTCTGTAGGTTTTTAAAAAAAATTAACACCTTGTTAGCACCTCACATAGCCCATATATGCAACTTAAGTTTTCTATCTTTTCCGGATCAATTTAAACAAGCAATAATCTGTCCAATATATAAAACAGGAGACAAATCATCTCCATCAAATTATAGGCCTATAGCTCTATTATCATCACTTTCTAAGATACTAGAGAAGCTTGTAAATAGGCGACTAATTAAGTACCTAGAAAACAACAAATTCCTTGCTGGAAATCAATATGGCTTTAGAACAAATCATCCAACCGAAGAGGCGGTTTTTAATTTGACCACTAAAATATCACAATATCTAGATGAAGGTAAAAAGTGCTTAGGAGTTTTCTTAGATTTGCAAAAAGCATTTGATACAGTATCCATTCCTGTCCTTATAACTCGTCTTCAGAATTTTGGCATTCGAGGAATAGCATTGGGCTGGTTTATTGATTATCTCTCCAACAGGAACCAAAAAGTACGTATTGATGACTGCCTCAGTGACACTGCTATCTGCTCATATGGAATTCCGCAGGGCAGTACACTGGGACAACCCTCTTTTTGGCGTACATTAACGACTTGTGTCACTTAAATATTCGTGCTGCAGAGCTTTTCATGTTTGCAGATGATACAGTCTTACTTTTTCATGGTCCAAGTTGGGATGCTGTTAAAAAATCTACTGAGGAAGGACTGTGTAAGGTTACTAGTTGGCTGGAAGATAACCTGCTTTCATTAAACACCACTAAAACAAAATTTCTATGTTTTTCAAAAACCGCTGCTTGTAATCCACGAAACGAATTTAAAATAATAATTCACACGCATCCTTGTAATAGAAACTTTAACACTCATTCGGCATGTGAGTGTCCCACTCTAGGTAAAGCTGACACAATTCGATATCTCGGTATAATTGTTGATGATAAGCTTAATTGGGCTCCACATATTTCATTTATATCTAACAAAATCAGAAAGTTTATCTATGTCTTTAAGAATTTAAAAACAGTTGCAAACAGAAATCTACTACTACAAACGTACAAAGCGTTGTGCCAGAGCGTTATCAGTTATTGCATACGTTCTTGGGGATGCGCTGCTAAAACACATCTTATAGAATTAGAGCGAGCTCAAAAGACTGTACTAAAAGTAATACTTTCACTTCCTTATAGATATTCCACAGAAATGGTATATAAGTTAACTGATGTACTAAGTGTTCGCAAATTATTTATATATCAATGTCTTAGACGCTTTCATAGATGTAGTGTTCCGCAAATACTAAATTCAAAAAGAACTGTACGTATAAATATCCCCAAAGTTAAATCCATATTCGGCAAAAGGAATTATAATTACGTAACTCCCAAGTTATATAATATTCTAAATAAAACAGTGTGCACAAGAAAGGCTTCAAATTTAACAGCTCCATAAGAATAACTTTATGTGCAGTGCAACAAACACGCTACTCACTCACACACATACACTCACACTCACACACACACACACACACACACACACACACACACACACACACACACACACACACACACATGTATAGAGTGTTAACTATGTATTAAATATATATCAACATTTCTCTAATGTATTTTGACACAAAGAGTTACTGAATGGGAAGGAACTGACTCCTGAAATACAGGGTATCCTAGTTTGGGAGTCAGGGCTCAATGATGTTGTATGAAATTATAAGTGTCAAATAAAGAAATTATTATTATAGTTGGGGTATCTATATAATTTTATTTATTATTATTTATATATATTTTATTATTTATTATTATTATTATTATTATATCACTCCTTGAGTGTAGTAATAGGCGACAAAGTCCGTGTTTTTAGGCAATGAAAAACTGCTACAATATCGTTAGAATAACCTGTACGCCAAGCCATGCTCACTTTCGATCGCGCAATACCAACCTTACGCCCGCCAAGTAGTGATCGAATTAGATCAGAATTATGTAAACATGTCTACCTATGAAAAAACTATTTTTTCGTTTTAAACAAAACCAAAGACACTATGCAATAGATATTAGTATCAAAGACAAAGATATGCTCTTTTATTTTAAACCATAACCTGGCAATGTTTCTTAGAAAAAAAAAAAAAGAAATCACTCTGAACTTCCGGCGTTCCACGTGTCACTTTGATGAAGGTCCGTCCGTCTTTTTTATAGAATTTTATATTTGTGTCTGGACTAAAAACGAAAGTATTATACTTTTTTATATTCCTTGTAATATAGTCAACACGTAGATATGTAATTTGTGGTATAAAAAGTGAAAAGTAAATTGCCAAAAGTACTTCAAATTCCGAAAGGCCTGTTTTGGCGGGCGGGTTATAAATGTGTTATTTTTCAAATTCTCATTTATTTTTAGTGTAAAATGTAAGTAAAAATAGTTTTCCTACATATTTTGAAATAACATGACGTTGTATTTATTTCAAATTCACACGAACATATTTTAGAAATATTGTTCGAAATGTCACAGATAAAATATTATTTTATTTTTTTTTTTTAATTTTTTAATATTTTAATATTTTGGTATGAGTAACGAATGGAAACACATAAAACATAAAATATACATATTTCCAAACAATTTCATATAAATTTCTCCAAAAACAAAGGTGTAGAATTCAAATTAGTAGTAATTTTGTCACTAAAATTGAAGTTTATACTACTATTATGCTATACAGTGTAATTTATATACTTTATTACAATTTCTAGCAACCAAAAATAATTTTATTCGATAGTTTATACATTCAACAAGACTTCCTGTAAGTTTTATCCATAAATATTGTCTCAAAGTGAAAATATAGCAAAATTTGCAATATTGCAAAAAATTTCCTAACCTAGAAATTTTCCCGCCAAAAAGGTCCCGAGTGAACGGGAGTGTAACATGGCGCGCGCTCGCTTGGCGTACAGGATAAGAAGGTAAATTTTGACGAATTGTTAATGATTATAAATAGCTTAATTGGTATTGGTCGGTCACAGAATTTTAAAACCCCGGTTCGAGCCCAGACCGACCGACCTACTTTTTTAATTTTTTTTTTCATGTTCTTTTCTTTTTTGAGAAAATCTATTTTTTCGAGCCCTTTTTTTAGTATTTTTTAAAAACACGAAAATTTAAATTAAAATAATTGAACTCATGATTTTTTATTCAAATAACCAGTTCCGTTTTTTCTGTTATGTCGCTAAGATCAAAAATATTATATATATTTTATCAGTATGGAATTTGTATCTAAATATAATTTCCAATACACATGAATTAAAAAAATCGAGCGAAAAATACCGAGCAAAGCTCGGTCAACCAGGTACTATTACAAAAGAAAGGAGTATGAAAAAACTTATTTTACATACTACACTACATTTTTTCACGCCACGTTGCGGCTATGTTATGGTCGTAGCACTAATGGGTCGACTCGACCGGAGAAGCACCAGGCTCTCACAGAATACCAGCGTAAAATATCATCCTAGTCCTCAGGGGTGACAACGCATCAGCGTTTTGATTCTTAATCGAGGGTAAATGTAGATGTCTATGGACCCCACATTTATCCTCGATTAAGAACACTACATATATCCTCGAAAAAAAAAAACACTTCCCCTCGAGCATAACATATTGTGTGTGTTTATATATGCATATATGTATAACATATACATGTACATACATATACATACATTAATTTTCTACAAATATTTAAATTTACTTTCGGCTTCCTTACATAATATGTTATTATTCACCCGAAAATTCACAAAACATGAACTTTAAAATGAATTTACAATTTTATTCACTTTAAACGTAGAAAATTAGTTAATTTTTTAGTTTTAGTTAGTTAATTAATTAGAAGTTTAGTATCTACGTTGAACAAAGTATTAATTCATAAAATTGTTCAAAACGAAATAAAATTACGAAAAATAACTGGCTATTAGAGAAAGAGAGAACGAAAAGGTGCACGCACTGCTCTCTCTTGCTTATATCCCCCACTCAACTCCCTTTCGTCTCGCCCGATCACAATTTTCGTCCAAGTCAAGCATGCGTAAAGAAGTTTTACTTCAAAAATTACGACGGAGGTGTTGAGATCCAGTGTTGTAATGTAAAAACTTTTATAAACTATAATATACTACTACATTTGTAACAAATAAATTATGATTTAACATTTACTGTATTAATCATTGATGTTCAGAACGATAAGACCAGATTATTTAAGGGTTATCTGGTATGTCCGCAGAAGTGAAAATTAACAAAAACATCGTATCTACAACTTTAAAATTACATACAAACGTTTCAGCTACAGTTCCTTTTATATGAAAATGCTTACCTAAACCGCCGATGTGCTGCTACAGCTGAAACGTGTTTTATAAATGTGAGGTATAATACCTTTTAAATCGCATCACGTTAGCACCGCTATTACACTAATGCTCTTACAACACTTGCGGCACTGGTACCAGAATTTTTGCGAGTCTAGAAATACAAAAATTTAATAGACAACACAAAAATGTCGGTCATGTTGAATTACTAATGGCAGTTTAAGTAGTAATAATATAGTTATGTGCCCTTTTCACATTTAATGTCATTCTTTCGACTCATCTGGCCTTCGAGTCCAAAGCCGAGAAAATCTTGATCATGTTGGGATTAAAAATAACTTATTTTTACCCGATTTAAAAAAAGAGGAGGTTCTCAATTCGACTGTATTTTTATGTGTGTTACGTACCTCAGAACTTTTTCTCGGTGACACTTTTTTATTTAGAAAGCTGGTACTTTTCATGTGGACCACTGGTTTTTGAGTTATCCTTAATAATTCGTATTTAATTGACTTCGACTACATTGATAATGTTCCTATTTTATTTATTTTGAAGTCCGTTGTACAATTTTTTTTTTATTTTGCCATTTGTTTACAAATTGTTAATTTAGGCTAACTTTGTGGTGTAGTTCCCAGGCTTGTTCATAAATGCTAAAGGATGGTTTAAAAGTTACTACGATATGATTTTTGATAAATTGTATGATAAGAAAACGACTTCTTAATATGATTTCTAAAATGCACGTAATGCACTTTAATGCTATGGCCTATATACATCTACATCTATCCTCGATCAAGTATGAAAACGTAGATGTACGTGTTTTCACCTCTGAGGACTGAGATGACATGCCTCGTTAGCAGTTAAAGGGGGATTTATTGTAGTCACCATTACTCTGCTGTTTCGCGCTGGTATTCTGTGAGAGCGTAATCTTAGCCTGTTCGTTCTGACTCATTCGTGCTTCAGCTATGTATATCTGCAGTGAGGCTGTAACACACGAAAACTTTTTCGATAAAACTCTCATCTGGAACACACGCCAGCTATGCTAACTCCAAACATTTAAGGTCATTGCACTCGCGTCTGTAAAACGTGTTACCTCACACTACAGCTATTTCAACGAAATGAGAAAACTTTTGGACGCCACAAATTGCAACTGTATGGAGAGATTTATTTTTATAATAATTAAAATGAATAAGTACCTGTTACACGCTGGCAGCCTGGCCTTATTGGTGTTATTTAGATTTGAAATAGTCATCAAGGACTACTTATACTATCAATTTTTCGATTTCTTCCTCTTTAGTAGATACTGTGGCATATAGGTAATCTAAATTTATCCTCAATTAAACATCATAATGCAGGTGCATTGTTACCCATGAGAACTAAAATGAAATGTCTCGTTTCCAGTGAAATGGGTCACCGGTTCTTTACACTCGTAATACGAAACACAGTAGCATTATGCTGCTATTTTACGCTGGTGTTCCTGATCCGGGCGAGCCGACACATTTGTATTACAAACAAAGTGCAGCTGCATTATCTACCACGTAAACAATTCGATTTGAGATGCTTGTCAAAGATCATTTTTTTTTTTCAAAAATAAAACTTAAACTATTTCGTATGAAATATAGCCTAAGGTCACTCATAACATTACTCTTTGTCTTTTCGTGAAGTTTCATTTTAAATTAGTCTGGACAGGCAGACTTAATTATTATTAAATAATTATAAAAATAAAATCTTGTAGAAAATAAAAAAGGCGTTTGATAACCGAAATTATGTTTGTGTGTCCCCAAAGAATTAAATTTGTTATATTATGTTAGATAATTAAACTAACCATACGCTACTATTTTAACAATCTGATGTTAGTATCACAAAAATAAACAAACATGTAGAAATGATGTGTTTATCTAACTCCGGGGAGATTTACGACCAATTATGAATACTGTTAGGGAACAAGGATGAAACAAGCTCTGCTTAACTTCTAACCCTCTGGAGGAATTAATGTGAAATGCAGGTTCGTTTTTGTTTATGAGTTTTTATTATTGCAAAAATTTTATATCAAAAATAAACGTAGAAGCTAGAATACGTTACTTATTTATATATTTTAGTAAAAGATGTGAACTTTAATAGACTAATAAAGAAATCTTAAATAACAACATTTCGTGCAAAAATAATCTATAATATGTAATTAGAAAAATTTTCTATGTTATGAAGCTAATCTTTTGTAATACGCTAAAATATGCGACCTCTAAACCACGCTAATGGTACAAAGACTACCACTCAAAAACCTTTTTTTCATAAAGGAATACCCACGCATAATTGACTTTCGCTTTCGCTCACATCCGTGACCCCTCCAGAGGCGACCACCTCCAAGGTAAGGTAAGGATGATAAACGAGTTCACAGTCCACCTAGTGGTAAGTGAATATTGTAGCCCGTAGACAACTTCATCTATTCACAGTTAAGAAACAAAATCCTAATGCATTGTTACCTCTGAGGATCAAAATAGAATGCCTTGTTTCCAATAAAAGGGTCTCCGATTTTCTACACTCGCCATATGAAATAACATTAAGCTGTTATTTTGCGATGGTATTATGTGAGAGCGTGGTCCTTCCGCGATCGAGCCGCCTTTTCGTGCTACAATCATTATAAAGCTGTAGCATACCTCTATCACGTGTAAATGCTATATAATTTCAGAGCTATTAAAGTATGAATTAACAATAATTTAATTTTTTCAAAAACCTGATTTGTGTATACATACATTTATTGAAAATATAAACTGTGATATATTCGTACATTTGTCTGAAATGAATTAATATTCATTTCACTTAAAAAAAATCCAATTTAAAGTTCAAATAAAATTTATTTAATGAAAATTCCGTACCCATCCCATCGTGATAAATGGCTTACATGAATTCTAACAAACGCTAGAACAGAATACGTGACTACGTACGAAGCTTGTGTTAAATGCTATTCTTCAGTTTTTTTTAGTAAAATGATAAATATATGGCATTTTAAAGACCGATGTTGGACAAAGGCAATTGCAATTATGCGCATATTAGCATAAATTATATCATTTCGTGTATGTCGTAAGAAGTGACAGCGGGAAATAAAACTGTGACGGGTGACGGGTGACTAGCAGCATCAGCTCAAAATCTATCTATACATATAACAAATCTGTAGAATAATTATATGTTCACGATTCACGCGAAAATTACATGACAGATTTCTATGAAATTTTGTATGTATATAGTAAATGACTGTCCGTAACATATAGGCAAGTCTTTTTATCCGATTACGGAAGAATAAAAAAGGTTACTTTTCCTTTTTTAAGCTTGTCATTATGGCTGCTGATGGTTCTATTAGTGCTAAAGATTATTTAGCTTATCCTATATTAATTCTATAAAAAAGTGTGTATATTGGAAAATGAAACTCATAGCGCCACAAACCAGAAAGGGCAGAATCAGGTCTGCCAGGCAACCTGCCAAACGAGGAAAGTGAGTTGTAAGCCTAAATCGCATCTAGAGTAAAAAACACTTTACTTAAAAAAAAAACTAAAAAAAATTGTAGTATTCTGCAAATCCAAAGATTTTGTATACCCACCACGCTGAGTCAAGAACGGGTTATATCAAACTCGCACCGACTAAAGCCTCATAGTGTTCATTCAATCTGTGTCGCAAAAAGGAACACATTCGCATACACACGCGGCTCCATTAACGCCAGTCAGTGAGACCAGCTCTCCTCTTCTTACTTACTTTTTATATGTTACATATCAGAAAAAATAGTACAGCATCAACGTGTAAAAGCTTTTCTCTACTTCAATTCAATTTGCAGCAGTCGCCATCTATTTCGTTTTTATTTTCAAGTAGTAAATGTGCTGATGAAATGAAAATTTTTATTCAGCTTATGCTCATTTAATAGCTCTATAAAATCTTATATAAAAATCAAAATCAATATAATTATATTATCCTATATAACGAATTGAGATCATGACGGCCAATCTCAATGGAGAATGGCATCTATACAAATAGCTATACAAATAGCTACCCATGATCTGATAGAGCAATAACCTGACACAAACGGACAGAGATCAGGTGCAGAACTAACGACACTCAAGCATGGGGTGGCACAACTTCCACTTTTAACTCTGAGCTACTAATGAGAATATTTGTCTCAGAAAGCCTCATTAAAAGGTTTTGATCCGAACTGGATTTCAAACCCAGAATCCCATAATCATTAGATGCGCTTACCACCACTAGAACAACGAGGTAGTCGATAATAAAAAAAACTGTCTTTCAAACCTAACGGTCAGTTCTAACAGATTTTTTACAGAATATCGAACACACAGTCCGCCTGATTGTAAGTGTAAGTGTGTGTGAGACCGAGAGACATCTACATTTTATCCTCATTTAAAAATCAAAATTCAGAGAAGTCACACTCGACGATTAACCTAGAATGTCTCATTTCCAATTAAAAGGGTCTCCGGTTCTCTACACTCACAATACGGAACACAGCAGTATGAAACAGCTATTTGACGCTGGTATTCTGTAAGATTGTGGTCCCATCCCGGTCTAACGTAGCTGAAACCTGGCTCTACCATGTATAATTACGTTATTGAAACAAAAAATGGCAGAAAGATATGGTGATTCCAAGGTTGCAACAAAATTAATGAACGATATGTAGCAGTCAGACTAATCAACCCTAAACGGGAATAAATAATATATACTCTGCTGTTACCATAACGCGGAAGGCGAAGATAAAAAACATTTATTTCCTAACTATCCCTGGCTACTGAGATATTGCGGACTGCATATAGATAATTTGACGTCCTTATAAAGAAACAAGAAGCAGCCGCAATTATCATACAGCGCCACATCGACTTCACACGCCGCTATCGTCACGTATCCGTCGACCAATGGGGAGCCGTTTCTTCAACGCCGCAGCTCGCTTCTTCTTGCTGTTCCGGAGCTGTATTCCACGCCGCCGCCGCTCAGCGACTACGCGCGCGCATTTTTTTTGCGCCCGACACAAATATGGGCAACCCTCCGGAAAGCGGGGGAGGGAGGTTGGGAATGCTCATAGCATACCAGGCAGCCGGCTGCGTGGTTTTGTGGCGACTTTTACCCACTAAACCCAACCTTTTAGGAATTGGCTTAACGATCTGACTAGAGATCTCTAAGCCGTATACGAACGCGACCCTCCTTGGCAGAAAGGAGGGCGCAGCGCGCGCGCACCGATCTGTATGTCTTTTATAGCCCGGTCCAGCGACGTAGCTTCGTGAACAACACACAAGTCTCACGCCGGGAAACGAAACGTACATAATAGTTGTATATTTTGGCTAATTTTTATTATTATACTATTAAACGAGCAATTCTTGTAGTATATAAATATATATATATAATCGGGATCTCGGAAACGGCTCCAACGATTTTCATAAAATTTAGTGTCCAGAGAGTTTCGGGGATAAAAAATCGATCTAGCTAGGATTTATTTTTAGAAAATGTCTTTTTGTCCGTGTTTTTAGGCAATGAAAAACTGCTACAATATCGTTAGAATAAGAAAGTAAATTTTGACAAATTGTTAATGATTATAAATAGCTTAATTGGTATTGGGCGGTCACAGAATCGTAAAACCCCGGTTCGAGCCCAAACCGACCGAGCGACTTTTTTAAATTTTTTTTCAAGTTCCTTTCGTTTTTGAGAAAATCTATTTTTTTCGAGCCCTTTTTTTAGTATTTTTTAAAAACACGAAAATTTAAATTAAAATAATTGCACTCATGATTTTTTATTCAAATAACCATTTCCGTTTTTTCTGTTATGTCGCTAAGATCAAAAAATATTATTTATATTTCATCAGTATCTAATTTGTATCTAAATATAATTTCCAAAACACACGAATTAAAAAAAAATGAGCGAAAAATACCGAGCAAAGCTCGGTCAACCAGGTACTTGGTCATAATATAAGCATTATAATTGGCTAGGTAAAATAAAAAATTGTTACCATTGGTAAACCCATTGTGAGCCGGCCATATAAATATAGGCAAGGTTGATGCAAATATATTCCATTCCAGTCCACAGTCCATTCCATATTCATACTCCAGTCGGACTTACATAAACAGTCGTTTCATTTCTCCACCTTAAAACCACTCGGAGTCTGTTAATAGTGGACCGTTCATCTCCACTATTACAGTGGTGACCCCTTACAAGCACCAAGAAGGAACACCCTGCGACGTACCATTATTACAGTGGTGACCCGTAAGAACACCGCGAAGGAAACCCGTGGCGAACACCGAGAAGGAAGACTTCAGTATTTATAAAATCAGTTAATCAAGCCGTCATTATGGAACAAGAGGCGAACACATATACATCAATAGTCGAAGAAATTCGGAAGCTATCATACGAAGTCGCTGCACTCAAAGCTTCCCAGCATCACACCAGTTACCAGCAACAGTACAACCAGCGCAATCAGCAACAACGAAGACCACTTTTTCGTCGCAACCGCTCTGCAAGTAGAAGTCGAATAAGCTCAACATCAAGATCCCCTTACTGCTACTATCATCGACGTTTCGGGTTCGAGGCAAGAAAATGCACAGCACCGTGTACATTCAGAAATGAAAATACGAATACGGAAAACTACCTAGTACGCTCGATGCGACGGGATCCAGCGTAACAGCAAAGTCCTACCGTCTTTTCGTCACCGATAAAAAAAAGCAAGCTTACTTTCCTTATCGACACCGGAGCAAATATCTCAGTGTTACCGCCGAAGCAAGGACAGAAGTTGAAGCCACTGGATTTTCAACTCTATGCAGCAAACAATACGGTGATTCCTACATATGGAGAAAAAACAATGGAACTTGATTTAAATCTACGCCGACTATTCAAATGGAGATTTATCGTCGCTAAAGTCAGCAAACCAATCATCGGTGCTGATTTTCTTCAACATCACCAGTTGATCGTCGACATCAAAAATAGAAGAATTATCGACGGGAAAACCAATCTTGCATCTCAGTCTTTTGTCCAAGCAACCAATCTGCCCACAATAAGAAGCATAGATGTTCAACAACCGTATCACAAGATCCTCGAAGAATACCCTGGTATCACAAGAATAACTTCAATGAAATTAACACCGAAGAACGACTTTGAGCATTTCATCGACACCAATGGACCACCGCTTCATTGCCGTGCACGTCCAATCGCACCACACCTATACGAGCAAGTTCGAAAGGAATTCGAAAACATGATTGAGCAAGGAATATGCCGTCCAAGCAAAAGCCCTTGGTCATCACCACTTCACATTGTACCGAAGAAGAACGGAATTCTATTACCACTCCTGACCGCTGCCCAACACCGCGAGTCAGGGATTTCACTCATCAACTATCAGACAAGACTATATTCTCCACCATCGATCTCAACCGAGCTTACCAACAAATAAGAGTACGCGATGAAGACATAGAGAAGACAGCAATAATTACCCCAATGGGATTATTCGAATCCCCAAGAATGATCCCAGGATTAAGGAACGGAGGTCAAACTTTCCAAAGATTCATTCACGAAGTACTTCATGGACTGGATTTCGTTTTCGCATTTATTGATGATCTCCTTGTTCCAAGCTCTGATAAAGAAACGCACGAAACCCATCTACGCACCGTGCTACAGCGATTAGAAGACAACGGAATCACAATAAACCCTTCGAAATGCATATTTGGACAGCAAGAAGTTCAATTTCTTAGTTTCACCGTCAGCAAGGAAGGAATCAAACCGCCTGCCGAAAAAGTCAGAGCAATCATCGATTATGCAAAACCTAAAACTATCGAAGAGCTAAGGCGTTTTCTTGGGATGATAAATTTTTACAGAGAACACATACCTAAAGCCGCTGAAATCCAAGCACCACTTCACTCCTACCTTCACAACACGAAGAAAAAAGATAAAACGTCAATCGAATGGAACGATGAAGCCACGAAGGCATTTGAAGCTTGTAAAGTTGCGATCCAAAATGCAGCTTTACTCGCTCACCCATCACACGAAGCAACCTTTGCTATCTTCAGTGACGCATCCGATTTCTCAGCAGGAGCTGTTCTCCAACAATACAGCAATGGGAAATGGCAACCACTTGGCTATTTTTCGAAGAAGTTCTCCGATACTCAACGTAACTACAGTACATTCGACCGAGAGCTACTCGCTATTTACATGGCTATCAAGCACTTCAGAAAAACGTTCGAGGGTCGAAATCTGATCGTTTTTACCGACCACAAGCCATTAACATATGTACTTCCAAAGAAACCATCACTATCGGAAACACCTCGAAGAGCAAGACAACTTATTTTCATAAGTGAATTCACGACCGACATATGTCACATCAGTGGAAAGGACAACATAGTCGCCGACGCACTCAGTCGCGTCGCACCAATCGACAGTGTAACGTGCCCTACATCAATCGACTATCATAAGATCGCCGCAGCACAAAACAGAGATAGTGACAACATAAAACATCTATCGAAGCAGGGTAACTTGTCCATCAAGCAAGTTACAATGCCAATGACGCATCTACCTATATACTGTGAAGCCTCAACGACAACCATGCGACCATACCTACCAGAAGAATGTCGTCGCGAAGTCTTCAATGCACTGCACAACATCAGTCATCCAGGAGTTAGAACAACAAGAAAACTCATCACTGAAAAATTTTTTTGGCCTTCAATGCAAGTGGATGTTGGCAACTGGGCGAAGCAATGCATTCAATGCCAGAAATGCAAAGTACAGAGGCATACATCAAGTAGTCTAGCTACATTTCCACCCACGGAGAGATTCGAACACCTGCACGTTGACATCGTTGGACCATTACCTACTTCACCGCAAGGACATCGTTACCTCGTAACAATGATCGACAGAACAACAAGACGGCCAGAAGCAATACCTACCGATGATACTTCAGCCGAATCCGTCGCGAAGATAATTTATGAAAATTGGATTACTCGTTTCGGATCACCTAAAACCATCACAACGGATCAGGGAAGAAATTTCGAAAGCAACCTATTCCTCAAACTTCTTCAAACTATGGGAATACAGAAGACACGTACAACAGCATACCATCCTCAGTCAAACGGAATAATCGAACGATGGCATCGTACATTAAAACCGCACTCAAAACTCGTTTATCTCAACATACAAAGTGGATTGATGAGCTACCTACAGTGCTACTCGGACTACGAGCAATACCGCGTGCAGACACTAGTCTTAGTGCCGCTCAGCTAACTTACGGCTGCAGCATAAGACTGCCGTGTGACTTCTTGTGTTTAGCAGCGTCAAACAAACAAGAAATGGATTACGATTTCATAACTCAACTTCGAGAATCAATCAATAAAGCCTTATCGTCGAAATGCACCGAAATGCAATCACACAGAAATAATAAATCAGTATTCATTCACCAAGATTTGAAAACATGCAAGCAAGTTTTTGTAAGAAACGACGCAATGAAAAAACAATTTCAACCTACCTACGATGGACCGTATAAAGTATTAGAGAGAAATAGCAAGACTTTTAAGCTACAAATACCCGGAAGGAAATCTACGATTATATCGATCGACCGACTAAAGCCTGCCTATATTATTAACGAGGATACTTCAGAGGATTCTACATCATCATCAAAACCACCAGCGAGGAAGCTTGAAACTCCAGATTTCGTAACTCAACTTCGAGAATCAATCATTAAAGCCTTATCGTCGAAATGCACCGAAATGCAATCACACAGAAATAATAAATCAGTATTCATTCACCAAGATTTGAAAACATGCAAGCAAGTTTTTGTAAGAAACGACGCAATGAAAAAACAATTTCAACCTACCTACGATGGACCGTATAAAGTATTAGAGAGAAATAGCAAGACTTTTAAGCTACAAATACCCGAAAGGAAATCTACGATTATATCGATCGACCGACTAAAGCCTGCCTATATTATTAACGAGGATACTTCAGAGGATTCATCATCATCATCAAAACCACCAGCGAGGAAGCTTGAAACTCCATCATCTACATCAACCCAGTTGAAACCTATTTTAAAAACTCCTAAATACGGGCGAGTCGTCAAGCCTCCGGTACGCTTTCGCTAGGGGGAGAATGATGTAGCAGTCAGACTAATCAACCCTAAACGGGAATAAATAATATATACTCTGCTGCTACCATAACGCGGAAGGCGAAGATAAAAAACATTTATTTCCTAACTATCCCTGGCTACTGAGATACTGCGGACTGCATATAGATAATTTGACGTCCTTATAAAGAAACAAGAAGCAGCCGCAATTATCACACGCCGCTATCGTCACGTATCCGTCGACCAATGGTGAGCCGTTTCTTCAACGCCACAGCTCGCTTCTTCTTGCTGTTCCGGAGCTGTATTCCACGCCGCCGCCGCTCACCAACTACGCGCGCGCATTTTTTTTTTTGGCGCCCAAGGCAATTAAAGGGCTACCCTGTACGTAGGGAGGCGGAAAATGCATTACGCATACCACGATAGCCGGTCTATCGTGGTTATGAGGGACTCACTGTCATACCGGGGACCCTAAGTGATACCCTCTAAAAACCGCCTTTGGGGACAGGCAGCCGGCTGATTAAGCTCTATTGTGCCTTATCATGAGCGACCCTCTTTTGGGAAAAGAGGGCGCAGGCGGCTAAGAGCCGCTGAGGGAGTGCCTACGAAGGCAAATTAATGCTGGTTTATACAATAATTTAAACTAATTAGAGTTGGCCTGAGCCGCCAGGAGGCAGTTCAGGTCGTTTGACAGTTTATTAGGCGGGTCCGAGAGAGAGTTTCTCAGCCTGCGGACACGATAGCGAGAGGGGGGTGGGGCTGCATAGGAAGCCGCCTCACGAATTAAATTGTTTGGGTGCGACTCTGAGGCTTTGAAGAAGTTCTCAGAGAGTTTTTTGAGGAATTGTTGAATTGTTGGGAGCTATAAGTCCCGATGAAGGTCGGCATTACGGACGTACCAAGGTGCGTTCGCAGCTCGACGACAGAAGAGGTTCTGAACTATTTGGAGTTCATTTAAAATATTGGGGTTTGCGTGGGCAAAGACGGGGCCCGCGTAGGACATGACGGGTCGTATACAGACCTTATAAAGGGTTCGCTTGTTTCGAAGGGACATTTTACTGTGTCTGCCCAACATACTGTTGAGCCTACTCAGGTAAAACCGTGCGTGACGGGTGACTCGTTTGACGTGGGGCCTAAAAGTGAGCCCTGTGTCTAGAGTGACACCTAAATATTTGGCGGTCGTATGCCAGGGGACAGGGGTCCCTAGCATACGTATTGGAGGGGTGTTTTTAAGACGGCGTCGTTTATAATCGAAGTGAACGGCGGAGCTCTTCTCCGGGTTCACATCGATGCGCCATTTTTTGAACCAAGCTCCTAGGTCATCAACTGACTTTTGGATCTTGTTCCGTATGAAGGGTAGTGAGACACCTCTGCAGTAGATGGCAGTGTCGTCTGCGAAAAGGGAGAGTTGAACACCTTTTGACGGGATGGGAATGTCTTTGGTGAACAGGATGTACAGCAGAGGAGCAAGTACTGAGCCCTGAGGGACACCAGCCTTGATAGTTCGCTGTGAAGATAGCGTGCCTTCGTGTCTAAAACGAAAGGTACGATGTTTCAAATAGGAGGCCACGAGACGAACTAGACGATCGGGGAGACCTATTTTGTAGAGCTTGTAGATGAGGCCTGTGTGCCAGACTCTATCGAAAGCTTTGGCTATATCGAAGAAGACCGCGATGGTTTTATGACGTCGAGGATAGAAACCGCTGAGGATGTATTCCACAATGCGGTGAACTTGTTGGGGACATGAGTGTTGGGCTCGGAAGCCGAATTGATGGGGAATGATAAGAGGGTCACCGTCTATGGGAAACAGATAGCGCCTCATACGAGTTTGGATGACTCTTTCGAAGAGCTTGCCCATTGCCTTGAGGAGGCTAATGGGGCGATGGCTGGAGGGGAGGTTGAGAGGCTTGCCTGGCTTGGGAGTTCCAATCACAGTTGCCTCTTTCCACGTAGTGGGAAAATAACTAAGGTTGAAGCAGGCGTTGAAGATAATAGATAAAAAGGTTAACACCTGCTCGGGAAAGTGTTTAAGGGCTTGGTTGGAGATGCCATCCGCGCCCGGAGCCTTTTTAGGCTTAAGTCCTTTGATGAGGGATGAAATCTCATCATTGGACACAGAAATAGGTTCGGAGGCCGTAGGGGGTGAGTTCCGGCGGCGGACCTCATCCTCCACTGCCTGGACATGTGAGGGGTCGACAGGTTGAGAACTAGGGGAGCATTGAGCGGCAATGCTATCCGCAAAGCACTCAGCCTTTTCCTCTTCCTCGAAGGCAACCGTGCCGTCGGGACGGGAGAGAGGGGGAGTGTGTGTGATAGCGTCTATGCGGAGGGCTCTAGCCATCTGATAGTACGCTGTGTGAGATGGAGAGATGTTCTCCATGAGCTTACTCTTTTCGAGATCTTGAAATTCAGAGAGGCGGAAGCGGAGTTTTCGTTGAAGACGATTGGCCGCGCGCCTATATTCGGGGGTGGGATATTTTGCTGCTCTCCGGAAAGCAGCTTTTTTGGCTTTTATTAGGTTGCTAATATGTAGGGGAAGCCCACTATTGTTAACAACCGGGACGACCCTTTCGTTCTCCTTAAGGGAGGATTTAATAAGGGTGGAGAGTGAATCGACCGCGGTGTCGATTTTTTCGGGACTGTCTAAGTCCGTCGGTATGGAGATGGTAGAATCCTGTGAGTCCAGGGCTTTAGCTAGGGACTCCTTGAATCCCTTCCAGTTAGTGAAGGTTTTCGTGTGTGTTGGGGGAGGTGGCTGATGGCCAAGAATGAGGGAGACCGGTCGGTGATCTGATCCTAGATCGTCTAGTGTCTCGATTGCTCTGAGGTTGAGAGAAACTCCTTGGAGTAACGCAAAATCTAACACATCAGGTGAGTGATCGGTGTTATCGGGAAAGTGAGTAATACCGAGAGGACTATGGACGGTGATATCAAGAGACTGCGTGATATCGAGCAGTATCTTGCCACTAGGGGACGTAGTGCGGCATGTCCATTCAGTATGCTTGGAGTTAAAATCTCCAAACATAATGACTGAATTGCCCAAGGATAAAATGGCCTCAAAATCTTTTTTGAGGGGATAGGTTCCTGAAGGGATGTAACAGGAGGCTATGAGGATGGACTGATGTCCAGTCATAGCTAGCCTGCATACCGTGGCTTCCGTGTTGGTAAGCTGCGGAGTAGAAATGGGCGAGCAATGAAGTATCTTCTTGTAATAGATGGCCGTTCCGCCGCCTCGGCGGTCAGGTCTGTCATTACGAAGAAGAGAGAAGTTTTTAATAGAAAGGCCTCTAGTGTCTAGTGTCCTTAGCTTTGAGATTAGTTTCCTGTAGGAGGAGGAAATCGACTTCACGATTTCGAAGAAAGAGCTTAAGCTCTGGGAGGTTATTTCGCAAGCCGCGAATATTAAATGATACAAGCGATAAACCCTTAGGTTTGATACGACCGTGGGATCTTGGTAGGTTAATTTGCTCAGACATTGGAGTTAAGTTAATTAAGTTAACTTAACTTACAACGCTAGCAGAAGAGACGCGCGCGCACCGATCTGCATGTCTTTTATAGCCCGCGACCAGCGACGTAGCTTCGTGAACAACACACAAGTCTCACGCCGGGAAACGAAACGTACATAATAGTTGTATATTTTGGCTAATTTTCATTGGTCATAATATAAGCATTATAATTGGCTAGGTAAAATAAAAAATTGTTACCATTGGTAAACCAATTGTGAGCCAGCCATATAAATATAGGCAAGGTTGATGCAAATATATTCCATTCCAGTCCACAGTCCATTCCATATTCATACTCCAGTCGGACTTACATAAACAGTCGTTTCATTTCTCCACCTTAAAACCACTAGGAGTCTGTTAATAGTGGACCGTTCAGATATTTTTCCAAACGAGAATAATATTAGTTATAATAATTTTCTAAGCCAAAACATTACAGATATTTTCCATGGTTCTACCGCCAAGCACGTAAAATTGTTATTAAAAATTTCATACCTGTCGGTGCCGGAGATCGAAATCAGATTGCTTGTGTACTGTAAAATTTAAGACGTACTCCTTTATCCTTAAGCTAAATCGGCTCCATTTTACTTTCAAACATAAAGTAGATATTAAAAAAATGAGTCCAGCAAGTATAAGTTGATGAATGAAAAGTGGGGTAACTCTAAGTTCCTCGACCATAATCCACAACTTTGTTTGCTACTTGGGCCGTGCCCCTTTTTAATCATCTGAAATAATTGACTTAATCAGCTGAAATTTCATTCATTATCATCCTGTTAAATTGTAAAGAATATATAAAGCACAATGTTTTTTCTGAAATTTTAGCTACATTTGATATAAATTAGAATAAGATGGACCAGCTAAACTACGGATATACATAAAAGTATAAGAATTAAAGAAAGAATTGAAAATGTGCAAAAAATCTAAGAGCAACTGAGGCATTGTTGTGTGTTTAAAGGTGGATACATTATAAACCGACTAAATTTTGTTTAAAACGCAACATTTCTCTTATGGTGACACTATATAACAAACAACTTCACCTCAGTCCCTACTACCGACATCTATTGAGCGATAAGTTTTAAGCCAGTGTTAATCTAATTTAGAAAATAATACATAATGCTGCTAATTCATAATCCCTACTTTAATGTATGTTAGTGTAAGTTGGGTGTGACAGAAGAAGCAAGAAAGTCCAATGAATGCTGTAGAAATACGGTCTTTAAGGAGTATGCTAAGGCTGAATCTGAATGACAGGATGAGAAATTGTGTAATAAGAGAAAAATTTTGTGTGCAGGATGATTTTGTGACCAGGATTAAGAAATAATGCTTCAGTGGTTTGGTCATGTAGAAAGAATGAACGGGGAAAGAGTGATAAAGCAAATTGATATTACAGATGTGAACGGCAGGGTCGAGAAGGGACGCCTTAGACCAAGGTGTATTGACCGAATTGACGATGTATTCAAAATAGGGCAGATCAGGAGTACCCATAACCACCGAGCGTGTAGCGTAGATTTATGGATGTAAAGGAGAAAGGTGTGTTAGGATCGTCCGGTCTGCCTACACGTTAAAGGCGTCGTACACCTTCTGGTGTAAACGTCATTCAGAGCTTAAGAAGAACATATTAGTCCTTCAAGGTCTGAATGGAACAGTTGGTATCAGTACAGGATGTCAACTTAGGACGGCGGCGAAGGAACGTTTCACACGTTAACGGCGGCGTCCACAAGCTCCATCATGTAGCTTACAATAGAACCCAAAACTTAATGGACAAACATGGGGGTTAAATGTCAATCCCAATCCTACAACCTCATGACACTTACAATCAAAAACATGCCCCCGTGCTCAGGGGCTCCGGAACGTCCCTTGAGCCACGGGTCTTCAAAATCTCTGGCTGGCGGATTCTTACCGCCACCAAGGCTAATCAGAAGGATTTCGATGCACTTCATGTTTTAACGTTTAACGAACAAACTCTTGGAACTGAAGATAAGCTTGAAGAACTGGAAAATGCACTAGAAAAAAAAGGCATGTAATAGGACTTTCGGAAGTAAGAAAAATAGGCGAAGATATAATTGGAAGTGACAGTAACATTTTCTTATACATTGGGGAAACTCCGGGTCTTTACGGAGTGGGTTTTCTGGTAGCAAAGACGTTGAAAAGTAACATTATCGAATTTGTGTCATATTATGAAAGAGTTGCGATACTTAGATTTCGTGTAACAGACAGGATAACTGTAACATTTTATACAAGCATATGACCCTTGCTGCGGTCACTTAGGGAAAAAATCAAAGACTTTTACCATGCCCTTCATAAAGCCTTTGAAGATCACAAGGGCCCATGGACCATAGAGATGGGGGAGTTCAACGCTAAAGTTGGGCCTCGACAGGAAACTGACGATCTTAACGTTCTAGGACCCAATGGATTAGGGGAAAGAAATTCACGAGGTATCCGCTTTCTTCAATTTCTGCTGGTGGATTTGGAGTTTAGCCTTCAACCACCAAACTGCTGGTTCAAATGTATTAAATAATGTTATGCGGTGCGGCTATTAATTTAAATAGAATAGTGGACTGTATATGAGCGCGGTGCGAGCGGTGAATGGAATTTAATTTATTCGTGATACTGCAAATCCCCTAAAATTCGGGATATAGGAAGGACGTGAAGGAATACATGTGCACCCACCTGGACTTCCGCTGATCTGCCTCGTGTCTCGATGGCTGCCGACTGTCTTCACACTTATCAACTTCACAGATAATCACGAAATATAGTGTTATTGCAAATGTCTATACTTTTTACTATATGCTTGTATAATTCAATATCCAAATTACACAAAGGCAGGAGCGATGACGCGAGATATAAGCGGTGCGGTTGATTGCGTGTCTTCTCAACTTGTGTGAGCCCGTTCACACACGAATGCACATGCTGGGCATAAAGCGGTAGATAGGAAACCGGAAATGGGCTTTGCAGTAATCTTATTGGATAATAACTAGCGAATCCCTTATAAGCGTTAAGCGATAGTGCAAAGTGGCGCGAACTACCCCCCGGCCTTGAGGTATCCTCAACTAGCAAGCAAAGTATAAAAATATAGATATATATAGATAAATACTTATATAGTAGCGAAATGAAGCGACGTTATGACCTAAGAATTAAACTAAATATATAAACGATAATGTAAAATTAACTATATTAATCACTGTGTTGGTAAAGGACACAGTTTGATAAGAGGGCGTTTTAAAGTGGAATTCTTAAGTTTAACTTGCGCAACGCGTACCACACCATCCTTACCGGTAAAAATATGGAAGCGGTAGATAGAAAACCGGAAATGGGCTTTGCAGTAATCTTATTGGATAATAATTAACGAATCCCTTACAAGCGTTAAGCGATAGTGCAAAGTGGCGCGAACATCTGCAATAGTTATTTCTACAAGAAATCTTATCGTCGATGGACCTGGTTTTTTCCCAAAAATAGGATAAAAAATGAGATTAATTTCTGTTCCTCATCTAGCAAGACTTAAGTGATTTTTTATCTTTAGGAACATCAATGCACGTGGACCCCACGGACCGATAGTCTCTACAGCAAATGGCACAAATATGTAGTCATTTCTCAAAGACTCATATTTGTGCCATTTACTTAATTCAGCTGCCTCTGATGCCGCCCCGGGTCTAAAAGAGGTACCCTTGAGATGAGAGGCCGTCCAAGTGTCAACGCAAGTAGCATCCCACACTAGGGCTTTACCTCTCTCCCATGGGACCAAAGTCCTACCGTCGGGTCTCCTGCCATCATCTTTAAATATTCCGCAAGGTTCTTAAACTGAGGGAATATTTATGGCTATATATAATATTTAAGAGCCCTTCGGTTGACTTCGTTCAAAGAGCCGTGGCGGGAAAACCCACCTGCACTTCTTCTTCTTACACGAAAGTCCGAGAAATCAAAACTCATCGAGGCTGCTACCACAGTTGCACTGGTGAGGTTTACAAATTGCCGCTCCTAGATGGATTCCTAGATTACTTGACGGTACAGCGTGTAACCAGTGACACGATTCAGTCACTGACATCGTGTAACCACTGGACTCCATTCAGTGACTCGGTCGACGAACCCCCACTTGCCTTGACTGCGCTACGGTAGAAAGTTGGGGGGAAGCACCACGCCACTCAACATAGCGCAGTCGAGGGGAGCCCGGTTGACGGAGCCCCGCTTTGCGGGGCTCCTACTTCTGGGTGGTTTGTAAAATAATAACCACGAAAGAAATGGCGAGGTCTATTCGCTCGCTCACTCAACACCTCCATCTCCTTCTAACCTAACCTGTCCGAGTCGGGATGCCCTAAATCCCGAGTTCGGATCGCTCGATCTTACCCCCAATAAAACACCAAAATAAAAAAATTAATAAACAAACTTTTTTCAATTTTTTTTAATGTTAATTTTTTTGTGTAGATTATGAAAAAAATATGTAACAACTTTCGATTACTTGTAAACTAGTTATCAACTTAAAACAAAATACGCGAAGGAGTGCATTTTCATGAACATTTAAAGCACTGAAAATTGGTTTCAGTGCTTTAAATATTTTAATTTTTTATTCCTGTAATTTTTTTCGTAAATCCGCCGTTAAAACGAAGATGTAAAAAAGCCATCGAAATTGGAAGATTTATCGATTTTCTAGAGCCAAAAGACGAGGGGACTGCGATGGTATAAAATTACCACAATGTTTTATATTTTATTCGATAACCACTTATAGTGGTGACATATATGTGAAACATAAGTTTCAGTTCCCGCGCGATACTTATGACTGATAGCCTCGTTCATCAGGGACCCCTGCTCTTTATACCCCTTCACCAAATAATCACACAAATGATCTGCCTGAAAAATTAAAATAACTCACCTGCAAACCAACATTTAAGACAGATATTCGGGTTTATTTCCTTTGACATTCATACAAATAAACACTCACGCCTGTCACCCAGAAGGGTAGGCAGAGACTACGGACTTCCATTTGGCATGATCCTGACACACCTCTCTCGCCTCCTTTATATTCATATATTTAAGGTTCAATAAAATTTAAATACATTAAGATGCAGATGCGTTGCACCTCTGAGGACTAAGATGGAATACCTCATCATCAGTAAGGATGGTCTCCCATTCATACGAAGCTCTATAAAGATAGCAGTGAAAAGTCAGCAAAAACCTGTAATTGAAAATTGTATCCAGGAATTTGCAGCTGATTTGTTGCTAGTTAGTTGCCAAAATCGGGTTTTTGTTGCTCCAACCGGTTTTGAAAAAATTGACTCACTGCTAACTTTACATTAAGATAGCAGTACAAACCTTCAATCAAACCTGCCGTAGGCGATAAAATGGAATAATTTATTGCTAATTAGTTGCTGAAATATAATGCAAAAATAATATAAGAAATTCAAAAAAAAATTAAACAAATATTATTCGAAAGCAAGTTATGTTTTAATAATGGTTCTAAAGTTACAAATGATAAGCCAGCAACAAAATAAAGTCTATCTATGAGCTGCAGCTAGAAATTATTAATTTAGTAATTATTTGTGTACATGCTAAATTAAAAGGATATTTTAATTAAAAACAGTCAGTAATGGAAACAGACAGTCGTAAAGAGCTAGTAAAACTGATCTATGACCTAAACCAAGTAATTAGTTAGCAATTATTTGTGTATATGTTCTATATTATATATATCCCGTATGTTTTGTGGCATTACTTGGGGGAGGCCTATGTTCGGCAATGGACTTGTGAAGGGCTGTAATGATGATGATGATGATGATGATGTTCTATATTTATTGTAGTAATCTCTGTTCGGCAATTAGTAGAGGCGACCCATTTGTGCTGCAATACAGCGTGAGTCTACCTTAGGACGACTCTCACTTCCATTTAATGTAAAGATGTTATGTGTGTTTGCATAACTATTGAAACTACATCGTTGGTCTGATGGTGTAAGTGCGACTGATAACGATCTTGAGGTCCTGAGGGTTGCGGGTTCGAAACCTGCACGGAACAAGTATTTGTATGGCCTACAAGTAATTGTTCCGTGTCTGGATTTTTGTCCTTGTGAAATTTATGTTTGTAACCTGCCCCCACGATACAGGAGAAAATCCTACTGTGGAGGTAACGTATAAAAAAATCTAGGGTTGGGCTTAAATCTTTTGTTGGATGTTTTTGTCAAGAATTTCCCAGTAGCAGGAAGTGAGTGAGCCTCGGTAAACTCGTAAAACCGTCCTGCGCCTAATCTCTTCCATTTTTGAATTCGGCTAAAAATAACTAACAGCTCGCATGATAGTAAGTGGCTACCACAGTCTATAGACACCTGACACCAACTTCAAACAAAGAAAGTGAATTTTTAACTATACTGGCTCTCTTAACCCTTGAGTTCGGAACACAGCAGTGCAAACACTGTTATTAAACGGTAGAAAAAGTAAGGGCGTGTTTCTTAACTTGACAGATTCCTGGGCAAAAAAGCAGTCCTACCACCAGTAAACAACATTTCGTACTGTCTCAGCTTCAGGAGTTTAAAATTACGTGGAAATTATTTCAAGCGTTTTATTTTCTAGGAGTCGGTTTTTTTTTATCTTTGGAAATGTAAATTAAATTCTTAATTTTTTTTTTAATTTAATTATACCCTTTAAAGTATAGTTTCAAATGTCAATATTCTTACATTAATACTCTTAGGCAATCGTTCTGAATATTTTATTTTGCTTAGTACTTAAAAGTCAAAACTTCACAAAAGCGTTAAGACGATAGAACAAGTGTCCATGAATTATTTATTCGGAGCAAGATTTAGAAGCGCATGCACAATGACTTATGCATAAATACCGCATTACTAATAATCAGATTCCCTCTTACGATACGTTTTATTTTTATATTGAGTTTTGATTGACCATGACAATTTCAAAGACACCGATACCGAGACACCGTCTTAATAAGTACCACTGTTCTTATATTTCTGATACCTAGCAGCAGTGCCTGCACTTATGTGTTCCGGTTGGAAGGATATAGATAGTCCTACCTAGTTTTCACAAGTGATAAGACATTTACTTTGTCCAAATTTGTTTTTTTTTTCTTTTTTTTTTCTATGTTTGCACATAGAAAGAAGAAAGAAAATTTTTTATACAGTCCTACTCTCTGGTGTATAGTCCTAAGAGAGCTTTTTTATCGTAAGGGTGACAAACGAGCACACAGTCCACATGATGGTAAGTGGATGCTGTGACCTATAGACATCTTCATTTATCCTCAATTAAAAATCAAAATGCAGATGCGTTGTCACCCCTGAGGACTGAGACAGAATGCCTCGTCAGTTAAAAGGGTCTGCAGTTCTTTACACTCACCATACGAAACACTGCAATACTAAGCTGCTATTTGACGCTGGTATTCTGTGAGAGCATAGTCCTTCCCCGGTCGAGCCGACCCATTCGTGCTACAACCATTATAACTGCAGCATGGCTCTACCACGTAAATATGTTTTGTTATCTACGCATTGGGCGCGGAGTAAGAGTATTGTCAAAGATCCCACTATGCCGATGCGCGTGTCAGTTAAAGGCAATAAAACCACATACAATTTTGAAATACAAATTTCTTTAAATGTAATATTTTTATGGTCGAGTTTTTTTTTAAGTAAAGTTATTTCTACACGTTTGATAGTGATTTCGATAAGTCATTTACCGAGAACCACAGGTTTTTTGTTACATGTTGCATATGTGCCTGCTGGGCGCAGGCCTCCTCTCATTTCTGAGGATTATTGAACATTTAGTCTTTAAAATGTTTCCTTCAACGCTGAGCACGTAGTACATCAGAACTTTAAAATTTAATTATTAACAACATTTCATTAGTGCCTGCCGGGATTTCATTGATAAATTGCTTATTATTGTAATTATTCTTAGTGCCGGCGGAAATCGAACCCGGAGCGCTCGCGTAATGCGAAATTTATGACTGCTTAGTTATATTTATATTATTATATCAGTGAAATTATAATATAAAAATGTATTCGGTTATAAATAGTAATAACTTGGAGTGCAGCTTAGTTATGACAGTGAATAATACCGTACTGTCAGGGATCAGATGTTTTTATATAAAATCATTTATAATAGGGTCGACTCCATACCACTTCTAAGTGAAATAAATTTCAGATGCCAAAGGATAAGTGCTAGAAAGAAACTTTTGTACTTCTACTATGCGCATATAATATGGCAAGAACAATTTTATAACTCGTGCATGTAATTCTTATAACAACAACTTTTCACATATTGATATATTTTCTCTGTCATATGAACAGTTAAAAAGGGAATTTAATCTGTAATGGATAATAGTTAAATTATTAGCTAAATTATCATTTCAGGTTAATACATTACGTTACTTTGACTTCACTTTAGCTTTTGCACACCTAAGTATGTCATGATGTTTGCTTATTGTCGATGCGTTACTTAACTGTGGAAACTTTATTGTTAAATGTAAGATTAATATGTGTTATGTAATAGACTAAAGTTATGTATATTTCCCTTGAAGATAAAATAAATAAATAAAATAAAAAATAATATACGGAACACTACCTTCTTTACTTATCAAGTGCTCTGACAAGGAATTTATAAAAGTCACTCAAAGTTGCGACTTATCTGTTTAAAATTTAGAGTTAGAGTTAGTGATTTCTGGATCTTGGCAAAAGCGTCACTTACCAAATTAGATTTTGAAATATTTGAATCTATTCCTTACAAGGAACTTTTTTGTTTTACATGGGTGAATTCCGACGCTTGTCCGCCTTGCGGGGTCAAGTATAGTTTATATCGGACTCGCACCGACTAGCTGCATGGTGTTCCACCTTCACACACACTCACGTCTCTATCAGCGACAGTCACCTCATGGCGGCATATCCGCCCAGATTGTCTTCTCATGTTAGGTGCACCAGAACACATGGTGAAGGATATTCCACGAGAGACATAGCACGCAGTCTATTTTCGAGACGGTTGTGCTGTTAGCCTATGCGGCTCTTATAACGCCATTTGACCAGTTATAGCACGCAGTGTTGCTGTGTCCCAATCCTGTGTTATAGCCACGTTACAGTAGTTACCTAACTGTTGTGATTGCTGCTCAGAAGCGCTAAACCAAAAAATTGCTGGCAGCCCGTGAATCAACAATCAGCTCCACTACATGCCAGTAAAAGCAGAAGTGCATGCTGCCTCTGGAAGTTAATACTAAGGTCTTAGAGGAGCGAGGACCTTTGAATTCACGGCAACGTCAGCGACGGAGATTTCAGTGGGCTAGGCTCCGGCAAAATGAAGAATGTGAGGAGAAAGTCCATCCAGATAACTTACGGGTTCGTGTCTAGAGAAAACCTGGAGACTGAAAGAACTACACTGGAACCGTTCAGTAAGGCGAGAAATCGGTGTCTTTTTGGTGTGGAATTGTGATTGTGGCTAGAAAGCCTTTGATCCCGTATCGAGTATCCATGGCGGCAGACAGGTACAAAACAGTCACTATTGATGGAATTGTCAGACCATGCCGAGTACACCATGGACACCAATTCGTACTGGTCAATGATAATGAGGCCGCATATCAAGCTCACCAATCAATGCTGCTCTCCGAGAATACGACATCATAAGGTTAGACTGGCCTGCCGGCTCTCCTGACTTAAAATCAATAGAGGACGCGTGGGATGCTCTTAAGCGAGCTGTTTGGAACCGTCAGCCACCTATCCAGACAGCACCAGATATCAGGGAAGCTGCTATTTCAAAACGGGACAGGTTACCGCAAAAAATGCTCGATTACTTGATTCTCAGCATGCCCAGGAGGATCTCTTCTTTCTCCGGGATAAATTATATTGTATTAAATAAAAACCTTCCTTTAATAAATTGTTGTAATATTGTTGCTGTTACAATTGCATTAGGATAGAATTACTCAATTTATTATATTTACTATTAAAAAGACTTTTATTTTTTAATTTCTAACAGTGTATTTCTAGTAAAAAAAGATACAAAATAAATACATTTTCTTTACAAAGTTAAATTTTAAAAATTTATCAGCTTTTGCTAGTGACCACCAACTTTTTTGATGTGTGTAGTTGGTGTAGTGGTTGTGTGAATGGCAGAGTTCTTGTGCTGGGCACAGGCCTACTCTTATTTTCTGATAAGGTTTTATCAGATAGAAATGTCAGTCTCTGCCAAAATATTTATTTCTTATTCTCAGATATGCAGGTTTCCTCACGATGTTTCACTTCACCGCCGAGCACGTGGTAAATCGGCACTTATAATTGCAATTAACAATTTCGTTGGTGCCGACGGGGATCGCACGCGGTTTGCTCGGGTAGGTCCCGTGTTTACAACGACCGTTTAGCCGTTGAGCTACCACGCCTCGAGAGACGCTTATCGGAACGACAGAAGTTTATAGATAAAATTGGCGATATTTTGAGGATGGGCCAAATTATGTAAGAGTCTACTAACACTTACATCTCACACGGAAGGTCGTTGTCTCTGCCTAGACCATTGTGTGACAGATGGGAGATGGTTTATATCAATATGTGTGTTTCAAAAACAAGGTACCGCCTCTATTCTTCTTAAACTGAGGCTGATTTGTAGAATTTTTTTAGTCTATCGGAGAAATATCGTAATGGACAGTTGTTAACTAGTAGTTACAGTATTCACTTACCATCAGGTAGACTGTCCTCTTTTGTCACCTTAACATTATTTAAAAAAAAGTTACCTTGAACTGATGTACCATATAATAGATTCTAGATATTGTATACGTTACTTAAATATACTATTCAAATTGAGAAAATTTACAAATATGTTGGCAGTCCAGTATGTAAATGTGGGTTAACTCTGTCGACAGCTGTTCTAAGCGCGCTAAGTTTTGTTTGGAAACAGAATCGGATGTAAATAATTCATGAATTCTTACTTGGCTTTTACGAGGGTCGAATGTCAGTATACTGTGCGATTTTTGTCGAAGATTTAAGGCTAATTTAAAAGCATTACATAAGGCTCAATTGTTTTCTTTTATCAAACTGAAGTGCATCCCGTAAACACTTGCAGATAACTTTAAATAAAAACGACTACAGATACGTCGTAACATCTGAGGCTTAGGATACATCACAACTTTTTTTGTGTCTTTTTAAAGAACGTTACCTCCACACTAGAATTTTCTCCTGTATCGTTTACAAAGTTTTTTTAGAAAGTTTGCAAACAATAATTGCACAATGACAAACAGCCAGAACCGGACAATTATTTGTAGGCCATAGAATATTCTCCATGGGATTTGAATCCGAGTCCTTTAGTGCCGCAACCCAATACTAAGTCACTGGACCATGGATTCGTTAAAGAACAACCCTGATATAATACTGGCTCTTTATGTTTCTCAGACAGAAACACAGCATCGCAAGCACTGCTATTAGGGCGGGACAGGTAGTAACGGAGTCATAGCGCCTAGAAACTATGACTGCCTAGATTTGTTTCCATCTGTACTTCTTTTTTTTTAAAACCCACACACTTGCAAAAAAGTAAGTAGTGTTATAAATGTAGTGCACATCTAACAATGTAACAGCCAGTAACACTGGTGGAGCTGGCTCTAATCCAAGTAGGGAGAATTGACCATAATCGCCACGTTTGAAATTACGATTGATAAGCACAGAATAATATGTCATTAGCCACCAACTTCCTGTCACCAGTCTGGTTATTTTACCTAGTATAGGGATTCAACTTGACTGGACAACATTCGCAGACTATCACTCGTCTTCCCGCCATGTATTCCTCAAAACTATAACACAAGTTTGTATAACCATGGCGTCATCGTCATCATTACAGCCCTTCACAAGTCCACTGCTGAACATAGGCCTCCCCCAAGTAACGCCACAAAGCACGGTCCCGAGCCACCTGCATCCATCGACTTCCTGCATGTCTTACCAGGTCGTCACTCTATCTAGTGGGGGGTCGCCCGACACTACGCCTACCGGTACGAGGCTGCCACTCGAGAACCTTTCTTCCCCATCGGTTATCGGTTCTTCGAGCTATATGGCCGGCCCATTGCCACTTCAGCTTATTAATCCGTTGGGCTATGTCGGTCACTCTGATTCTACTGCGGATATCTTCATTACCACGGCGTGATGTCGTAATAATATATGGAAGTGAGTCATTTACTGGTCATATTAAGGAAGCTTTAGGTCGCTCGGCGAGCTAAAGTAGCTAAGTGAGCTATTAGTACCAGTTACTCGACTCCACCGAGTCAGTAATTCATTCTTGGGGCGATGTATACGCTTTTACAACAAAATCACAGAAAATATACAAAATTTGTCATACACAAAGTTCAAAAATGTTATTAAACTAAGTTTATATAAAAATGGTTATTATAATATTAAGGAATTTATGGGTGATAATAACCCCTGGGAAGGGTGATCGCTATCAAGCTATTTCTAATTTGTCTTGTGTTGTTAATTGTAAACATGATTGTAAGCTATTATTGGAAAAGAAATAGTCCCGCTGGGTTTCTTGCTGGTTCTTTCCAGGACAGAGTTTTTTTTTTGCGAACCAGTGGTAAATTAAAAAAGTGACTTTCAATAAGTATTGTTATGATCTACATTGAATAAAAAAGTTTCTGTTTCTGTTTCTGAGCTATGGCGAGGGCTATGTTCGCAGATTTTCCGCTCGATAGAATCTATTACAACGACATCTGCAGCAGAACCAGCGTAACTGACGAAGGCTAAAAGAATTCGATTAAGATTTCAACGCAGTCAGATTTTCGTGGGTGCCTGATGAATTCAGAAGGCTCATACCGTATTCTGTGACTCTAGGAATTAGTGTAGGATTTGTAATGAGCTGTAATAATCATGATAAAAAATATGACAAAAATATTTAAATAAGTTTATAGTACAGATTATGATTTCTTAAACAATAAAATATAATGCAACACAATAACTTTATTTCAGGCATCAAGGACTTAAAGGTTTAATACATTTGTCTATAGCATTATGTTGTAGTATGTACCTTAACCTAAAATTATATTTAAAACATAAATTTAACTATTATTTAGGAAACATTCTTTTTTGGCGCATCCCTGTAACCACGTCCCTAGGGCCAGAAATCGGGAGCGAGGACTCACTTGTATTTTGCACGTAGTACGTAGTATTTAAAATTAGTTGCTTTATTAGACTCATGGCGCTGCAAATGTAAAGAGATCGGGCGCTTTTTTTTGAAACGTTACTTCCACACTAGGATTTTCTCCTGTATCGTGAGGGCAGTTTACAAACATAAATTTGACAAGGACAAACATCCAGACCCGGAACAATTACTTGTAGGCCGTACAAATACTTGTTCTGTGCGGGATTCGAACCCGCGGCTTTTAGCGCTGTAACCATTGAGTTAGCTGTAACTCATTGCTAAGCCACTGCGCCACGGAGCCGTTAAACGGCTTTATACGGCATCGGCTTCGTTCTTCCACAAAATTTTATTTTCAGAACATTCTTATGTTTACGCAAAATCTACACATTCAAATGAAACTAAGTTTTACGAACATTGGAAGTCAGACGCCTCATTCCTCCCTATGACTCGGGAATTAAAAATAAGTCATTACACAATTAAAGCCATAATAAACAAGCATTTTTAAATGTTTATTTGTCTAACTGTCTTTCCGGGCTAATTTTCGAAGTAGCTGAACCAACTGTCATGAGACTTTACGAACACATATCCAGCAGTACGTACAAAGGATCTGTGCAATATTTTATCCGAATAACTTGTATATTAAAGAAAAATTGATAAAATAAATGGTGTTGATTAAATAAAACTATATTTACGGATTTTATCGCGTTTAATCAACTATTTTAACTTATTTCTTTATTTTTATTAATTCCTGACGTTTCGGATGCTTTACAGCACCCATGGTCACGGGCGGGGGGGGACTGAGATGTTTGACGTCCCAATGTCATAGTTAGTCCGGCTAACTTCAGTTTTTGAATATTAATTTTTAGTCGGATCTACGCAAAACGAGCTTAAAGTATCATGAAGCGCAGTTCGCAGAAGTTGCAGTGGTATGCTTGGGTTTGGGTTTAATTTTGTTAATTATAGGATCCCAAGCAGATGGCAGCACGCATCCATCTTCGCAATATCCTTCCTCCTCACTTCCGATTCCTTCCTACAGGGGCACTCTAATAGGAGGCTAGACATGGTGGCGTCATACTTTTCGAACAATGGTACACGCGCTGACCTAAGTGAAAGGTCGGAAACACGCCGACGGCAGACCAGAATTGACGAATTGCGCCGCCGCCGAGGAGTTGAAGCTCGATTTTAGACGTGACAGCGCCTGTGACACTCGAGCCACAGAACATTTCCTAGAGACTGCTAGCACAAATGCATTTATCGTCGTGCACTAGTGCAAATAATTCGTCCTCGCGCACTACTGCAGTTACAACTCAGTGCCATCAATCTCGAGGCCTGAGTAGGAGGCCGTCAGAAGACCAAGCCCAAATAAGTGCCCCCTCTTATTTTTGAGCTGTTCTAATTTATTGTTTTTGCACTGCTAGCTGATATAGTAAATAAATATAAATGTAATGGAGTTTTATAATTCAATTCTCACCCACTTCTAGTGGTCTCATTTATTTTAATAATGCATACGTATTAATAACCGATGACAATACAAGAGTTTCATGACTATGACCTAGTATTCTCACCAGGGCTATCAAAACCTATGATCAAAGCGCGTTATTTACGTTTTTTTAAACTCTCATATTATAATTAAGGACATATTGTAAACAAGAGCTGATGTATTTCTGTATACATTTTGTCATATCTCAAAAGAAATTGAGCTTTTATGGTCTGCTGACACTGCTGCAAACCCCGAATGTCTTATCTGATCGTGTGTCTTTTTTAATAACCCATATTTAGCTATTTTTGGAATTAAAAATTGTTTCACCGCTGCCATTTTTCAAACACTCTTATTAGTTATGAGTGTATCTATCTACGTAACGGAATCCTTTAATTACATTTTCACCAACTTGTAGACGGCAGATTGACTTGAAAATTTGCACTTGTATCAATGACGGATAACAATACAATAATTACTTCATCCCAGTATCCTGAACAAATCGGATCAGAATAATCAGCTTAGTATCGATTATTCTAAACATAATTCCTTCTTTAACAACATAGTCAATAGATAATTTCGAATAATGAATAGATAATTACACATCGAAATAGTACTTGTATCTCGTAAATAAATCGAGTAATAAGTTACATGCCTCTCTCGCGGCGAACATCGGAACCTCCCGATTATATTAGCTTATCATAATAAATTTGCTAAATGAGCGTAACGTATTACCTACTCAAATTATCTACGAGAAAAATAATATTTTCTCTGATATTAATTATTTATATAACTGAGTTGCTGCTGAATTTCGCTTTTTATGGGGTCTTAACAGGGTCCAGAGTTATATCCTTGAATATCAAGGTATCTGTATTTACATTTGAAGGTTGAAAGGATCCCTTGAGAACTACAGTTTAGTTAGTTTCTCTGACAGTCTGCATCCCGGATAATTCATAATTCATAATTGTTTATTGCATGTCATAAAGTATAAAGTTGGTACTATATATTTACAGAACATGTGACAGCCTGTACGGGCGTAGCATTTTAAGACTGTTGATTAATATAGAATTCAATTAAATTACGATATTATTTGTAATACTCAATATATTATTTATTATTATTTAATTTATAAAAAGTCAAACTAAATAAAACACACAAATCTATTTTAAAAATTAAATTTCAATAAATATTATATGTCAACTATTCATCATTCGTCATTTATATTATATAAATAAGGTTTAAAATTTTTGATGAAAAATATTAACAATGTCAAATAAGTAAATAGAAGTATATTTTATTTTATTTATTTATTAATTTATTTCAATCAACAAGGATCATAGGGTAAAATAACATTGATTAACATCTATTTTAATACTGAAATTATAAATCATTACTAATATTATCTAATTATATCAAATGCGTAAGTATTTATAATAATATCTAAAATAAAATAATGATTTAATAATAATAATAATAAAATAACATTAAATCGATTTCACCGTTACACATACATCATATCTATATGATATATATTTGTGGTGGTTTTGATAATTATATACTAACAAAACCACCACAAAACTTACCATACTGATATAATACAATATTTTTGTTAAAAATACAAGGAAAAAGACTTAAATACATGTAAGTAAAAATAGGTAATAAATTAGTTCATATACCTGGGGTGCCTGTCCGAGGCAATGGGTACATGGACATGAACCCAGTGCCTCAAAAAAGTACACTCGGATTTCTCACTAATTACGTTAAGAATGCTGTTGGCGCTCCCACGAACCCTGCGCATCAGTGACGCTGTTCTTTTGCGAATAAGTGTTGAAAAATTGTCTATGTGGGCGTCAACAAACATACCTGATGCACTACAGTAACGTGGGAGCCCCAGCAACAATCTAAAAGCGTTATTATATTGTGTACGTAGGGTGTTGTATGCCCGCCGCATATATCTGACCCATAAGGCACACGTATAGAGGGATTGGCAATAGGCCTTAAATAAAATAACTTTTACCTCGGCTGTACAGCGTGAGAACCGACGGGCCAACATATTGCAGCGCACAGCCAGCGCTCTCCTTTCTCTTACAATGTCTTTATCATCTTTTAAATCTTCGGTAACAACATGGCCTAGGTACTTTAGTTCAGTTACTCGTTTAAGAGCAACACCCCCTAAAGTTACAGGTGGTACGAAATTTGGTTTGTTCGTGCCCACCTTAAACACCATGAGCTCACTATTCGCAACATTATATTTTAGACCGTAGGCCTCTGCATAAACCTCACATATGAACAAAAGCCATCTGAGTGCACTGACTGACGGGCTCAGAAGCACCATGTCGTCTGCGTAACTGATGTTGTTCATGCAGAGTCCATCAATAGAGCAGCCGACACGTGCACTCCCAAGTCTATCAATCAGTTTATTTATATATAAATTAAAAGGCGTAGGTGAGGTTAATCCCCCTTGTCTCACACCGCATTCCAATCTGTACTCGTCCGACAATGTACTAGACCACCTTATCTGATTAATTTGATGATCGTACCAATAGCTAAAAATACTAATGTACGAGACGGGTAGACCAGCCTTTCGCAATTTATCCCACAGAATGTCATACCTGACAAGGTCGAAAGCCTTTGAAAGATCCAGGAAGGCTGCGTACACAGGCGTATTCCTTACAGTGTAATACCCCATAGCGTGCTTCAGCGACAGTATTGCACACTCAGTGGATAGATTTGGTCTGAAACCAAATTGTGCATCGTTTAACTTAAAATGTACTTTTAACTGTCTCTGAAGTATACTGTCAAGTTTCTTAGCCGCAGTTGTCACAATCAGGTGGACTGTGTGCCCGTTTGTCACCCATATCCTATATAAAAAAATGTGCAACATTACTAATTTAGTTACTGTGTTATACAAACAAATGTAATTTATTTCAATATTATTAGTTCTTACTTCCTGCGTGTATAAAAATTAAGAACTATACGATTGACTGTAAGTTAAATAAATTTAATATTTTAGAACAAAAATACCGTTTCAAACAGAAAGTTCGCGACGAGTTACTTCAAGTACGAGTATATAAATACGGGTTAGCCGAGCTAACTCGACAGCTGTTTGAGTTTCTTTCACGTTCATAACTCTTATGACAGACCACCTACCGGTAATTAGACGCTGTTGTCCTAGGATTATCTGCAACAAAATTCAAACAAGACAGGTCACAAATGTGCTATTGTAGTTACACAACTATGTTATTTAAAAGATGGGACTCTTTACTTGCCCAGGTGACCGTCTAATCTCTTATATTTCTGATGCAGTGCCTACTATAGTAACATATATTCTGATATAGAATATATGTTACTATAGTACGCGCAAGATAACTCTGCGCGCGACTGATGGCGTACTTAATGTTGCCTAATCAAAAAACTTAACTAATATTATTTCCTTCATTTAATCTTATTACTAGAATTATATAATACTCTACTTATTACCAGAGTTACATTATAAATATATCAAATTATAAATACATGACCAAATTTATTACCAAAGCGCAGTTAAAAACTGTAAGGTTAAGCTTAAATTTACAAAGACCTCATTTTTTAAAACCCTTTATTTATTGCTACGATCCGCGTAATAATACTTTTCTTGAATGTAACTTTCGTACATTTCATAAGTTTATATTATTATATGGTAAGATTTACGTTAATATAAATTGTTAGTTAATAACCATTTGAAATTTTTTTAATTTATGCTAGAGAGTTCGAGACAAATAATATTAGTAAAAAAAACTAAAATACACGCTTTATTTTTATTTTCGGTATTTTTTGGATTTGGATCCCAGATCGGGCCAAAATCAATAACTGGCTTTTCCTGTCAACATATTCTCAGTGTTTCCCCCCCGTGGCTGGGGAAGCACATAAAGCCGTTGGTCCTTCACTAAATTCCTTCCACCAGACATTATGTCAAGTCGTTTATTCAATGTAATTAAAAACCTAATTAGGCTTCTTAAAGTCGTACTCTTAGCTCGTTTAAAAATATATGCGAATTAGATTTCGATTTGGGTCGAAATTTTTTTAAATTTCCGGTCGTAAATTTTATACGGGGCAATTAATGTTACTTTCGCTCGTAAATTATGCTCATTATTGGCGAGATTACCATTTATCTAGGTCATTGTATCGGTATAATATATATTTTAAATCTACGTTTTATAAATTAAATTCATATCTGTCTGCTATATTGAAATACTTCAACGGGCACTTGAAACCAACTCAAATATAGTTTAAAGCGAAAGTTTTGAAAATAAAGCTTTGTTGAGGTATTTGTTAAAACATAAATAACCATTTTTATCAGAGGGATAATCTTCAGAATGGCTGAGCGGATTGCGATAAAACTTTACGTACAGATACGCAGCAATACCAGAAAGGATCAATTTTATATTTTATGCGAGAGTCTTGGGGATTTTTGGAAAATCTAAACATTGATAAAATTAGTTAAAGATTAAACACGGATACAGACACAGATACAGACACCAGCTAATTCATATACTTTTAATTCTTTTTTTAAATTCTCCGGCCTAATATACTCGAGAAGCGGCACGGAACTTAAGACAAAATTTTCCTCTATATCCTAAGGTTTGTATGTTGTTCACATAGAATCTTGTGAATCTTCTTTTTCTTCAATATATAAAAATGCAAGCAAAGCTATTAACACTACTAATACCTCCGTTAACGTTTCCGGTTAAGTTTCAAATGCAATGAGTTTTATTATTTCATTTCATTTTTTATATCAATTCATTTTATTACGTGATAGTTTCTTTTTTTATAGGATGGGTTGACAAACAAGCACACAGTCCACCTGATGGTAAGTAGTTGCTGTGGCTCATAGACATTTACATAAATCCTCGATTACGAATCAAAATTCAGATGCGTTGTCACCCTCGAGGACTAAGACGGAATCCCTCATTCCGAGTAAAAAGGATACCATGTTCTCTACACCCACCATTCGAAACACAGCAACATTAAGATACTATTTTACTCTAGTAGAGCCGTGGTGGCTCAGAGTGTTAGCACTCGCTGTAAATTTCACGATATGCAAGCAAACCGGGTTCAATCCCCGCTGGCACCAATGAAATTTTTAATTGAAATTTTAAGTGGTGATTTACCACGTGCTCGGCGTGAAGGAAAACATCGTGACATGTGAAGTTCGCCAACACACATTGGGGCACTATTCCTTGCCCTAAACCCCTCTCAGAAATGAGAGGAAGCCTGTGCCCAGCTGTGGGGGAATATAGGCTGTAACTTTACTTTTTTTTAACATTTTTACTCTAGTATTCTGTGAGAGTGTGGTCCTTCCCCGGTCAAGCCGACCCATTCGCGCTACAACTATACTACTAATACAGTTGCAGCATGGCTCTACCACGTGAGACTGAACGACCGAGTAAGAGACACTTCTTTTCTGGCTAAAAGTCCATTTGGGTAGGCACATTCTATTTCTGCTTAGCGGTGAATGTGCTGTTGTGTTCCGGTCTGAATGGTAAAGAGATTCAGTATGATTACAGGCTGTGAGGCATTCACTCCAAGTGTTCAGAGTTGACAGCGCATTTGCTGCCTTCTTTTATTTATAGAATGAGGGTGACAAACGAGCACACAGAATCAGAGTAACGTAACACACAGTTCCTGTAAAAATGGGTCTCCGGTTCTCTACACTCACCATATGAAACACAGCAGTATTAAGCTGCTATTTTACTCTGGTATTCTGTGAGAGCGTGGTCCTTCCGCGGTCTAGCTGACCCATTCGTGCTACAAGCATAATATAGCTGCAGCGTTAGAGCTCTTTGTTTGCAGATAGTTGCTGGTGTTCATGCACTGCATTAGCCACTTACCAGGTGGATTGTACGTTCGATTGGCACTTAATTTTTATAAAAGATTAATTTAGCCAAAAAATCTTATTGCATTTGTAAAGGCTCTTGTGTACATAAATCATTGATGTCAAAGGGTAGAGCGTTTTTACGATCAAGAGTGAGGTTAGTAGGCAATCGTAATATGATTCGCTCAAAATTGGCAATAACGCTGCCCTTTGAATCGGTTTTTACGTATACTTCGTTTTTTAACTTCTGTACATTAAAAGGTCGTATAACATATCGCTACATTTTGACATATTTCATTTTTGAGTGGTAGTAAAGCAAAGGCAATAAAACAGTAAAAAATACAGCTTATATACGTCCCACTGCTGAGCATAGACCTCCTCTAATTTTTAAAGGGTTTTAGGGAAAGGAATTGTTTGCCGCGCTGGCCTAATGCGTGTTGGCGTACTTCACATGTCTTCGAAATAGTTTCTTTTATTTCTCAGATATGCAAATTTCCTCACGATGTTTCCGTTCACCAGCGAATCAGTACTTAATAATTTCATCGATGCCGACGGGCATCGATGAAATGTTCACGTCCTGTGAAATTTAAAACGAGCGCTTATCCCCTGATCTACCACGGATCTTAAAGGGCAATAACATTACAAATATTTGTATTTTTATCGTAGCAATAGTAAATTAATTTTTCAAAACCGTTTAAATTATATTATCAGCATAAAATAGCAGCTTAGGTAATCAAGTCATGGTTCTTCTTAGGTCGATTCCCTTTCGTTCTGCAGCTGAATAAAACTGCGTTGTGACTAATGTACGAAAACGTTTTTTATAAAAATGTCTTTTTCATATAATGTTTCCTAAAATAATTAACGGTACTTGTACTCTGGTATATTTTCATGCAAAATATGACAGTCTGGTTTCGAGATAAAAGTTTGTAACATTAAGTTATCTCTAGTATAAATACGGGTTGGCCGAGACGGCTCGACAGCTGTTTCAACAAGAAGCCGCCATGTTCGTATATTAGTCTCACATTTACATAATTCATGCGTACACTCCCTTGCACTTCTTTGTTTAAAATTTGAGGGTTGTTTTTAAAAAATGCAAAAAAACTTATGGTTGTCTGCAATCGACTTATCTTTGAGTAAATGTTGTTTTTGTACGGTGGTGGGCGAGAATCGCGATTGCAAGCGAACTGCTTCCTCTCGCGAAGCATAGAGAAGAATTCACTAAGCTGACTGCCAACCTTCGCTAATCGGAGAGGCATCTGACGAAGAAGACGCTAATTCTGTAAAGTTAGTGCCACTTACCATCTAGGGATTTCCATCACCATTTACCGCCAGGTGAGATTGTTGTCTGACAAGTTAAAAATTTGCTTCAGGTTTCTACAGCACAAGGGTAACCGCTGCTGTGACAGCCAGCTATTATTGCCTTACCAATGAACCGGACATTTCCTAGGAGCTGGAAATATAAAACCGCTGCTTCTGACTAACAGTTAAAGTTAAAGTGCTATTTGCATTGCGACAAACGAGCACACAGTCCACCTGACGGTAAGTGGATGCTGTGGCCAATAGACATACATTCGATTAAGAATCAAAATGTAGAAGCTTTGTCACCCCTGAGGATTAAAATGGAATGCCTCGATCCCAGTAAAACGGGTCTCCGGTTCTCTACACTCGTCAAACGAAACACAGCAGCATTAAGCTGCTATTTTACGCTGGTTTTCTGTGAGAGCGTGGTCCTTCCCCGGTCGAGCCGACCCATTCGTGCTACAACTATATTATAGCTGCAGCGTGGCTCTAACACGTAAAGAAATAATATTAAGAGGATAGAGTAAGTCAGCTCAAATTCTAATTTCGTCCCCACTTGCCCGCGCGTCGTATGCTATGTACCGACATGTTTGTAATCACTAATACTGCAAGTAGAAAGGTCGTTAGACACTTATTTCATTAGGTTTATCATATTTATGCCTGTTTCTTAACGCCAAGCCAGTCGCTTCTTATTTTTATCACGGTTATTTCCCATTTTAATTTTACGTCGTACTGTTGCGTAATGTATATTCTAATCGTAAGCGACACAATCTCCGCCTTTAAAAGCCGAAGCGAAGTGACCGTGCGGCCGGAATCACGCGTCAAGAGGCCGATAGTTTAGGTAATTTCTTTTTACAGTGAAAATATTGGTATTTAAAAAAAAAGTAAATAACATAAGCATTGCTTTATAGTTAGTTCTGTTAGTATGCAAAGTTTCATGATCTTATTTAAAGTATTTTATGAATAACAGCGGTTTATTGTTTATTTTGGAGGTAACTTTGGATTTTTTTTTCTATCGAGAAAATTTTACGAAATCGTGTTTTCGTCTAACATAATCCTTAACATTAATCCTCAACTTTACCATATATTTATTACAAAATTAATGGTGCAATATTTTCGGCATAACGAAGGATCTTGCTAAGCCATTTGAACTTATATTTCCCCTTAAATATAAAATTTATATAAATATATAATTAATATAAAATTATGATTTCTTATATTTACGCGAACACTACACACTGATTAAAACTACTTTTACGGATTTTATCGCGTTTATTTTACTATTATTTTTAATTCCTGACGTGTGTCGTTTTAAGTTCCCACCCGTGACCATGGGTGCTGGAAAGCGCCCGAAACGTCGGGAATTAAAAATAATAGTAAAATAAACGGGATAAAATCCGTAAAAGTAGTTTTAATTAATATAAAATTGTTAATATAAAATAGGTAATAAAATATATTTAGTAGATCATCCATGAATAAACTAAAATAAGAATAATTAATTATTGACGTTGTTATGTCAATTTTTATTATAAAAGGCACTGAAAATATAATTAAAAATATAGACCAAATTAGATCATACACTGTTGCGGATCGTTTTATTTACCAACAACCCTTCTAGTGTATCAGCAGGACAATAGGTCAACTACATAGGTCAACTAGTTAAGCTAGTAAACATTGCTCCGGGCTCAAATGCAGAAGGCGGTGCTCCTCGACACCGCCCGCATCGTCCGCCGGTTTCTTTCCCTTTCCCCCTAACCCTCGGCCGTTTGGTCTCCCCTGCCGGGGGCTTCCATCTGGTTGGGCTTTTATTTATCTATGTATTATTTATTTATTTATGTTAATATATTAAATATACATTTAAGTACCTATATTTATTTTTCCCTTTATATATTTATCCAGCCCAACCAGATGTGATTACTCTATTAATTATTTTGTATGAAAGTTAAAACTTAGTACTTATTATAATTTCCAAAATATTTAAAATCAGAGGTATCAAATTAACTTACTCTATTAATTATATAGTCTACCGTTAATCACAAAGGCGGAAAAGTGGCAACATTTAACCTAAATCGCAATATTAATATCACTTCAGGTTTCACTTGAAAACATGAACTAAAAATTATGGATGGAAAGTGATTCCGCTTGATTTTTTATATTTTTGTGACCTTGAATTGCATTCTTTCACTACGCATTTACCCATTTTTTTGTCGCGGATCGTTCGGCTCAACTCTTGCGGCGTCACATTGAACACTGAACTGACGCATGTGCAGTGGCAACGCTTTAGCGCGGTAATTACTGATCGAGTGTAATATATAAACCAATGGGCAAAAGTAATCAATCTTGAAACTGGTGTCCCGCATGGTTGAATACATTCTCTTATTATTTTCTCAGTTTATATGACTGCATCACTTCTAATTTCATCTGCTCGTACCATCTGTATGCTGACGACTTCAAATTTACGTCCACGCTACTATCGACGAACTCCATAACGCTATTGCGAATTTAAATAAAAACCTTATAGATGTTAGCTGTTTGTTAACGCCGGTTAACCATGTAATTTATAAATATAATAAAATACTTGGTTCAAATATTTAATCCCTCTTTCATTAATCCTTCCCACATGCATGTACTGCGACCACAGCGCGGCGGCAGTTTGCGTAATTATATAATAACAATCACGACCACACGAAGGACATTACCAGGTAAGAATCGATCCCTTTTTTAATATTATTCATCACCGGACGTTGAGTCCTAGAAATTTGCAAATGTGACGCACTTTTCCGCGATGACCATAAGTCAAGAGTTAAGTTAAGTGTGTGACCCAGCACGACTACTTTTTCTTGTATAAAGAACAGTTTACAATCATATATGTTGCACTATTAATAACATAAACCAACTAGGAATAGCTTTGTAGCAATTACCTCATTCTCAGCTCAGATGGTTAACGCTCGCTGTAAATATAACAGAACTCGAGTAACCCGGGTTCGATCCCCGCCGCCACCAAGGAAATTGTTAATTGTAATTTTAAGTGCTGATTTTCCACGTGCTCGGCGGTGAAGGAAAACATCGTGAGGAAACCTGCATGTCTGAGGAATAAGAAAAAAAATATTTCGAAGACATGTGAAGTTCGCCAACACGCATTGGGGCTGCGCGGCGGACACTTCCTTGCCCGAAAAACCTTTCAGAAATGAGGGGAGGCCTGTGCCCAACTGTGGAACGTATATAGGATTTAACTTTTATTACCTTCTATAAATTACTAATATAATATTATAATAACCCTTTTTTATACAAACTTTGTTTAATAAAGCTCTTAAATTAACTTTTGTAATAACAAGTTAATAGGACTCTGTTTCACCAGGGTGGATCCCAGGGGACAGGGAGTATGTTCAATACACAGTCACCGGATGGAGAGTGGAGGCTGTGGCCCAAAATATAAAACATCTACATTTATCCTCTATTAAGAGATGTCAGATGGAATGACTCGTTTCCAGTACCGGATGATGATGAGTCTAGAGTACCGGAGACCCTTTCTCCGGTACTCTAGACTTTTTGCTACAACCAAAATATGGGTTAGAATACGACATAACAACAAAATAAAATAAAACAGGAAATTAGCAGCATTACATTTCTAATGCTAACTAAAATTAAAAAATGCGGTTGCCAAACCACGTGCCAAGCATGACAACTATAGCAAGTATCCCTCCTATGAGGTAATCCATGGGGGAGGCCTATGTTCAGCAGTTTATAGCCTGTAGAGTTAGCGGTAATAGGAGTGCATTGACGCAAAGTTATTTCTAGTTCTATTAATTTTTTTATAGGATAGGGTGACAAACAGGCACTCAGTCCATCTGATGGTAAGTGGTTGCTGTGGCCCATAGACATCTACGTCTATCCTCGATTACAAATCAGAATGCAGATTGCGTTGTTACCCGTAAGGACCAAGATGTTTTTTTCTTTATAGGAAAGGGTGACAAACGAGCACACAGACCTGATGGTAAGTGGTTGCTGTGGCCCATAGATATCTACATCTAACCTCGATTACGATTTAAAATGCAGATGCGTTGTCACCCGTGGCCCGGGAGGACTAAGATGGAATGCCTCGTTTCCAGTAAAAAGGGTCTCCGGTTCTCTACACTCACCATACGAAACATTTTCCATCATTCCCCGGTCGAGCCGACCCATACATGCTACAACTATACTTCTAATATAACGGCAGCATGGCTCTACCACGTATAAAATTATATTGAGAACATTACAAGTATGTTCTCTATTCTTTAGCACTCTTAATCACTTTCTTAGACGTTTTCCATGAGTTCTTAGCATAACTAGAGAAAGTATGAAATGGAATCCGTGTAGTTATGTATATGAGAAAACGAGGCAGCAACATCTTCCTGGTAATAAGTCAAAATAATAAGAAACAGCGGTTTTAAAGTCGCCGGCCAAGCGTAGTTAGTATGGAAAAATCCCCCGTATGATGCAACCCAGAGGCCTATTTTCAACAGTGGACTTTTATAGGCGTTAATGGACTAGGATATATTTTATATTGGTATTGTTAAAGTTTTGTCGTATCTACTATACAACCTCCTTATGATCTCCTCCCTTCGCGTGGATGTGTATTGTTTTACGCTATATTTTTCTTTGTAAATTTATTATCTGAACATTTTGGTTAAATTTTTCTGTACAAAACATTTACGCTTACTTTGAGAGGTAATATTAAATACAAGCCACGTAATAACTTTACAAATTATTGGTGAACAAACAGTTTTTTCATATATCTATTACATGAAAATTTGTAGTCAAAGCACGCAGCTATTTGAATTGAACATGTACTGCAGAACATGCGAGTGGTTTATTTCAAGTGGCAAGCTCTATGCATTGGCCCATAGATTTGCTTCTTTTCTTTGTCGCGGAACCACGTGACACTTCCTCGGCAATACTTTGGTGCTGCTACTTCAAACATCGTTTTTCTTTTTAACCGTAACTCGATTTCGCAAGCAGATTATTCAATTCAATTTCAAAATTCAAGAGAGCACGATTATTCAATTTGAGACGAAACAAGATAAAGTATAATATATTTTTAAAGCACGTGCCTAACTCAAACATTTTTCATTTAATGTCGAATGTTGGAATACTACTTTATATCTAGATGCTGTGGTTGCGCGGAAAACCATTCGTATTATTTATATTTTGACGGTAGGTGCCAAGTCGTTTATTCCTTTCCAAAACGATATCACTCATACCCTCCTATCGACACATCGGGGTGGTGGGGTGGGAGGGGAAAGAAGATGATTCTAGAATGTCACGTAGTCATTGGAACCACACGTCTCTTCCCGCCGCGCTCGTCGTTGAAACCACAACGCTTCTCTCCCGACGTACCCCTGGGGCCCCATAGTGTCTGTCCAGAAGAAGTAATCCAGAAGTCGCAGCTACAGTGCTCAACAGAAGAAACCCCGGTGAGTCAATATTCCGAATAATATTGCCTGCCTGATATAATTGTTTTTAACCCGCTCCAATTTTGTTTTTCTCCTAATCAGGCAGGATTCCTTTTCATCGATTTGGCAAATTAATAGTTTAGTTTTAGGGAAGAGCGAGTGCATTGTACCGCATGCTATAGTAGTCGCTTTTACGTAAGCGTAGAAGCAATCGCATATGCAGTCCACTTTAGTTAATATCTCGCGTAATAGGTTTAAGGTTCGACCGGGGAACTAGACTTCGGCAGCCTTAGACACGTGGCTTCACCATTTTATGGTCACTTCGGCAGTATTTGAACTGGGTTTAGTGGTCGTCCAACTATTTTCTGGTCGAATTATTAAATTAATTATTTAGATAATGCACTCTAATTTATGGAATAGACTTAAATAGTGTTCGTTTAAATTTAAATTTTGATTAGGTACTCGCAAACAGAATTATTCGTTTATAGCGCTCGTATTTGGTTAAATTTAAAGCTTATTAAATAATTGAAACAGCGTAATCGCAACCATTTCGTACTCTTATGTCCAACCCTAGTTAGATAAAAGCGCTGACTCGATTATTATATTTACTATAAAAGCCTAGAGTTTGAGGTAATCGAGGCAGTGCAGTTCCAACCCATATTAAGTGCATATCGCACACGCCGTTCGCGGTTTTTTGTACATTTTTTGTATTAATTTAATATTGGGGAAATAAACCAAAAGAACTTCTGGGATTGGGTGTAAAAGTTTTTTTTTAAAAACACCTTCAGAGCGGCCCTCCTAACAAATTTGGTGTCAGAAGTGGGATGTCGCAAGGTCTACCGGTACATCAGTAGCGTGGCATCCGAATCCTGGGAAACTCTGAAGTGAAAGATCGACAGTAAGTTTCCACCCCACGAGTGTGAGCCTGCATCATCAAAGCACCAACGAGGTCTCAACCCCACGAGCTTGGGACACCATCGTCAACCCGAAGTTCATCAAGGCTGTTAGTCTACACCACCAGCGTGTAAGCCTGCCCTGAGCTGCTGCACTCCCATCGCACAACCACGTGGACGCCGCCGTCAAACGACTCCCTGGGTCTCACGGCAACGCGACTCCGCTGCACGTCATCGCAACACGACACCGGCATAGCAACCAATGTACACCGTAGTGATCGTGATATTGTAAGTTAGGTAACTTTAATTCAGCTATAAATTTATACTATTTCTCTTCTATTTCCTTACATTCTTTTGTCATTTGTCGTGTACAATAATATCCTCATTTTACCAATTTTGTATTTACTAACTACTAAATCTTTCTAATTCCATATGCATAAGGTTAAAACTTTAAAGGACAAACCAGAAGAAATAGAAATGTCCGACAAAATTCCCTTATCCGTCCTTGTAAAATTCATCAAACCTTACAATGGTGATAGAGAATCACTTCCGGCTTTTCTCACAAATTGTGATAACGCCATAGCACTCGCGAACTCGGAACAGCAAGTAGTTTTATATCGTTATATCATCTCCCAGTTAGAAGGAAAAGCTCAAATCGCGTGCTCTCTAAAAACGTTTAATAATTGGGATGAATTAAAACTATTTCTAAAAACTACCTTTGGCGAGAAGAAGCACTCCACACACCTTTTAATTGAACTCCAAAATTGTAGGCAAGGAAATTCGGAAACAGTAATGCAATATTCACTTAGAATCGAATCTTGTTTAACGCGATTACAATCCGACATACATTACAGTTGCGAGAATAAGTCCGAGCTAATAGGAAGAATTGCCGCTATGGAGGATTTAGCCCTCAACACATTTATATTAGGTCTAAATTCTAATTACGGATATATTGTTAGATGTCGAAACCCGAAAAATTTAAGCGAGGCAATTACGCATGCCATAGAAGAAGAAAAACTATTTATTCTGAGCAAAATATCTTCCAAATCTTATAAACAGTGTCCTATATGTCAAAAATTTGGTCATGATTCTTCTAACTGCTATAATCATAAGAAAAAACAATCTCATCGAGCTTATTACGTTAATCCACAAAATAATAACCCTCATTCTAATTTTCATAATATTTCAAGCAAAAATCCTATTAAAATATGCAGTTATTGTAAAAGTCCGGGACATATGATAAACGAATGTCGAAAGCGACGATATAACAATAGCCTTCGTCATAATATGCAACCAGACACTCGCACGACGAATACGTTACCAAGTCCCAGTGCGCATGCACCTAATAGAAATAATATGCATTTATGTGACGCACAACCTTCTACCTCTAATGCCGATATTAGTAACGAAGATTTAAACTAAATCTGATTTCGGAAAAGTGCCTACCGAAATCGAAAGCATTTAAAGGCACAAATAGTTATTACTATTCTACTAATTCTTATACTAAATCTTATACTAAGCCTATATATAATGATAACGAATTTAGTTATAATTATCGTACAAAATATTCTTACAATACATCTCAGCGACGTCAAATGCCGCCGAGTCCTACTAAATCATGTAATTTAAAAAATACTATTTCTTATTCTAATTCTACACCTCGGGAACAGCATCCGAGTCCATCTTTGACACAAAGTCAAAGTCATAGTACCAATTATTTATTACCTCGGGAAAATTATCCCAGGACACCTCTGAATCAACATCAGAGTCTTAGAAATAATTTTAATGCTAATTCTTGCACTAATTCTTATACTAATTCTGTCTCTCATAATGATACTATCTCTTATCCTTTGGAGCCTCCTACTACAGGCGCTCTGTGCTTAAAGGGAGGCTCTAGCCACTTATTTATGTTAAAATACCTTGTGATTAAAAAATAAAGAATTATTATTATTATTATTATTATCCAAAATATACATCTCAAAAAGGAATTTCGAGTCATGCTAATCCCACTGATAATTCAATTAATAATAAAGGTGAAATACCAACATACAGCATGAACACATCGAACAAGAAAACATCACTACCTCATGTTTATTTTAGGTCGAATTTTTCGGTTCAACCCCTACGATTGTTACTCGACACAGGCGCAAGTGTCTCTATTATAAAAAATCGAGTTTAAATGGAAACTTTAAGCTTTCTGATGAAATCGTAAAGCTCAAGGGTATAAACAGCACTCAATCTTGCAACGAAACATTAGGAACATTACTGTTAGATTTTATTTTTGATAATTTTTCCATAAAATATAAATTTCATGTCACATCCGACGATATTAATATTGATTATGACGGAGTATTAGGAAGTGACTTTCTCAGTTATTTTAAAGTAAACATTGATTATCATACTTATTCACTTTGTTTCAAAAATTCTATATCTGTGCCTATCCACTTTTCGGAACCTACATACATTATACCAGCGCGTAGCGAAACTGTTATCGAATGCTCCGTGTCAAATGACCCGTCCGAGTTGCGTCACCTTAAGGGTGCACTCATACTAGATCAAACCGTTTGTAATGGTGTTTATTTAGCGAACTGCCTAGTAACTTTAAAAGCGAATAAAAGAGTTAATGTTTCGGTTTTAAACACAACTGAATCGCAAATTAAAATAAAAAAATTCAAAGTTAACTTAACACCAATTGACTTTAAAGAGTATTCCAAATCTTTTAAATCTTATAATAATATAAATACTATTTCTACAACTTATTCTAATCGTGTCCAACGCGTCTGCGAACAAATTCGTCATTCTCATTTAAACTCAGAGGAGAAAAAACTCTTATTAGATTGTTGCTCACAATACTCAGACATATTTTATCTTGAAGGAGATGACCTCACATGTACAAACGCGATCCAACACTCAATCAACACAGGAAACACCCCTCCTATTCATGTTAAGTCATATCGTTTTCCCGAATGTCATAAAGACGAAGTAGACGCACAATTAAAAAAGATGTTAAAACAAAATATAATTAAGCCGTCAATATCTCCGTGGAGCGCCCCAGTATGGGTCGTGCCTAAGAAAATGGACGCATCGGGCAAAAAGAAATGGCGCATTGTTATAGATTACAGGCGACTTAATGATGCGACCATAAACGAAGTTTACCCCATTCCTTTAATTAGCGATATATTAGATCAATTAGGGCATTCCAAATATTTTTCGACACTCGATTTAGTTTCCGGCTTCCATCAAATTCCTCTCAATCCTAAGGATGCTGAAAAGACTGGTTTTACTGTAACCAATATAAATGGCATTTCCGGTCATTTTGAATTCACTCGCATGCCTTTTGGATTAAAAAGTGCTGCAAATTCGTTCCAACGTCTCATGAATACCGTCCTTTCTGGTCTCCAAGGTCTCCACTGTTTCGTCTACCTAGATGACTGCATCATTTACAGCCACGATCTTCAAAGTCATATGGAAAAATTACGTCTTGTTTTTGATAGGTTTCGAGACTTCAATTTAAAGCTACAACCAGACAAATGCGAATTCCTTCGACACGAAGTCACTTATTTAGGTCATGTAATAACCGACAAAGGTGTCACACCTAACCCTGACAAGGTGAAGGCAGTATCCGACTACCCTATTCCCAAAAATCCCAAGGAAATTAAATCATTTCTAGGTCTAGTAGGTTACTACCGCCGATTCATAGATAACTTCTCAAAAATTACAAAACCCCTTACGTCATTGTTAAAAAAAATGTTAATTTTAATTGGACACAAGAACAAACCCAAGCTTTTAATTTGTTAAAGGAAAAAATAACTTCAGCCCCGTTACTTCAATACCCCGATTTTTCTCAACCATTCATTGTCACCACAGACGCCAGTAATTATGCTGTCGGCGCAGTATTATCGCAAGGCCCTATCGGAAAAGACAAACCGATCGCATATGCCTCAAGAACATTAAATAAACAGGAAGGCAATTACTCAACAACAGAAAAAGAATGTTTAGCTATACTCTTCGCCGTAAAAACATTCCGACCCTATATTTATGGTAATAAGTTTAAAATAGTCACTGATCACAGACCTTTAGTCTGGCTTTTTAATGTCAAGGATCCAGGAAGTAGATTAATTCGTTGGCGCCTCAAGTTAGAGGAATATGACTATGAAATTTTTTATAAGCAAGGAAAACAAAATTCAAACGCCGATGCTCTTTCACGCATACCCATTCACGCCTTAAATTCAAATGTAGTCCTTAACAAACTCAAATACGAATCTTATTTTAAAAAACAATTTACTAGATCCATTTCTACAAATACTGTAATCGAAGAACATCAAGAAGCGTTACACCTCTCTAAATTAAATAATATTGTTTGCCCCGTATCTCTCGACTTTGATGAATCTATTCCATATTGTAAAAATATTCTATCTCAGCTACAAAATCCTGAAGGTATAATAAACTCAGAACGAGAACCGTACACTATCTCTTGCGTTAAGCAAAATGATAAAATATACTATTTCTTATATACGAGAATTCACCATTTCGAAGAGTTAACATACCGAAATGTATACAATTTACTAATGCAACTACGCGATAATATATTAACAGAAAATAGTCAAATCACTGACTTAGCCATTTCCGATTTTGCTGACCCGTTCTCTAAACTATCCTATATGAAAATATACAACATAATTGCTTACATATTTCATAATACTAACATTAAAATTCATATATACCGAAATCAAATTATTTACCCTACTCCTGCCGAAGTTCTACAAATTCTCAAAGAAAATCACGACTCAACAATTGCTGGTCACCCCGGAATTAAAAGAATGTTAAATCGTTTAAAGGATCTATATTTTTGGAAAAACATGCGTTCTGATATAGAAAATTACGTAAAAAATTGTAAATTGTGTCAAGTAAATAAACCACTGAGATCATGTAATAAGGCTCCAATGGTGATAACCTCCACAAGTACAAAACCATTCGAAAGATTAGCTTTAGATATAGTCGGTCCGCTACCCGAAGCCGGCTTGCAAAACTTTAAATTTATATTAACTCTACAAGATGACCTAACCAAGTTTTTATGTGTATACCCAATGATAACTTCCAGCAGTGATGAAGTAACTCGTACACTAGTTCATTTTATCTCATTATTTGGAATTCCTAAAACAATATTAACGGATCTCGGCACATGTTTCACATCGGAATTATTTAAACAGGTAACTCAAATATTTAGAATAAAACCCTTATATGCTACCCCCTATCATCCCCAAACAAACGGTGCCCTAGAACGTAGTCATGCTACACTCAAGGAATGAAATCTTTCGTTAATGAAAATCAGAATGATTGGCATTGTTACTTAGCAACCGCAGTATTCTCTTACAACACTACCCCTCATACCACTACCACATATACACCCTATGAATTGCTATATGGGCATAAACCCACAATACCAAATTCTTTATATAATACGAGCAATGACACTACTTATCATGAATATATCCGCGCATTACAATACCGCATGAACTTTAGTCGACAAAAAGCATTAGAACACATAATAAAAAATAAAGAAACATCAAAAAATTATTATGACAAAAATAGTACAGACATATCCTACAAAACAGGCGATATGGTTTACTTAAAATGCCACCACAGACTTCGCAAAGCCTTATCTCCTATCTGGAAAGGTCCTTATAAAATTATTAAATTAAATGGCAAACATAACGTAACCCTTCTCATAGGTCGTAAGCACATGAAATACCATGTTAATGAAATTAAACCAGCTCATCCTTAATTTCACTCTATTTCAGGGCCATAAGCCACCAATTCAACGCTGAAACTCAAATTCTACCTATTTATAATAGTCCAGGTATTTATTTCGATCAAATAACTACAATTAATTTTTATAATGATTTTTGGAATGTTGTAACTCATATAGACGTAGTATCAGTTAAGCCACATCTAGAGAATATACATTCGCTTATAATTAAAACTGCAACGCTCTGCGAAAACTTCCAACTCCATGGTTTCGTTGAATGTAATGATATCATAAGTCCTATTAAAGTATTATTAAATTCTAATTTTGCTAAATTCGAATCTCTTTCGCATATAATCCCTACCGAGGAACAAACAAGGCATAAACGAGCTTTAGAATTCGGTGGAGAAATTTTGAAATTCTTTTTTGGAACTTTAGATGCTGATGATGCACGAAAATACGATGCAGCCATTAGCGCTTGTCAAAATAGCGAATCCGAACTTTTAAAATTAATGAAGGATAATATTCACATAATTAAATCTTCTATTAATGTATTTAACTCAACGATATATAAATTAAATATGAATGAAAATAAATTAAATTCTCAAATAAATTCTTTAAATATTGTATTATCCCAAATTGTCAGAAATAATAATCAATTATCACATATTTCTAAAATATATGCTTTACTTAATATAATAGAAAGCTCTTTAGCCACTATTTCTAATTTCTTGGATAATGTACTAAACTCTATCTTATTTTCTAAAGCAAACATTCTACATCCTAGTGTAATAGCTCCTACGAACTTATTTCGCCAGCTTTTAAAACAGAGTAATTATATAAATAAGCGATTAGAGTTTCCAGTACCATTAACGATTGAAAACATACACACTTTGATAGATATTTCAAAACTCACATCTTTTTATTATAATAGAAGAATAATTTTCATATTACGCATACCACTGATTTCTTCTTTAAAGTTCACCGTATACAAATGCATACCTTTACCAACCCCTCATAATCCTAATAATCCTAACTCTTTTGCTCTAATCCAACCTACCAAGCCTTATCTTGGAATAACAGAAGATAGACTTAGTTATAGTTTGCTAGATAATTTAAACGATTGTAATATCATTAATAATGATTATTCTATATGTCCTTTAATTTCTATATTTTCTACAATAAAGAATCCATGTTGTGAAACAAAATTGTTAACCGAAGTAACGTTATCTTTACCACCTCAATGTAACTCCAAACTTTTATATGGACAAATTGATGTATGGTATAAAATAAATAATAATAAGTTTATCTATGTACAATCTGAGAAATGTAAATTAACTATAAAATGTAATAATATAATACAAGATTTCACCATTTTAGGAACAGGTATCCTAAGTTTAAACGAAAGCTGTATTGGTTTCTCTAAGACAATTCAATTAATGCCATCTACAACTAAATCTATTAAAATCGAAAATAAAATGAATTTAAACTTTAATATTACAGAGGACGATTGTTGTAATAAAGAAATTTTAAATAAATCAATTCCATACTTATATACTGTATCTTTAACTAGCCTAGATATGGAAACTCTGAAATATTCTTACCATTCCTTAAATAACTTAGAAAATGAGATCAATAGAGTTCAAGAACAATCTCACATAATAAAATATGGTAAATACTATTCATCATTTACATACTTTTTGATTATTTGCATAATTTTATATATTTCCTATAGAATATTTTGTTGCTCTATTAAGAGAAATAATGATTCTTGCCGTTGCATACAAATATTTAATCAGTGCAATACACGACAAATTGTTAAACACGAATCAAAGGTTAGTAATTCTATTGAGTTAACTGAAGTTTCATCATCAGACGATGATAGAAAAGATTCTATATCCTTACCCAATATGCCAGTGAAAAACCAAATGAAAAGAACATTTGGTAAATTTCATTTATCAAATCGAAACTTATGTAATAACTAAAAACTATATTACTTTACTATACTTATTTCATAAGGCTTCATGTTACATTAGAATATAAGTTTATATTTTGTTTTATACACGGTGTCTTAAATATTAATATTACTAAATGTTTGTATTTGAAATAAAAATTAAATCTTAGCATTAATACACTGAATCTTCTACTATTTCATTATTCACTGAATCTTATAAAAAAATACTATATTACTAGTTCATAATGTTAATAAATAATTTCTTATAATTTTGTGAAGATATTGTTTAAGAATAGTTTAATTTTACTATGCTTTTGTATCAATTCAATTTGATTTTATAATAATAACAAATAATTGAAACAATTCTATTTTACTATTTTTTTAATTATTTTTGTATTCAAATCATTTTTTTTTCTCTCACTGTATCGTTTGAAAGACTCTGCTCATCCCTTATTAAAAAGAAGGATAAGCTCCGTCAAAAGGGGGGAGATGTTATGTCCAACCCTAGTTAGATAAAAGCGCTGACTCGATTATTATATTTACTATAAAAGCCTAGAGTTTGAGGTAATCGAGGCAGTGCAGTTCCAACCCATATTAAGTGCATATCGCACACGCCGTTCGCGGTTTTTTGTACATTTTTTGTATTAATTTAATATTGGGGAAATAAACCAAAAGAACTTCTGGGATTGGGTGTAAAAGTTTTTTTTTAAAAACACCTTCAGAGCGGCCCTCCTAACAGTACGCTTACCCCACAATTTTGATAAAAATATTGAGTTTAGCGAACAACGCGTCACCTCGACTCGCTGTAAAAGGTGTTCGATTTAATTACGTAATACGGCATACCGAGTGTCCATCCTTCATTGTTTGTGCGTTGTGAGATTAATTGTGATTAATATAACTTTATTATAATAATTTAAAATGGCAGTTAGTGGAAATGAAATCAAAATTAAAACGCTTTATGCCAAGAGGGACATACTCTTTTCGCGTATGCAGAATATAAGTGATCATATAAAGAACATTAATATAGAAGCAGTGCGGGAAACCTTTTTAAATGAAATCGAAACGGTGGATTATTTGCGGACGGATTACGAAAGAATCTAATATTCTTTCGTAATCCACCAAATTAATCATTTGGAATTACAAATCGACCCGAAATACATAGTGAACTACCAACCGCTGCTGGCATTCGAAGATATGTTGTGTCGCGTGAAAAGAACTGCGAAATTCCTACAATCTCAAAACGAAGCAAAGCCGAAAATGCAGGTACGTCCACGTGACCCAATTAGGTTGCCGCCAATAGATATTCCGGTATTCAATGGTGATATTAAGACGTGACCCTTCTTCTTCAGTAGTTTTCAAAACAATATACACAATAACCCATCGTTATCGGACGCTGAAAAATTATATTACTTAATTAGTAAACTTAGTGGTAGGGCACAGTCGATCTGCTCGGGTTTCACACCTACAGCAAACAATTACTTGTTAATATTCGAAACGCTTAAAACTAAATATGAAGATAGGAGAATGTTAGCTTCCGAATATTTGAACCAGATATTCGATCTTAAACCTATATCATCCGCGAACATCAACGGCTTAGAGCAGTTTCTAGATAAATTTGTGGCATCGGTGGCTGCACTTAAAAATTTGAAATTTAATGACCTTATGGACGTGGTGTTTCTCCATATTGCACTAAAGAAATTAGACCCCGACACCATGCGTGCGTTTGAAATGGAGCATCGTAGCTCGGAGATGCCTTCCTTTCATTCATTAGCATCGTTCGTGCGAGATCAAATAAAGGTGATGCAGCGCTCTCCGAACGTTAAACAGGAGATTAAAAGGTGCGTCGATCGTAGACAGACTCAACCATCTAAAATAGCAGGGTCGTTAACTTACGTAACCGCTACGTCAACGTCACTCCAGCATACTTGTATCGTATGTAAAGATAAACACGGTAATTTATATAATTGTGCGACTTTTCGTAAATATTCACCAAGCGAACGTTATAAATTAGTAAAGACAAACAACCTATGTTTGAACTGCTTAAGCGATAAGCATTTAGTTGCAAAATGCAATTCGAGTTCCGTATGTAGCAAGTGCGCCAGGAAACATCACACGCTATTACATTTTGGAAATAGCAACATAGCGGCGTCAAGTAAAGCGGACAAGGAATTCACCCCTACTAAGGTCAACGATTCTAGCGGTCGACCTGGTGATGTCGCTCTGTGCTCATTGGCGAATATGGGAGCACAACCTCCTTCAACCGTGTTACTGGGTACGGCACGTATTTTGGTTAGGGATTCGCGTGGAAACGAACAAAGCGTACGTGCACTGCTGGACAGCGGAGCCCAAAATAGCTTTATAACGCGACAGTGTTGTCAGCGCTTAGGCTTAGTAATAAATAGGTCACTTTCATGTCCTGTACTTAAAGGCATCGGAGGTACTAGTAAAGCTACCCAGGGATATATAAATTTAAAATTTTATTCTCGGATAGATCGTAATGTTAACTTTGATATAAATGCACTAGTAGTAGATAGGGTCACTGAACGGTTGCCAACCGTTCCGGTTGACACTTCGGCATTGATTGAATTTAAAAATTTGACTCTAGCAGACGACACTTACACCGTTCCTGGAAACATAGACATGCTCATTGGAGCATCGCTTTTCCCTCATCTTTTGTTAAACAATAAGGTTAGGAGCAACTCCTCGCATACCGTGCCTTACGCACTGGAAACCGTATTGGGCTGTGTTATCCTTGGCTCCGCCCCCATCATAGATAGTATTTCGGCAACCTCTTATTGTGGTATGGCTGTCGAACCGCTCGAGTCGTTAGTCCGCAAATTTTGGGAGATGGAGGAGGTGAACGTCCCACCCATAGCTAGCTCAGATGACAGGTTATGCGAGGAAATTTACGTCCGCACGACCGTTCGTGATCGCGACGGTAGATATAGTGTAGCGCTACCCTTTAAAGGAGATGTTTTATCTCTCGGCGATTCGCGTCAAATGGCGGAAAAACGTTTCTACAGCTTGGAGCGTAGGATGCTCGCTTCACCCCAGTTAAGGGAAGCTTACGACGGCGTCATTAACGAATATATAAGAGAAGGTTACATATCACTTGTGGCTTCGAAATTAGATAACTACGAAGACACACCGTCGTATTTCATACCACACCACGGGGTCATTAGGGAGGACAAACTTACATCTAAGTTACGTGTAGTGCTCGACGCTAGTGCTAAAACTAGCACTCACCTGTCGCTTAACGACATCCTCTATAGTTTGCAAAATTTACAGGGCAGTTTATTTAATATAATAGCCAATTTTCGTTTGTTTAGTATAGCACTATCCGCCGATATTCGTCAAATGTTTCTTTGCATAGGGGTCCGTGAATGCGACCGTAGATTCCAACGCATTTTATATCGTTTCAACCCAAAGGAACCTCTAATGGTGTTTGAATTTAACCGCATTTGTTTTGGTTTAAAGTCGAGCCCATTTCATGCGTTACGCACGGTGAGACAGCTCGCTCACGATGAAGGTCCCTCTTATCCTAAAGCTAAGAGGGCAATTGAGAGTGGATTATATATGGATGATTTTGTGTACTCGGTCGATAGCGTGGAGGAGGCCACCCTAACCACCGCCGAGGTTATAAAGCTCATGAAATCGGGTCAATTCGATCTTGTGAAGTGGACTAGTAATTCGGGTCCGGTTTTAGATAAAATCCTACTATCACACCGTCTTTCGGCGATAAAGGAATTCGATGATTCTGATACACACAAGGTGCTCGGACTGTGTTGGTCACCAGAGTCCGACGTGTTTAGCCTTAAGGTAAATCCGCCCGTAGAGAAATGCACAAAGCGCACAATACTGTCATGCGTTGCTAGATTATGGGACGTCATGGGTTTCGTAGCTCCGGTGGTATTATACGCTAAGCTTTTGATTAAACAACTTTGGTTATTTGAATGCGACTGGGATGACTCGCCGCCTGACAGCATTGTTCGGTTGTGGCAGCGTTTTAGAGAGGAACTTCCTTTATTAAGAGAAATTAAAATACCGCGTCATATAAACGTCGATAGAAATAGCGTCATAACGGTCGTTGGGTTTGCAGACGCCAGCGAGAAGGCTTACGGGTGCGTTGTATATTTCCACGTCCAGAATAACGGTAGAAATTCGATTAGCCTCATTAGTTCTAAGTCGAGAGTCTCCCCACGTAAGGTTGTCTCTCTGGCGCGCTTAGAGCTTTGCGCAATATTAGTACTCACCAAGCTTATTACCGCAGTTATCAGCGCATTTAGGGATAGAGTTCACGTAGAAAGGATATTTGCCTTTTCCGACTCCACCGTCGCCTTATGCTGGGTTCATTTTTCACCCCATCGTTGGGATACGTTTGTCGCAAACCGAGTGGCCAAGATACAAGACGAGTTAGAAACGCGGAACTTATCACGTGTCCGGTACGGAAAACTCCGCCGATTGTCTATCCCGTGGACTCACCCCGATGCAAATAATGGACCACCCGCTTTGGTTCCACGGACCTGCTTGGGTTCACTTGGATCCCTCGCAATGGCCAATAACCGATTTCGAACCTTCGTCAGTGTCACAACCACCGGAAGAGAAGAGACACGCACTAGTGGCGAACGTTTCGAGCGAGGTTTCTCCAATCATTGCTCTGGCGAACCGCTTGTCCTCTTGGTCGAATTTATTGCGTAGCGTAATTTACGTTTGTCGATTCGCGAAGCTTTTACCGCGACGTTCGTATATCTTAGCGTCCGATTGCAACTATGCCGAGTCACTAGTATTACGTGAACTTCAACGTGCGCACTTCTCTGAAGAAATTAGAAGATTACAATCGAATAGAGCTTGTAGTCGCGCCTTTCAACGCCTTAAGCCATTTTTACAGGATGGTATTGTAAGGGTAGGTGGACGCTTGTCCAACTCGCAGTTGAGTTTCGACCAACGGCACCCTATAGTTTTACCGCGTAAAGACCATATCATGAACTTATTAGTCGATTACCATCATAAATTGAACTCGCACGCTGGCCCCGACTTGTTGATGTCGATTTTGCGTCAGAATTATTGGATTCTTTCTGCACGTAGTTTAATACGCAATCGGGTGCACAGATGTATAGCTTGCTTTCGGGCACGCCCCAAGCCGTCATTTCCGGAAATGGCGGAACTTAGAGTACTTGTAGAGTAATACAATCAGTAAAGCCTTTCACGCACACCGGGTCTGATTTCGCTGGTCCGTTTAAGGTCACGCTCACTCGCGGTCGTGGTATAAGATCCACAAAGGCTTACGTCTGCATTTTCGTATGTCTAACTACTCGAGCGGTGCATATAGAACTTGTTGGTGATCTAAGCACAGCAGGCTTTATGGGTGCATTTAAAAGATTTCTTTCCCGCCGTGGTCCTGTAAGTAAATTGTATTCGGATAACGGTACGAACTACGTCGGTGCAAAACGTATTCTATCGGAACTACATGAGCTCTTAGCTAGCAAGTATTATAATTCGGAGTTCGCTCACATTCTAGCCGAGAACCGCATTGAGTGGTCTCTGAACGTCCCAGCCGCGAGTCATTTTGGAGGCAATTGGGAGACTAATATTAAGAGTCTAAAGAGTCACTTATACCGAGTAATAGGAGATCAAATTTTGTCCTTCGAAGAGCTAAGTACGGTGCTCGCTCAAATTGAATGCGTAATGAATAGTCGCCCACTTTGTCGTACGTTGTCTAGTGACCCCTCGGAACCGCTGGCTATAACTCCAGCACATTTTTTGAATTTAACGCCTTTAAAGTATTTGCCCGCCGCAGATATGGATGAGAACAGACTTAGCATTTCCGCACGCCACAAATTATTAGATCGGTTAGTGCAATCGTTTTGGAAACGATGGAGGATGGAATACTTGCATACTTTGCAGTCTCGGCAAAAATGGAACACATCAACTGAGCCTTTAGCTGTAGGAACTGTAGTTGTGCTCACAAAAGAGAATACGCCGCCTCTCCACTGGCCATTAGGAATTGTCGAAGAGGTCTTTCCTGTGTCGAGTAATTAGGATAGCTCGCGTTAAGACCACGGTTGGGTCTTACCTGCGTCCTGTTATCCATTTGTGCCCCCTGCCTCTTCCATAATTTAAATTAGCTTTCTAGATTAAAATTGTAGTTGAATTTAGGTAATCTTAGCGTTAGTTAGTTATTTTGTTAGTTGATCTTAGCTCTAGTTGTTTTAGTTAATTTTGAAGGAAATCCTTCAAGGGCGGGGGAGATGGTTGCGCGGAAAACCATTCGTATTATTTATATTTTGACGGTAGGTGCCGAGTCGTTTATTCCTCCTTTCCAAAACGATATCACTCATACCCTCCTATCGACACATCGGGGTGGTGGGGTGGGAGGGGCAAGAAGATGATTCTAGAATGTCACGTAGTCATTGGAACCACACGTCTCTTCCCGCCGCGCTCGTCGTTGAAACCACAACGCTTCTCTCCCGACGTACCCCTGGGGCCCCAGAGTGTCTGTCCAGAAGAAGTTCCAGAAGCCGCAGCTATAGTGCTCAACAGAAGAAACCCCGGTGAGTCAATATTCCGAATAATATTGCCTTCCTGATATAATTGTTTTTAACCCGCTCCAATTTTGTTTTTCTCCTAATCAGGCAGGATTCCTTTTCATCGATTTGGCAAATTAATAGTTTAGTTTTTGGGAAGAGCAAGTGCATTGTACCGCATGCTATAGTAGTCGCTTTTACGTAAGCGTAGAAGCAATCGCATATACAGTCCACTTTAGTTAATATCTCGCGTAATAGGTTTAAGGTTCGACCGGGGAACTAGACTTCGGCAGCCTTAGACACGTGGCTCCACCATTTTATGGTCACTTCGGCAGGATTTGAACTGGGTTTAGTGGTCGTCCAACTATTTTCTGGTCGAATTATTAAATTAATTATTACCTTAGACACGTGGCTCCACCATGCTGCATGAATACGAAAATAGCAAAATCTATGAAAAAGTTTATTTGAAAAATGAACCGCTTAAACGATATGCATAATTTTTTTAATCATAATTGTGTGGACTATTTTTTAACCCTTATAATCCGGTGCTAGACTAATAATCCGTGGGATGGTAAGTATTTCATTTATTAAATCTTTTAAAAAATCCACTACTGATCATACGGCACCCTAATTTATATTATATAGGGGATATTTAGCTGCCGTATATGGGCAGGCAGGTTGACAACCGTATTTTTTTTAATTTTCTTTGACCCCGTGATGGTGTAATGGTTATTCAAACACGGCGATCACGCAGATAGTAAATGTTACAATACAACATTTTATTGTATTCATTTTAAATATTATGGAACACATTTTTTTAGGATAGGGTGAGAAACGAGCACACAGTCCACCTGATGGTAAGTGGTTATTGTGGCCCATAGACATCTACATATATCCTCGATTATAAATCAAAATGCAGATGCGTTTACCCGTGAGGACTAAGGTGGAATGCCTCGTTTCCAGTAAAAAGGGTCTCCGGTTCCCTACACTCACCATACGAAACACAGCAGCATTAAGCTACTATTTTACGCTGGTTTTTTGTTAGAGCGTGGTCCTTCCCCGGTCGAGCCGACCCATTCATGCTACAACCATAATATAACACACTCTACCACGTATAAGACATTAAAATAATTTTCAGGATTGTGGACACTTAATCTACTCATTTAACGAGAAGACGATTACTTTGGATTTATATATCGCCACCAGCCAAGTAATGAATCAAGCAACAGAATTTCGATAACAGTTACAATTAAAATCAACTTGCAATCGTACTTTGAAATGCATTACAATTATTGAAAACCTTAGTTTAAGGAGTCGTATTATTATGCAATGTATTAATTCTGGCACTTACGTAATGTTTTAAATATCTGTCTCTATTATATACGCTTACATTAATTCTCGTACACTAATGTTTTACAGAATGTCTTATTGCCTATTAGCGATGCAAGCTAAGTATTTACTTATTCAAAAGTGACGTTATCTGTATGCTAAAAATATATAATATTTAAATGTGACGCAACAATTTTTATTTCTGCAAAGAAATCACAATGATACCGTTGTCCTAGCTTCAGCTTAGCTTTCATTATTCATATGGAAGGAGTTACACTTTATCTGTGCTTTCAAAAAGAAAACAAACCACATGTTATTTTTAATGAAAAAATTTTAAACAAATTTTTACGTCCAATTTAGAGAATAGCTAAAAGAAAGCACTCGACAGTCGTCTTGAGGAAATCAAAATCACAACGTAATATATCTGTCTCGGAAACCGCATAAAATATATGAAAACGCACAATACTATTCACACTCTTTATAGAATAAGGGATTAAAAATTCATAACTCCGAAAAAATTAACTTTTTCGTAAAGTCGTAGGATCCTTTTTTTAGTGTTTCATCAAAGAATATACAGAAAACTGTTAATTGCATTCGAGACGACCGACAACAACGTCTGCCCGCTGTTTGCCCGTTTGGGTTGTATCGCTCAACACAAGCTTCAAGTTATTTAAAGATAAAATTATTTTAATCAACTTCAAAAAAGGTCTCTCGCCAGAAATGACATTTCTCGCTCGTTCATCGTCGGTTTTACTTAACAGTTTAGAGGGTTCTTAATCAGATAGGGCTATTCCTTCTAAAGTTTTGACTCTGTTGAGAGCTACGTATACTTGTTCCTTCGCAAAGTCTTGTTTTCTTAAGTCTGTGAGAGCTCTTTCAAGGGTTTTATCCGGTTACAGCCCAGCATAAAGTAAGAGGTAAAGGTCATCATATAGTACTTGAGTTAATGTAGCACAAGGAATGGAAACGAAGCCTTTAGCATCTTACAGTCTACTGCCTATTGTTTCGTCATCAAACTTAATCAGAACAGCGTCTGGCATTTCACCTTCTTTCAATTGATTTCTGCTTAATGCGGGCCATTGAACTCTTTTACAACAACCATAGTCCCATTCACGAGCCCATCCGAAACGAAGATATTTCGTCTTAACATTACCCGAGATTCAGCAGCTAAAAGTATCGTCGGTACAATACCACCGCAGTTATTAACGTCGCTGGAAATAACATTTTCCGAAGATTTTCTGCCGTAGATTGTTCGACAATCTCTAATCTCTAATCCAAATAGCAGTACTTCCACTTTTGTGTTCCGGTCTAAAGGGCATAGAGAGTAAGCATATTTACAGACTCTGAGGCAATCCATCTTAGTCCTCAGAAGTCACAACGCTCCGGAAGCTTTCTTTGTTTAGAAGTTGTCTGCAGGTGTACATGGACTTCAGAAGCTTCAGATTGCAGAACCATCAGATGCACAATTTGTCACTTTAATTTTAAATTAAATAGAAAAATTTAAACTCCAATCTAAATCTATTATTGTCCAGTATAGCCACAAGTACTATTCACTATTTGTTAAAACCCTTGCAAAAATGTGGATGATTGAGTAGTGTTAGTATGTTCTACGATCGTATGCCTAACTGCTAACGGTAAATTTCCAGTTATGAGGTGACCAAAGTACATAAAACATTACTTACTTCACGTAAATTCTCATGGCTGATTTTCGTATACATTTTAGAATGTATATAGTTAAAAATAAGTTGTCAATACTCCCAGACACTTTCTAAATCTAAATCTCTCAAAAGAATTAGTTAAATTCACGTAAATTCTGATGATCCATTGTTATATGTTCACCCGAAAACTATTTTAAAACCTTTGACAAGAAGACAGAGCGATCCAAGGGGCCAATCATCCCCTAAACTAAATTTTAATATCTCTGTGTGTGGGAGCTAGGGTTGGCAGATGGTCGGGATTCGTCTGGATTCTCCCGACACAATGATCTCCCGACTCCCGACAAAACTCGAAATCTCCCGACAATCAGCTCCTCGAAAAGTTCTATAGAAAATAATAATTTAAATATGCCGCGCACTTTCATGTTCACTCCATTTTTGAACGGAAAGTTGGCGTTGGACTTAGCTCCGACCCATGTTAAACGGAGGCTGGGGCGGGTGGCGTGGCGTGGAACGGTGGAACGCTGTAAGCTGTAACCCCACGTTCGCCCGATTCGTAGGTTTACTTCGTCGCGAGCGCCTATTTCACAGCTTCTAATTGTAACATAGGTAATAAATAGTTAATAAATAGGAGTATTGTTAAAGATGTTAGACGTTAGCTACTGATATTCCGTTTACATATTATTTATTATGCTATTACATATTATTATTTATTACAAAAAGCCTACTAAACGTATGTATCTATGTATATGTATGTACGTATGTGTACGTATATATATATATATATATATATATATATATATATATATATATATATATATATAATTTTATAATATACACTGTTAAATAAAATTATTACACTTACTAATGTTCCCGTCACGTCTCACGTAGCGTTCAGCAACTTACGTTCAGCACAACTATACAATACGTATTTTCTATTTTCAACATTCATCGGTTGTTATTATCATATGTATCTACTACTCGCTTAATGTCAACACTTTCGGCACGGTCTCCGTAGGACCGTATGGGGCCGACTGAAAATCAGCGTCGCTATCCCGCGGCTTATGCTGAGGCGGTCCCTTCCGCCACTTCATCTGTTTCGATTATTAATTTTATCCTCTACTTTTTTTTGTTTATAAATTTCTTGTATTTTTATTTCTTTTATTTTATTCTTATTCGTCTTCATTCTGTTTATTAATTTGTGATTGTAATCTGAAGTGTCGGAATAAATGTCTTTATGTCTTTATGTTTTTAGGTAGGTATCAAGACGCAAGAATATTGGCTTAAGGAAATTATTGACACGAAACTCGAATAAATAACTTAATTATTATTAAAAAATAGAATTTTTGTGTTTTATCTGCGTTATTTATTTATGATTTCAATTTTAAAGCATGTCATATTGTCGAACGATCTTATGGTAGCTCAGTTTTAGTACTTACGCATGTATTTACGCGCGATTAGCAAATAATATCTACAACACGTACGAATTAACTTGAGACTCCGCTGGAATGCGACCCCCTTCCCGACTCCCCGCACCGCGTCCCGTGCTGGCCGTGCGCGCTCAGTTGTGTGTGTTTGTTGTTTGGTTTGGACTTTTGTTTGTTTTTGTTATACTTGAACGTTATTTTATCTGTTTGTTGTTAATTGCGTTGTTTTATTGTTAAGTTTGGACGTTGTGTTGTGCCGTTTTCTTGTGACGCTTAGGAGTTACTCCGCCTTTTTTTTTTTACAATCATATATTTCAATACATAGCCAAGCACGGACACTTGCTCTAAAAGTTTTAAAATTTTTCGAAGATGAAAAATCAAATAAAAAGTTTCTTATTCCTGTGGACCAAGCTTTAAAGAGCATATCAAAGGCAACACTACTAAGAATGAGAAACGAGGCGAAAAAAGTTCTGTCAATTTCTCAAGACCAAAATGATGATGTCACAGTAGTATCGGAACCATGTACTTATTGCTTTGTATTTTTATTGTGTACGAATCTGTAACATTTTTTATAGTGCAATAAAGTGTATAATAAATAAATTAATAATATTATAAATGAGAAAGTGTGTATGTTTATTTCTTTGTCCTTCCTTGACGCGTTAACTAAAAATAATATTGTATATATTATAAAAAATAGATATTTAAAATATATAAAAATGGCAACAGTATATCACTTATTACTTCACCCCTTGCCAGAACATTTTATTTTATTTTTATTAATAATCTCATGTAAATCTCAAAAATTTCAAATAAAAAAATATTACGACGCATTATTTTGCACACCGTACATTGAATACGTCATCGGCCCAGGTCTCAAGTTAATTCGTACGAGTTATACTTACAGAATTTAATTGATCGACAACGATTGATTGTCGAATTTACCTTTATATATTTGAGAAATACAGGTAGTATTTCTTTTTTTGTGAAAAACTGGTCCGTTATCTTCTGTTCTTACATTATAAATTATTGATAATTAAAATTTAATTATCATCAAAAATCATTAATAGATAATATTTTAAATGTTTTAAGTTCTTGAAAAATTCAAAAATTAAAATAAATAAGTATGTTTATTAAATTAATAAACGAGATTATATAATTATATGATACTATCGTGGTCAAATCATAGTGGTCTAAGTTTTTTAAATAATTTCGCTACGTATTACCGATAGATTTAAGTATTTTATTTAAATTCACATCATTTTATTTCTATGTTTTGGCGGTACTTGGGTGTATTTGGCAAGATGTAATGTGACTTGTTAGTGTGGCGGTAGCGGTAATACTGTTTTGTTTTAGATAATGTCAACATCTAAATCACCAAAAAAGATAGACAAGGAGTCCGGAACTGGGCCATTTAAGAAAAAAAAGTTTTATACAGTTTATTATAATAACTGGTAAAATCATCCAGACTACTCCAAGTGGATACAAAAAAAGATGATTTTAGCGTTGTATGTAAATTATGTCAAACTGATATTTCAATCAAGTATGAGAGGAGTCGTGGAGTTAGAAAAACATAAGCAGACAAAAAAAACTGCTCTTATTACTACTCTTTAAAATCTTAAAATACTACTCTTTTGCCTGCTTTAGATCGTGTAATGTATAGCTGGCCAGCTGTAAAGCAGTATTTTTTATTTAAAGGGGATGACGAATATCGAAAGGAGATATGGGAGTTTGTAACCAGAAATCTAACCCGTATTGATAATAGTGAAGCAGTTGACGAATGCAAACAGGAAGAAATTCGGAAGCATATTTATACTTTGTATACAACGTAATGTTGAAGTTCCAAGCAACAATTTTAGCATTGGAAAGTGATCCGTGCACTCTAAGTGTAATTAACAGTGTAATGAAAAAACTGATGAGTCATCTTAAAAACAGGTTCGACGATAAATTCTTTGGTAGAGATAAAGTAGAAATAGTACCTTATTAAGAAATATTTCGGATAGTAAGAAAAACCTTTTTTGCGTCGAAGCTGAATAGTTTTTAAAACGAGCTATTCAATATTTGCACGAATGCTATTTTATCCCCGTTGACCGACATTCTCAATATTTCAAACGATATTGACCAAGATTCTTTATATACTGATTACTGTTGTCTTTGAGAAATATTTGGACATCTTCCGAAAGGCAGGGACATGTCAAATGATAAAATTCGGGCATATTTAAAAAAAAAATGCAACCAAAATGCAATCAAAAATTTATTTATATCGTTTGTTTTGTCAATTCCCGTTAGCAGTGAAAGCGTGTTTAGTTTACTAAATAATTTATATACCAAAGACAGAAATTGTATGGCTATTTATTGACTTAATAAAAGCAGAGCTACTAATAAGACTAAAATTTTGAAGAAAATTGTTTAAATTTTAAATCTTTTCTGAATTCCACTAAAGGATCCAAATAGGTGGATTCAGTAAAGTCCAATGCCAAATACCTGTGGTAACCAGAAATTAAGCGTAGTTACATTAATTATCTGTCAACTTTGTTAAGTATATTTGGAGCCCATTAATTTAAAAATAAAATTTTTATTTTTAACATTTTTTTCTCCCGACAATAACCCCAAAATCCCGACATTTTCAAATTTTATCCAGATATTTTGGTCTTCCGATCTGGCAACCCTAGTGGGAGCGCGAGAGCATTATCTACGCGCATGAGGCTAAGTACTATCCACTATTTTCGTTAAAACGCTTGCAAACTTGGAACTCATTTTCGGAGACATAATTGCTAACTGATGTAAAATCGAGTTTATGGTTGCAATTTAACGTTCATTTTCTAATGACGCCACATTGAGTAGACTTATGGAAACAATAGTTTACTGCATAATTGTATGCAAGTCGTTCTCCACCAACTTATAATTCAGTTGTGCTAAATGAACGCCCGCTTGGAGAAACACAAGTACATATTAAGAACTTTGAGCTTAGTGGTAATTCTTAAGGGTTTACGGTTCGCCGCGAGCTTTCGAAGATTAATGTTATATATTAATCTGTTTTTTAATTATATATTGTAAATAAAGCATAAACAAATGCATTAGTGGTATAAATAGCTTTGTACGAATATATTACATATTTAACATCGGCTTAAGGCTCCGAATAAGTAATATAATACTATTGTGCGTACAAAACAAAGCAGAGTGCACCACTAAACAAAAGTCACTTTAAATAAAGAGGCTTTTCTGAAATCACGTGGTATTGTAGACAAATAAGTTCTTACTTATGATTGTTTTATGTGTGGATTGGACCAAATTTTTAATATTCAAAATCGGAACATATCCGGTGTTTGTTACTATGACATCAGTAAGTGAATCACCTGTATGTGGTAGAACCATGCTGCTGCTATATTATTATGGTTGTAATATAAAAAGGTTGACTCGAACAGTTAAGGACCACGTTTTCAAAGAATAATAGCGTAAAATAGCAGCTCAGTGCTGCTTTGTTTTTTATAGTGAGTGTAGAGAATCAGAAACCCTATTTACTGAAAATGAGGCATACCATTTCAGTCCTCGGGCGTAACAACGTGTCTGAATTTTGAATCTTAATCGAGGATAGATGTAGAACGTTATGGGTCACAGTATCCACTTACCATCAGGTGATCTACTGAATTTTTTTCACCCTTTTTCAATAAAAATAAACATTTCAGTCCCCTCGGGGTGGATTTGGAACACTCAAGGGATAAAGTGAGTTTCCGATATAACCCGCCTTTGCGGGGCTTGTACGCGTTAAGCACTTCATAACGATAAAAAATATAAGTTGTAATTATTTTGTCAGTAACGAGAGTAGGCTTACACCTATTTAGCTTATTGACATATAATTTTACTCGCTGCTTGCAAAATATTTGCAATAAGCAGGCGATCTTTGCATTTGACACTTTTTATATTACTCTGTATCATGATGATTATAAAAAAAATCTTCGATGCGGTTAAAAATGTATTTGCATGGCCCATGCCATGTAAAAACCTGTTCTATGATTAAGCTTGAACAGTCAAAAACGAACATTAACTGCCAGCTTACGTGGTATCTTGAAGAGCACCTGCTGATTAGTTACCGCTAGTACAGTTTCCGTCGGGGTTACTCAGCTGGTAGACGTATCCTCTTTTAAACCTTACACACCAATGAGCACAGGCGTTTGAGTCCAACGAGTAACTTTGGTAGTTAGTTTGAACATAGAGAAGGCTTTCAATCGGGTTTGGTACGAAGCGCTTATTTCAAAGCCTCTATTCTATGGACTTCCTATGGGAAGTGCTCCGAGGAATTGTTCAGATTATTTCCATCCACCAAATTTCACAAAATCACATCATCAAAACTCATTATACCATCCACACCATCTGGATGCTTGGCGGTCTACTACTTAGAGATTGTGCGTGAAGATAAAAAAATGATACAGGAAAATATACTAATGTACTTTAAAAAAGAGAGTAGTTCCATCTATGATTGTTAGAATCTAGTCGAATTGGAAAAAAGTGCGTATATCCGGAATACATCGAACTCGATGGAGTCTAATCCGTATATAAGTATATATATATATATATATATATATATATATATATATATATATATATATATATATATATATATATATATATATATATATATACATATTTCTCAAACGTTGCGGAAATTGACGAATATAACTTCAAATATTAGAACCATAAAGTTACTTTGATAGTTCAATAAGGGATTTCAAGATCAATATTGTAAACTTATAATGTAGAAAATATAAAAAGATAAAAGTAAAACTGTTTTTATATAACATTAAATTATAAACATTAATAAACTCATGGTTAGGTTGTGAGAGACACTCTATTCCTCGCGGACCGGATGTAAATTTCTTGGTACTCGTACCAAATGTGTTACAGATGACTATGTATTCCTTATAATTTTATACGTAGTAGAGCCATGCTGCAGTTATATAAGTAGTATAGTTGTAGCACGAATGGGTCGGGAAGGAAGGGAAGGACCACGCTCTCACCGTATACCAGCGTCAAATAGTAGCTTAATGCTGACGTGTTTTGTATGGTGAGTGAAGAGAACCGGAGACTCGTTTTACTGGAAACGAGGCATTTCATCTTAGTCCTCACGAGTTACAACGCATCTGCATTTTGATTCGTAATCGAGGATAGATGTAGATGTCTTTGGGCCACAGCAACCACTTACCATCAGGTGGACTGTGTGCTCGCTAGTCACCCTATCCTATAAAAAATAAATAATAATACTGAAATGACAAACTAAATTACGATCCATCTAATAGTAAGCGGCTACTGCAGGCTATGGACAACCTCTGAAGACTATAATAGACTTGCTCTTTATACCATTCAATGGTATACGCTCTATAGTGTCGGCGAAAGACTATCCAACCCCCCCCCCATTCCGTGCGTGCCATAAGAGGTGACGAAACCTGAAACAGGAGATCGACAGCAGTAACTTTCTAATAATAACCGTAACTAATATAAAACAGTGGGGCTTACCCGCCTGTCAAGCGTGGCAGCTATGGCAAAATCTCCCCTATAAAGTAATCGGTGGGAGAGGCCTATATGCAGCAGTGGAATTTTGAATAAATTATGAATGAAATATCTTCAGACTGAAACAGCTACAATCAATGCTATTTTGGTTTTAGTTGTATATTTCATCACGAGGACTGATAGTAGCTACAGCTATTTTTTTTTGTTTATTTTATAAAGAATATTAACAATGCTATAAACATTACTAATATTCCCCTTGACCTCTCATGGTAAGCTTAAATTGCTTGTGTTACGAGTTGTTCACGCCAGTAGTCGAATGGCGGATTCAAACCCACGACCTTTTTGAGTTCACGGCCCGCGCTCAGCCATTAGGCTACTGTCGCTTCAAAAAGCTATATTATGGTTGTAGTACCCGTACAAATAGGTCATTCCGACCGAGTTAGGACCACGATCACACAGAGCACCAGCGTAAAATAGCATATTAATGCTGCAGAATTTCGTATGGTGAGTGTAGAGAACCGGAGATACTTTTTACTGGAAACGAAGCATTCGATTTTAGCCCTCAGGGGTGACAATGCATCTGCATTTTGATTCTTAATTAAGGAAAAATATGGACACGTATAAGGTACAGCATCCATTTACCATCAGGTGAACTGTGTTCTAGGTTGTCACATTTATTCTATCAAAATATTTAATGTCATATTCTTTTTGTAAGTAAGTGAGTAAACTTCAGAGAGTGTTGTATTCGACGTGCTGATAAGCACCGTGCGAGGTAATTAATGGACATCGACCGTGCAAAGCACCGCAAACTGTGACTGATTATCCGCTTCGATATCTCTCCTCGACAAAAGAAAGCGCGCTCTCGACGTCGTCGAATTCAAGTGCTGGAAACTTGATAAATTTTCCGATATGTATTTTCAATACAACGATCGATATCAGTTTGCCGGTTATATCGTTTTTTATTTTTCATCGTTATCACTCTATTTTCCTACACAATGTAAATCAATTCTTTTGATAAAAACCGGACATTTGAGAGTAGGACTTGCGCTCTGAGGGTTTGGTATAAACTTAGTTATATATGTAGTAAGGTAAGCATCTAACATTGTTCTAATAATATCCTCCAGACCGGATTTCAGTCACGGCGGCCTGTATTTTTCAAAAGCAACCATCAATCAGAGGACAAAATGCACTCTGATTGATAGAATAGATCACGATAAATCATCCTACAGCTAATGTTACATTGTAATAACATATGAATTATTTTTTAATATAGTTACAAATTAATAATACACGTAGCATATTCTTGTGATTTGAGTTTGCATGTGGTTTGCTTCTACCAAGATTTCAAGATTTTTTAGTATTATAAATCAACGGAAGTACTTTACATTTTTGATGTGTAATTTTGCGTATATTTTATAGGATAAGGGTGGAAAAAACACATATAATCCTCATGATGGTAAGTGCATGTTTTGGCCTATCGGCATTTTTGTCTATCTTCAATTATGAATAAAAATTCCAATGCGTTGTCGCCAGAATACAGTATTTATATATCTAAAAATACTTATGTTTTTATTATGTGTAGCTAAATTATGTACACTTACCATGTAAAGATTCACACATCAGATTACAAACATTCAGTACCCAATATTGTCAGATGGGTGTCGTAAAATGCTACAGGGGTTAAACACTAGGAGATTAACAGCAGCATCTTCGTAGCTAGTAAGAAACTGCGAAAGAAAAGAAGAGGAAGCGTGGCAACTATGGTAAGTATCCCCCCTATTGAGGCATTCCAAGGGAAGGCTTATGTTTAGCAGTAAAATTCTATAGGATGTGACGTAAGGATGAATTCATGTACACAGTGATTACTTAGGGTATGTTTGTGGCCGTGGAAAAGGAAAGATCCCTCGCTGGGTAAAGTGTTCTGCTCGGGGAGCGGCCAACGCTCCGAGTGGTAGTACGGAGCTATTCTATACTATACTGTTTTACTTCGGAACTTCGATAGCGCGATTAAGGCTTCGACGTGTTTAGCTTGTGGCACGTCGAAAGCGCCGCCACATCACGCCCCTGCTTAGACCGGAGGTCGATAGTGCAGTCTGGTTGCCGGTACGTCCTTAATGCCCGTGGGGAATGCATGCTGTGTACGTAAGGGCCGACCGACCGACAGCTGCCACATGTTCTATATTATATTCTAAAGAGGCAGACTTGGGTAAAATGAGTCTTTTAAAATAAGTTACATACTGTACGTTTGTATATGTACACAGGTTAATCTCGCTACAAGCTTTTAAATTGTGTAATATTATAAATTGATGGGTTTGATTTATTTGAAAGTATATTTTCTACTTTTTAGAGCATTTAAATAAAATCTTGCTTTTAGAAATGTGTTTTTTTTTACTATTAACATATTTAAGTTAATCAATACACGTATGGATGTGTTTGCTTTCTTAGGAGAATTCGCTCTTCCTTAACAAACTTATGTGGACTTGCGTGCCCCAAATCACCCCTGAACATTGAGTTATACAATACCCTGAAGCATAACTTATTTATTTAAAATACAATGATTAAATTCCGTTCACAATTGACAAAGAAAAGCGGGAAATTATTTATAAAAAAAGAATTAAAAGTGTAAAATTAAGAAGCTCTTCATTTTTTTAAGTAGGCTTATGAATAAAAATGACTAAGTAATGCATTTTATGATACTACCTGTTCAGTCCATTCGTACTGTTCGACCTCTCTGTGGAATAGTTTACTACCGGCGATTTTTCCGGACCGATACGACCTAGGGACCTTCAAGAAAAGAGCTTACTCCTTTCTAAAAGCCCGGCAACACACCTGCAATTCTCCTGGTCAGCAAAAAAAAAAACGCTGTAACCGTTATAAGACTGCAGCGTTGCTCTTTTTTTTAGAAGAGGGGGCAAACGAGCATGCGGCTCACCTGATGGCTAAGTGACTACCGCCGCCCATGATCAACTGCAACACCAGGGGAATTGCAGGTGCGTTTCCGGGCTTTTAGAAAGGAATACGCTCTTTTCTTGAAGGTCCGTAAGCCATTCATTTCATTATAAATAAATGTAAACAAAATTTTAAAACAAAATTCTAAAGCAAAAGCTAGTAGAAACCCTATTTACCTCCAGAGGATCCTTACAATATGTTTAAGAACGATCCGTATCATCTTGTGTTCCGAATAAACGTCACGAGACGTATTATCTAAAAATAAATCACACGTTCCCTTTTCCTTAGAACAAGCGTCTTGTCATTACTTATAAGTCAGTTTCACTGGTGGAATCTCTTTAGCAGTGTCGCGACTTATCGAAATGGCTCGGCATCAGGGGGTGCTACAAGTAATTGACACAATATATGACTTGTCAAATTTTCTCGATACCTTGGGAACCAAACGGTACGGTAAAGCTATTTAATTAATTTACCGATAAGTATTATGATTTTGGTTATAAGCACATTATCCTGATTTTCCTGATAACAATTCGAAATAATAAAATCCTGCCGTAGGAAACCCGTCTGTTAAGCGTGACTACTATGGCTTTATGACGCAATTTATCAGTGAGGCCTTTTTACCCGACTGTCAAGGAAGGGTTATATTTTTTGCGCGATCTTGTGTGTTTGTAAATTTCTTTATTACCTCGTGTCTTCCAAATGGCTGAATGTATTTCGACAATTAAGGTATCATTTTATTCGTCTTAATAACTCAAGTGTTCTTAGATAGCTTTTTCCTTAAATAAACAAAATGCCTAATTTTTTGCGCAAAATAGTAATACGTTAATAAAAAAAATTAACCAAACGAATTTAAAAGGGGATTACATATATATATATATATATATATATATATATATATATATATATATATATATATATATATATATATATATATATATATAAGTTGTATGTCTAAATATAAGTATATTGTAAATATTTGTAAATTTCTTCATTACCTCGTATCAATCTTCCAAACGGCTGGATGGATTTCAACAATTAACTTATCGTTTTAATCGTCTTAAATACCCAAGTGCTTTAGATAGCTTTTTTTAAATATAAACAAAATGGCGGATTTTTGACGCAAAATAGTAATGTTAATTTAAAAAAAAATACTGAACCGTTCGAATATCTAATATAAGTTGTATGTTTAAATTTAATTAGGAGTAATAAATTGGTTTATAAAGTTTTGATAACTGTTTTATAAAATGGGCAATTAGACATGTGAAGCGTAAATTTTAATGAAATAAAGCAAAATAAAACATGTTTGTATTGATGTTTTAAAAAATTGCTTTGTAAACCACCATCTACGCCATCGCCATCTCTCTACGGTAAAGTTATTTTTCGAACGAAAATTGAGGACTCTCAAGGTGGTACGTTAATAAGACGCTAGATGGCATAAATACATGGTTTTGAGTACACGTACATACGAGTCGGATACAAAACTTTTTTTTTAAATCGGTAGTAGGTTGTATATAATAATATAATATATCTACAAAAGTAGATCCGCTCAAAGAAAGGATTTGGAGAAATCACAACAGTATTTTTTTAATTGGTTTTAACGCTACCGAAGAAGCGGGAAACGGCTTTCTAATTTATTAACATTTATGTAAGTAAATACGTTATTTACAGCCATCGATATATGTAGGTAAAACAAATTACACTAAATTTACTTAACCGGACACGAGTTTAAAACCTTAAAATAATAAATTTAAACTACAATTAACTATATATACCTACTAGTATATTATTTACTCTAATACTATACATCTACAATGCTGATTATCATCGAATACGTAAGAATAACTATAAAATTTTCGTATTGGATTTCAACAGCGTATCGAAGTAGAAAATAATATAAACGTGTACGCAGAATATCTACATATTGAAATAGGCATATAGTTTTGGTTAAAGGGTAGTTATCAGATATTGAAACTCGAAATCTGTTGTAGATTCGATTCTCAGAAAATGCGATTCGATCCAGGCATACAGTTTTCGCTTAACCTTAAAACCTTAAGCGGTACCTACCCCGACAAAAACCTTGCAAAATAGACTATTACCTCATGAGTTATGAGAAATAAGCTACATCTAAAAGCACATTATTAATGTTCGATATCCTATAATCACATTCCACTTTCTAATTTGTTTTTATGTGTTTATAATACATTCAAAATCTGCTTTTAAAATGACAATGAAATTACTGATTACATGCATCTGTTGCTAAAAGCAACGCTCCAATCATTTGAGGATTACACTAATGGATAGATTATTTAAAAATTTATGTTATTCACGTTTTATTTAATTTCTTATGTTCGCTTTTATTTTTTAATTGAAATAATTTCAAAAATTCGGGCGTATTTTTACGCGATATATTGTATCAAGAGCGCGTGGATTGTACATATAGGACCGAACGCTCAAGATCGTTCGCTAGAGGAAACACAAGTAATGTATTGAATTCACAATATAGTATAATATTAAAGTATAGAGTCGCATAGAATAAAATTAATTCGACACCACTAACATAGATGGTATGATATTGGGTATAACGTAGGTGATTTGATATTCTGAATCGCGCTAGAGTTACGTTCGGTTATGGTGGGGTTCAGTTATAGATTTGTAATAGCACCATCTACTACATGCTATAGGTAATTAAGTCATTTTATCAAACTAAGACTTATTGGCTTTTAAGGTCGTAAGCACGATCGACGCTAGATGACATAAACAATAAACCTCAAGTGATTCAATTGATTTGATTTGATTTTAATTCATAACTTTATTCAATATTATTACATATCTAAAATATTTAATAAATTTGTTTATTCTTAAATTTAATTCCTAGCAATACACAATTTCATCATACTTTACATGTCTGAAAATAGAGATTGTAGCATTTCATTTTCATTTAGATCATAGCGCTTGCTAGCGCTTTTTTCTGCCAAACACACCCATTGCTTGTTTTTTTTTTGCGCCTGAAGCAATTGAGGGCTACCCTCTGGTAAACGGGATAGGGCTCATAGCATACCCCGCAGCCGGTTCCGTGGTTATATGGAGCGCTGGACATGTTGTGTCAATCATGCATAATTCGTTCGTTTGAGCTGGTACATTTAAAAGTATTGATGGTTCATTCATTTGTTTTTGAATGTACCAGTACAAATAATCACAAACAATTGACGGTACCTTTTTAACACGCAATTTGTATGAATTGTGAATGAGCCGAAAACCGACCGAATCCTGAACGAGCTGAATAAACAGGCGAATCGAACACAGACTAAATAGTAGATTCTACCGAAATCTAATAAACAATGCAGATTGCAGAGAATCAGGAGTATTTATTATTTAAGGGTTTTTTTATTATAATATTGTTACCTAAATTAAATATTATTTTACATTTTATTATATTTATTTGTTGTTATATGTATGAAAGAAAAATATCATAGTGTTTACTAAAAATAACACTTCAAAAGATTACATGACAAATGACTTATTTAATATGATAGTATAAGATAGGTAAAAGTGTTTTAGTATTTTGTAGCAAATAAATGCTACAAAATTGGTAATCTAAAACTACAATTACTTAAATACAACAAATAATACGGAAAAAGAACTTTAAACTTTGTATAATTACCTAATCTAATCAATCAGTCACCAAGTCTTTGAAAGACGTCATTACACGTAAAAACATAAAATATAAACTCAACATTTTTTACATTAAATTAAAGCGTACTAAATACTCGAAACAATTAAAAAAAATTGTCGTTCTATGTATGAAAATATATGTTATAATCATTCTGCATCACAAAATGTAACTGATAGTTATCACAATGAGATTTTACGGTCGTCGTCTAAAACTATTCTTTATTTATGTACCCACAAGTAGGTAGTGTATATACATAACATTTAATGCACCTAATTTTAGTTGATAATAGTAATAAATGTAACTTCGCTAATGTAATGAGTATTATAATGAGTTTATGTTTACACTAAAACAGTCACTGTGTATAATCATATATATATATATATATATATATATATATATATATATATATATATATATATATATATATATATATATATATATATACCTATGTGTAATTTATTTTAACAAAGTATCATTCCAAAGCAGGTACTTTTTGGTATTGATTATTTTTGAATAGTAAGAACTCTATTAATATTAATAAAACGTCCGTTACCCACTCTATATACTCGTAAGCTTTGAAACTGCTTCCTTGGTCTAGTGGTCATGAGGTACGGGTTTGGATCCCTGATCGGGCCAAAATCAATAACTAGCTTTTCCTGTCGAGATATTCTCAGTGTTCCACCCGTTACTGGGAAAGCACATAAATCCGTTGGTCCTTCGCTGAATTAGCCTTCTACATTATGTTAAGTCGTTTATTTAATGTAACTAATAAATTCTAATTAGGCTTCTAGACTCTTTTCTTAGCTCGTTTAAAAGTATATTCGAATTAGATTTTGATTTTGGTTGAAAATTTGTAAATTTCTGCTCGTAAATTTTATACGAGGCAATTAATGTTACTTTCGCTTGTAAATTATGCTCATTATTGGCGAGATTATCATTTATCTTGGCCATTGTATCGGTATAATAGTGTATATTTTAAATCTATGTATATAAATTAAATTATTATCTGTCTACTATATCAAAATACTTCAACAGGCACCTGAAACAAACTCAAAAAAAGTTTAAAGCGAACGTTTTGAAAATAGAGCACTATTAAGGTGTTTGTTAAAACATAAATAACCATTTTAAAATTGTTAATTGAAATTTTAAGTGGTGATTTACCACGTGCAAATTGGGGCAGCGCGACGGACTATTCCTTGTCCTAAACCCCTGTCATAAATGAGAGGAGGCCTGTGCCCAGCTGTCGGACCTATATAGGCTTGAACTTTACTTTTTTTAACTTTTTTACCCTAGTATTCTGTGAGAGCGTGGTCCTTCCCCGGTCGAGCCGACCCATTCGTGCTACAACTATACTACTAATACAGTTGCAGCATGGCTCTACCACGTGAGACTGAACGACCGAGAAAGAGACACTTCTTTTCTGGCTAAAAGTCCATTTGGGTAGGCACATTCTATTTCTGCTTAGTTTAGTTTGCGACGGGCTGTTTTCCGCAACTCCTCGTCTATGCGCGTATTTTGCGTGTGGGCAGGAATAATGTGATTATTCGAGCCATGAGATCTCCCCGAAGAAGCTCAACAGTCCCTTGATGTTGCATGCAACTTCGGGGAGTGATCCCGGCGTGCCGAGATGTTTAGCCCTGTACGTAGCGACCTCCGGATATTTCAGTAGCCCGTGGGCCGCCGTTTCTTCCTCCCCCATACATGCTCTGCACCGGGTACTATCTGTAACACCGATAGTAAATAAATGTTTGTTAAAGGTGCCGTGTCCTGTGATAGCACTTGTTACTATCCTGATCTGCGGCTTGTTCAGTCTCATTAAGACTTTGGTTAAGCGACTGTTTATTTCAGGTAGGGCCTCCCTAGCTTGGCTACAGTCTACTAGATTTTTCCAAAGCTGAGCGTGTTGATTAGTGAAGTGTCTACGTACCAGTGAACGAACGTTACCAAAGGGGTTGGTATGATTGGTTCCGGCCCTATAGTGGCCAAAGCCGATCCTCTTCTGGCCAGTTCGTCCGCTGCATCGTTGCCTCTGGATCCACTGTGTCCCTTTATCCATTGCAGAGTCACATTGTTGTTTTTACATACCATATTTAATCGTTGATGGCATTCATATATTAGTCCCGAGTTCACCCCATTGCAACTCAGAGCTTGTAGTACCGCCCTACTGTCGGTCAGTATTCTGATGGGGAAGTCTTTAACCTTCCTAGCATCTATTGCTATGGCCGCATGAGTGATACCCATACATTCCGCCTGAAAGATCGTGTTATAGGTACCCAGCGGTGTGCATATGTGAATATTGAGGTCTTCAGAGAAAGCTCCAGAACCTACACCTTCATTTGTTTTAGAACCATCGGTGTAAACTCTAAGCTCTTTTGGGCTTAATCCTTCCGGCTGGCTGTTTTCATTTAATTGTATCTTGTATTTCTTATCGAAAACGAATTGTTTAGGAATCCTATCGTATTTGGCTTGTAGGATAGGAATTTCTGAGTGAATTCTATCAATTATGCCTGTATGAGGGACACTATTCTTACTCCAAAGATTAAGGGTCTTGAGTCTGATGGCAGCTAAAGTCGCTTCTTGTTGTATATGTAGATGAAGCGGAGTTAGCTCCAGCATCGCTTCCAAGGCTGCTGTTGGCGTAGTTCTTATGCAGCCTGTGGCAGCCATACATGCCAGTCTCTGGTAGCGCTGAAGCTTCTTAATTGTGGTGGCTTCATTTGTCTTGGTCCACCATACCAGAGCGCCGTATGTGATCATGGGCCGAATTACAGTTTTGTAAAGCCACAGTATGATTTTTGGCGTCAGTCCCCATCTTTTGCCAATCATGTTTCTGCATTGCCAGAAAGTTATACTAGCTTTGTTGATTTTGTTTTCTATGTGTTTATTCCAGTTAAGTTTGCTGTCCAAGGTAAAACCTAAATATTTTACCTCAGAGGATAGCTGGAGTTTTGTGCTGAAAAGACTTGGAAGATGATAGTTATTCAGCATTCGTTTTTGTGTGAACATTACTAAAACCGTTTTATTTGGATTGACGGTTAAGTCGTATTCCCTGAACCATCTCTCCACTATACGGAGAGCCGCTTGGGTCAGGTCGCACACTATGCTTGCTGTCTTTCCAGAGACCAGTACTGTCAGGTCATGAGCATAACCTACTGTATAGAAGTGATTAGTATTTAATTTGCTGATGAGTTCATTAATGACCATATTCCACAGGAGAGGTGAAAGAACTCCACCCTGCGGGCAGCCTTTCTTAATTTGGATTGGTTGAGATTCACCAGCAATCTTTATTATTCGTGTACTGAGCATGCAAACTATCCAGTCGATCAGTGCCGGTTCAACTTTATGTCTACTGAGTGCACCTTTTATGCTGGAGAAGTTCGTTCTGTCAAAAGCACCTTCTATATCTATGAAGGAACCTAGACATATTTCTTTGTTTTGGATGGCCTCTTCAATCTTTGTAATTACCTGATGAAGTGCCGATTCTGTTGATTTGCCTAGACTGTAGGCGTGTTGCTTGTCGTGTAGTGGTAAGTTCATTAGCGCCGACCCCCTTAATTCCCTTTCACACATCCTCTCCATCGTTTTTAGGAGAAAGGATGTGAGGCTAATGGGCCTGTAGGATTTAGGGTCAGTGTAATCGCTCTTACCTGTTTTGGGTATAAATGTGACTTTCACTTCCCTCCATCCCCTAGGAACATATTTAAGAGCCAGACAGGCTCTCATTATGGCAACAAGTCTGACTATTAGGGCTTTACCCCCCCCCCCCCCCGCACTGTACGAGTGCCGGGAATATGCCGTCAGGTCCTGCCGCCTTATAGGGGAGGAAACTGTGAATGGCCCAATGGATTTTGTCCATCGTTACCACTCTCTGTGCTAAATTCCAGTCTTCTACTGTTGGTGTCAGTACGTCGTCATGCCGGTTTGCCTCCTGGGTTACGCAGCAACCTGGGAAGTGCGTTTCAATTAGGATGCGTTGTGCTTCATCCGGCGATGTTGAGTAGCTACCTTCGGGTTTCTTTAGAGACATGGATCCCGACGTGTTCTGTTTAGCTAGAATATTCCTTATCCTATTTGCTTGTTCGCAAGTTTCTATGTTGCCACAGAATTTACGCCACCCAGTCGAGCGTCGATACCTGATACATTTTTTGTATTCAGACTTAGCTTTCTTATATAGTAGCCAGTCTTCATCCATTGAGGTATTCATGGCCCTATTTAGGGCTTTTCTTACCTTATTACGTTTCCTATCGAGTTCTTCCACTGTTGCTTTACCTTGGCATGCCTTGGTGGAGTGATTTTTGGGCATGATTCATGGTAGCTATCTATCATGGCCTTAGTAACAGCTGCTACCTGTTCTTCTAGGAGCGACTGATCTGCTATAGTATTTATCCCCTCAAAATCCGCGAGCGAAGACGTCAGCCTATTTAGGTATTTTGTTTTATCCGTCTTGCGGGGATTTCTCCATGGTGGTGTAGAGGGGATATCGACCTGTAGTGCGAAGCAGAACCATCTATGGTCTGAGCATGAGGCCTCTTTCGACACATGCCATCCCGTAATTAGTTTGGCTGCTCCTTCGGTTGCAAGTGTGAGGTCGATTATTGTGCGACAGCGTTTGTTTATGAAAGTAGGTTCAGAAGGTTCAGTTCAAAGCAAAAATAGATAAGACAATGGAACCTCCATTGTCTTATCTATTTTTGCTGCCAAAAAACAGTGCCACAGTAACGGTGTATGGAGATGACTACACATCAATTAGCCTTTCTTATAGCCTTTCGTGTTTCAAGTTGACTGGAGATTTCAATAAGGAGGTGCCACTAACCATTCGTTTCAAACTTGGTGGGCTGTATTTTTATTTATAAAATCAGGGTGGCAATCGAATACACAGTCACCGGATGGAGAGTGGAGGCTGTGACCCAAAAATATAAAACATCTACATTTATCCTCTATTAAGATTTAAAATCCAGACGTTTCCAGTAACGGATGATGATGAGTCCAGAGAACCGGAGACCTTTCTCCGGTACTCTAGACTCATAATACGAAACACAGTAGCATTAAGCTGCATTTTAATCTGGTATTCTGAGAACGTGGTCTTACCCCGGTTGAGCTGATGTCATTCGTACTACAACCATATTGTAACTGCAGCGTGGCTCTACTCTACCACGTTAAATATTATATGTTCATTTGTCGCCTCAGATTAATAAAAAAATAAATAAAATAAATAAATGCGTGCCTTGCCGTTGGATTTCGGTATCGGAAAACCCATAACCCCATTCCGCCCATAACCCCATAACTCCATTCCCATGGAGGCGGTAAGATTTTTTTGTATAATAAGGGTGACGAATGAACACACAATCCATCTTATGGTAAAATTATATAGACATCTACAACTATCCGCAATTAAGAATCAAAATTCAGATGCGTTATCACTTCTGAATTCTAGGATGGAATGCACTGTTTCCAGTAAAAAGGGTCTCCGATGTTTCACACTCTCCATACGAAACATAGCAGCATCAAACTGCTATTTTACGCTGGTATTCTGTAACAACGTGATCTTTCCCCGGTCCAGCCGACCCCATTTGTGCTACAACCAAAATATGGATGAGAAATCGACATAATAACAACAAAATAAAATAAAACAGGAAATTAGCAGCATTACATTTCTAATGCTAACTAAAATTAAAAAATGCGGTTGCCAAACCACGTGCCAAGCATGACAACTATAGCAAGTATCCCTCCTATGAGGTAATCCATGGGGGAGGCCTATGTTCAGCAGTTTATAGCCTGTAGAGTTAGCGGTAATAGGAGTGCATTGACGCAAAAATATTTCTGTTTCTATCAATATTTTTTTATAGGATAGGGTGACAAACGCGCACACAGTCCATCTGATGGTAAATGGTTGCTGTGGCCCATAGACTATATTTATACGTGGTAGAGCCATGCTGCCATGGTACCACGTATAAACAATTATATTTACAGCGGAGGTTTTTTCGTATAAACAATTATCTTTACAGCGATATTATTTGCATATAGGCACTACTCCCGAGGAGTGGAGCTGAAGTGCACTGGTCTTGTTTTTCAAGAAAGGTGACAACGCTCTCTTGAAGAACTATAGACTGATATCCCTTCTGAGCCGCGTCTGCGTGCTATTTCGAGAGTCATTACGAACCGTCTCGCACGCAGACTCGACAACTTCCAGCCTCCCGATCAAGCCGGTTTCCGAAACGGCTTTAGAACCATAGACCACATACATACCCTTCGGCAAATTGTACAGAAGTCCGAAGAGTAAATAAAATCTGCCACTTTGCCTGGCGTATGTGCACTATGAGAAGGCCTTTGATTCCGTCGAAATTTGGGCGGTGCTACAGTCTCTTCAGTGGTGCCAAGTTGACTTTCAGTTTATCGAGGTGCTGAAATGTTTGTACAATAGGGCTACGATGGCTATCCGAGTACAGAACCAGAGTACGAAACCTATCCAACTGCAGAGAGGTGTAAGACAGGGTGACGTTATTTCCTCGAAACTCTTCACCGCTGCATTGCTACTGGACTGGAAAGGATACGGTATTAACATCAATGGTGAGTATATTACTCACCTTCGATTTGCCGATGATATATTCCTTATGGCAGAATCGCTGGAGGGCTTAAGCACTATGCTCAATTACCTCAATAGTGCCTCCCAATGGATAGGTCTTAAGATGAAACATGGACAAAACAAAGATCATGTTTAATGTCCATGTCACACCTATACTCATAGTTGTTGGGAGCACTGAGCTCGAAATTGTTGACGAGTATGTTTATCTGGGACAAATAGTCCGACTAGGTAAGTCCAACTTCGACCGCGAGGTCAATCGATAGATTCAACTTGGCTGGGAATCGTTCGGAAAATTAGGACACATCTTCTCGTCAGGTATACCTCAAAACCTGAAAACAAAAGTGTACAACCAGTGCGTATTACCAGTGATGATCTACGTAACCGAGACATGGTCCTTCACTGCTGGCCGTATGAGGACGCTCATAGACGCTTAGCGAGCTATGGAGAGGGCTATGCTCGGGGTTTCTCTGCGTGATAAACTTAGAAATGAGGATATCCGCAGAAGAACTAGAGTGACCAACATAGCCCAAAGGATTAGTTAGCTGAAGTGGCAATGGGCCGGCCATATAGCTCGAAGAACCGACAACCGTTGGGGAAAAAAGGTTCTCGAGTGGCAGCCTCATACCGGTAGGCGATGCGTAGGGCGACCCCCCACTAGATGGAGTGACGACCTGGTAACACATGCAGGAAGTCGATGGATGTAGGTAGCTCAGGACCGTGCTTTGTGGAATACCTTGGGGGAGGCCTATGTTCTGTAATGATGATGATGATACGTGAACATTATAAGTATTAGACTGATCACTCCTGATTTAATATACGAACACTTGAATGTAGTGCATAAATGTTCTCTATTTTTGGCCCTCTTAAACATTTTCTTAAACGTTTTTCATGAGTTCTTAGCGTAAATGGAGAAAATATGAAATGGGATCCGTGTAGTTATGTATATGAGAAAACGGGGCAGAAGCATCTTCCTGGTAATAACTCAAAATTATAAGAAACAGCGGTTTCAAAGCCGCCGTCCAAGCGTAGTTACTATGGAAAAACGCCCGTATTATACAACCCATGAAAGAGGCCATTTACGTGGTAGAGCCATGCTGCAGTTATATTAGTAGTATAGTTGTAGCACGAATGGGTCGGCTCGACCGGGGAAGGACCACGCTCTCACAGAATACCAGCGTGAAATAGTAGCTTAATGCTGCTGTATTTCGTATGGTGAGTGTAGAGAACCGGAGACCTTTTTTACTGGAAATGAGGCATTCCATCTCAGTCCTCACGGGTGACAACGCATCTGCATTTTGATTTGTAATGGAAGATAGATGTAGATGTCTATGGGCCGCAGCAACCACTTACCATCAGGTGGACTGTGTGCTCGTTTGTCAGCCTATTCTATAAAAAAAGGCCTATTTTCAGCAGTGGATTTTATAGGCGTTAATGGACAAAGGATATATTTTATATAGGTATGGTTAAAGTTTTGTCGTACCTACTATACAACCATCTCAGGATCTCCTCCCTTCGTGTGGGTGTGTATTGTTTTACGCTATATTTTTCTTTGTAAATTTATAATCTTACTTTTTTTCTAAAATTTTTTCTGTACATAATATTTACGATTACTTTGAGAGGTACCTAATATGAAATATAATCTACGTAATAACACATCAAATTATTGGTGAACAAACAGTTTTATCATATATCTATTACATTAAAATTTGTAGTCAAAGCACGCAGCTACTTGAATTGAACATGCAGGTACTACAGAACATGCGAGTGCTTTATTTCAAGTGGCAAGCTCTATGCATTGGCGCGTAGATTTTCTTCTTTTCTTTGTCGCGGAACTACGTGACACTTCCTCGGCAATACTTTGGTGCTGCAACTTCAAACATCTAACTCCTAACATGTAACTCGATTTCGCAAGCTTTGGCACAATTATTCAATTTGAGACGAAACAAGATAAAATATAGGATATTTTTAAAGCACGTGCCTAACTCAAACATTTTTCATTTAATGTCGAATGTTGTTAACCTTATATTTGGATGCTGCATGAATATGAAAATAGCAAAATTTATGAAATTTATGAAGCGTTTAAACGATATGAATGCATATTTTTATATTAAAATTGTGTGTACTATTTTTTAACTCTTATAAGCCAGAGTCCTAGACTAATCCATATGATGGTATAGAATCCATCGGAATACCGTCTTTCATTCATTACATCTTTTAAAAAATACACTACCTACTGTGTATTTTTAAAAGATGTAAGGTGATCACACGGCACCCTAATTTATGTCATATAGGGGATATTTAGTAATAGCTGCTGTACATGTGCAGGCTTGGTTGACGTGTCAGGTTGACGACCGTAGTTTTTTATTCTTCTGTTTCATATTCCTGTGTCGCTCTTAAGACATCCAACGTTCACCCCGTGATGAGGTAGTGGATGTTCAAACACCGCCATCACGGGGTTAGTAAATGTTACAATACAACATTTTTTATTGTACTCATTTTAAATATTATGGATCACATTTTTTTAGGATAGACAAACGAGCACACAGTCTACCTGATGGTAAATGGTTGCTGTGGCCCATAGACATCTACATACATATATCCTCGATTACGAATTAAAATGTAGATGCGCTGTCACCCGTGAGGACTAAGATGGAATGCCTCATTTCTAGTAAAAAGGGTCTCCAGTTCTCTACACTCACCATACGAATCACAACAGTATTAAGCTCATATTTTACGGTGGTATTCTGTGAGAGCGTGGTCCTTCCCCGGTCGAGCCGACCCATCCGTGCTACAACTATACTACTAATATAACTGCAACATGGCTCTATCACGTATAAGACATTCTAAACATTTTCAGGATTGTGGACACTTAAGCTACTCATTTAATGAGAAGAGGACAACTTTGTATTTATATATCGCCATCAGCTAAGAAATGAATCGATAACAGTTACAATTGAAATTAACCCGCAAACATATTTTGAAATGCATTACAATTATTAGGACACCTTAATATAAGGAGTCGTATTATTATATAATATTATATTAATTCAGGAAATTACGTAATTACAAAAATATCTATCTCTATTATGTACTCTTACATTAATTCTCGTGGACAGAGGCCAATGTTTTGAAGAATGTTGAATTGTCTTATTGCCTATTAGCGATGCAAGAAAGCGAAGTATTTACTTATTTAAAAGTGACGTTATCTATATGCGAAAAATATATAACATGTAAAAGTGACGCAATAATTTTTATTACTGCAAAGAAATCACAATCATACCGTTGTCCCAGCGTCAGGTAAGACGAACAAGTAACAACTAATACATTATTCATATGGAAGGAGTAACACTTTATCTGTGCTTTCAAAAAGAAAACAAACCACATGTTATTTTCAATGAAAAATTTTTAAGACGAATTTTTATGTCCAATTTAGAGAATAGCTAAAAGAAAGCACTCTACAATTGTCTTGAGGAAATCAAAATCACAACGTGTTATATCTGTCTCGGAAACCGCATAAAATATATGAAAACGCACAATACGTGTAAGAGTGTGAACACTCTTTATAGAATAAGTGACATTGAGGGTTTAAATTCATCAAACTCCGAAAATAGTTACTTTTTCGTGAAAAGTCATAGGATCTTTTTTTCATGTTTTATCGAACAATACGCAGAAAACTGTTAATTGCATTCGAGACGACCGACAACAACGTCTGCTCGCTGTCTGCCCGTTTGGGTTGGTGGTAAAGGTCACCATATAGTACTTGAATTAATGTAGCACACATTCAAGGAATGGAAACGAAGCCTTTAGCATCTTACAGTCTACTGCCTATTGTTTCGTCATCAAGCTTAATCAGAACAGCGTCTGGCGTTTCACCTTCTTTCAATTGATTTCTGCTTAATGCGGGCCATTGAACTCTTTTACAACAACCATAGTCCCATTCACGAGCCCATCCGAAACGAAGATATTTCGTCTTAACATTACCCGAGATTCAGCAGCTAAAAGTATCGTCGGTACAATACCACCGCAGTTATTAACGTCGCTGGAAATAACATTTTCCGAAGGTTTTCTGCCGTAGATTGTTCGACAATCTCTAATTTCTAATCCAAATAGCAGTACTTCCACTTTTGTGTTCCGGTCTAAAGGGCATAGAGAGTAAGTATATTTACAGACTCTGAGGCAATCCATCTTAACCCTCAGAAGTCACGACTTCAGAAGCTTCAGATTGCAGAACCATCAGATGGACAATTTGTCACTTTAATTTTAAATTAAATAGAAAAATTTAAACTCTAATCTAAATCTATTATTGTCCAGTATAGCCACAAGTACTATTCACTTAAGACTTAAGGCTCTGAATAAGTATATTATAGTGTGTACAAAACAAAGCAGAGTGCACCATTAAGCAAAAGTCGATTTAAATAAAGAGGCTTTTCCGAAATCACGTGGTTTTGCAGACAAATGAGCTCTTACTAATGATGGTTTTATGTGTAGATTGCACCAAAGCTTTAATATCCAAAATCGGAACATATCTGGTGTTTGTTACTATGACATCAGTAAGTGAATCACCTGTATATGTGGTAGAACCATGCTGCTGCTATATTATTATGGTTGTAATACAAAAAGGTCGACTCGCCCAGTTAAGGACCACGTTTTCAAAGAATAATAGAGTAAAATAGCAGCTCAGTGCTGCTTTGTTTTTTATAGTGAGTGTAGAGAATCGGAAACCCTATTTACTGGAAATGAGGCACACCTTTTTAGTCCTCGGGTGTAACAACGTGTCTGAATTTTGAATCTTAATCGAGGATAGATGTAGAACGTTATGGGTCACAGTATCCAGTTACCATCAGGTGATCTACCGAATTTTTATCCCCTTTTTTCAATAAAAATAAACACTTCAGTCCACTCGGGTGGATTTGGAACACTCAGGGGATAAAGTGAGTGTTCGATATAAACCGCCTCTGCGGGGCTTTTACGTGTTAAGCACTTCATAACGATAAAAATATAAATTGTAATTATTTTGTCAGCAGTGAGAGTAGGCTTACGCCTATTTAGCTTATTGGCATATAACTTTAGTTGCTGCTTTCAAAATATTTGCAATAAGCAGAGGATCTTTGCATTTGATACTTTTTATATTACTCTGTACCATGATGATTATAGAAAAAAAATCTCCGATGCGGTTAAAAATGTGTTTATTTGGCCCATGCCTTACAAAAACCCGTTCCATGATTAAGCTTAAACAGCCAAAAACGAACATTTACTACCAGCTTGCGTGGTATCTTGAAGAGCACAAATTGATTAGTTACCGCCAGTACAGTTTCAGGGGGTGCTCAGCTGGTAATCGTATCTTTTTGTTAACCTTACACGCCGATGAGCGCAGGCGTTTGAATCCAATGGGTATCTTTGGTGGTTAGTTTGGACATAGCGAAGGCTTTCGATCTGATTTGGTACGAAGCACCTATTTTGAAGGCACCATCATATGGACTTCCTATGGAAAGTGCTCCGAGGAATTGTTCAGATTAATTCCAGCCTTCAAATTTCACAAAATCACGTCGCATCAAAACTCATTATACCATCCACACTATCTGGATGCTTGGCGGTCTACTACTGTACGTTTAACTGGGAGTTTTCTTCCTCTTACGACCCCTCTGTGGAATCATTTACCACCGGCGACCTTTCTGGACCTATACGACTTGGGAGCTTCAAGAAAAGATCTTACTCCTTTCTAAAATGCCGGCAACGCACCTGCAATTCTCCTGGTGTTGCCGTTGTTAATTGGCGGTTGTATTCATTTGCCACCAAGTGAACCGCATGCTTGTTTGTCCCCTGTTCTATAAAAACTGTGCAAATAATTGCTTGTGCAATTTATGTAGGTAAGATGCCTCCACAATACATGTGTTTGTATGGCCCACGGCATACAAAATCTTGTTCCATGATTACGCTTAAAAACGAAAATTATTTATTTGCTATAAATGGTTCCATGATACAGGACCGGAAGGTCAAGAGTACTCGGATACCTAGTCATGCATGTATGAAGAAGATAATGAACCTGAAAGAAGCGAAAGAGGTATGTAAGGATCGTGACACTTGGCGATCCATTCTCTCTGGCGACCCCGTTAGGGATTGTGCGTGAAGATAAAAAAATGATACAGGAAAATATCCTAAAGTACTTTAAAAAAAGAGTAGTTCCATCTATGATTGTTAGAATCTAGTCGAATTGGAAAAAAGTGCGTATATCCGGAATACATCAAACTCGATGGAATGTAATCCGTATATATTTCTCAAACGTTGCGGAAATTGACGAATATAACTTCAAATATTAGAATCATAAAGTTACTTTGATAGTTCAACAAGGGATTTCAAGATCAAGATTGCAAACCTATAATGTAGAAAATATAAAAAGATAAAAGTAAAACTGTTTTTATATAACACACAACCACAGCACAGCAACCACTTACCATCAGGTGGACTTTTATTTTCTGGATGTTAGCGCTGTTAGTCTTCACGACTCTTACAGCTTCATCTGACTCAGGGCTCGCGGCCTGCAAGGTGCTCGTTTGTCACCCTATCCTATAAAAAAATAATAATACTGAAATGACAAACTAAATTACGATCCATCTGATAGTAAGCAGCTACTGCAGGCTATGGACAACCTCTGAAGACTATAATGGAGTTGCTCTTTATACCCTTCAATGGTATACGCTCTATAGTGTCGGCGAAAGACTATCCAACCCCCCCCACCCCCCATTCCGTGCGTGCCATAAGAGGTGACGAAACCTGAAACAGGAGATCGACAGCAGTAACTTTCTAATAATAACCGTAACTAATATAAAACAGTGGGGCTTACCCGCCTGTCAAGCGTGGCAGCTATGGCAAAATCTCCCCTATAAAGTAATCGGTGGGAGAGGCCTATATGCAGCAGTGGAATTTTGAATAAATTATGAATGAAATATCTTCAGACTGAAACAGCTACAATCAATGCTATTTTGGTTTTAGTTGTATATTTCATCACGAGGACTGATAGTAGCTACAGCTATTTTTTTTTGTTTATTTTATAAAGAATATTAACAATGCTATGAATATCACTAATATTCCCCTTAACCACTCGTGGTAAGCTTAAATTGCTTGTGTTACGAGTTGTTCACGCCAGTAGTCGAATGGCGGATTCGAACACACGACCTTTTTGAGTTCGCGGTCCGCGCCCTGCCATTAGGCTACTGTCGCTTCAAAAAGCTATATTATGGTTGTAGTACGAATAGGTCATTCCAACCGGGATAGGTCCACGATCGCACAGAGCACCAGCGTAAAATAGTATATTAATGCTGTAGAATTTCGTATAGTGAGTGTAGAGAACTTGAGATATTTTTTACTGGAAACGAAGCATTCCATGTTAGCCCTCAGGGGTAACAATGCATCTGCATTTTGACTCTAAATTGAGGATAAATATGGATATGTATCGGCCACAGCATTAATTTACCATCAGGTGAACTGTGTTCTCCTTTGTCACATTTATTCTACAAAAATATTTAATGTCATATTCTTTTTGTAAGTGAGTACGTAACTTCGGAGAGTATTGTATTCGAAGTGCTGATAAGCACCGTGCGAGGTAATTAATGGACATCGACCGTGCAAAGCACCGCAAACTGTGACTGATTATCCGCTTCGATACCTCTTCTCGACAAAAGAGAGCGCGCTCTCGACGTCGTCGAATTCAAATGCTGGAAACTTGATAAATTTTCCGATATTTACTTTCAATACAACGATCGATATCAGTTGGTCAGTTATATTGTTTTGTTATTTTTCATCATCTTCACTCTATTTTCCTACACAATGTAAACCATTTCTTTTAATAAAAACCGGATATGTGAGAGTAGGACTTGCGCTCTGAGGGTTTGGTATAGCTTTGGTAATATAGTTACAAATTAATAATTTACGTACCATACCCCTGTGATTTGAGTTTGTGGTTTGCTTCTACCAAAATTTCAAGATTTTTTAGTATCATAGGTCAACAGGAAGTAGTTTATATTTTTCGATGAGTGATTTTGCGTATATTATTATAGGATAAGGGTGGAAAACACACATATAATTCTCATGATGGTAAGTGCGTGCCTTGGCCCATCGTCATTTTCGTCTATCTACAATTATGAATAAAAATTCAGATGCTTTGTCGCCAGAATACAGTATAGGTATATATCTAAAAATACTTATGTTTTTATTATGTGTAGGTAAATTATATACACTTACCATGTAAATATGGTGTTACAAACATTCACTACCCAATAATTTCACGTGGGTGTCGTAAAATGCTACAGGGGATAAAACACAAGGAGATTGGCCGCAGCATCTTCGTAACTAAAAAAAACATTCGTATTCGAAGCGTGGCAACTATGGCAAATAGCCCCCCTATTGAGGCATTACAAGGGAAGGCTTACTCGTATGTTTAGCAGTAAAATTCTATAGGCTGTTATGTAAGGATGAATTCATGTACATAGTGATTACTTAGGATATGTTTGTGGCCGTGAAAAGAAAAGGGAAGATCTCTCGCCGGGTAAGTTGTTCTACCCGGGGAACGGCCAATGCTCCGAGTGGTAATACGGAACTATTCTATATATTATACTGTTTTGCTTTGGAACTTTGATAACGCGATTTAGGCTTCGACGTGTTTCGCTTGTGGCGCGGCGAAAGTGCCGCCACATCAACCCCTTGTTCAGACCGGAGGTTGATAGTGCAGTCTGGTTACCGGTACGTCCTTAGTGACGGTCGGGAATTCATGCTGTGTGCGTAAGGGCAAGTGATGCGGATGCGAACGGTATACCGGTGTATAATACATGCCGTACTACGCACTTTCAAGTGACGCCGGTGAGAACGATGTGCCAGAAATCTGCCTTATAAATCTGCGGTGAGACAAGATGAAGACAGGTTAACCTGGCTTGCAGGAGCTGAAATCTACAGAAAACGTTTCTCGAGAGCGAATAGTAGGAGTTCTTGAGGATAATGACTAAGGTTTGAAGTTGTAGTACCGAAGGTTATTGTTCAGATGTGATGATGTTTACACGCCGGTCAAGGTGTTGTGCCCGGAGAGCGGCTAACGCTCTAAGTGGTAGTACGGAGCTATTTTATATATACTGTCTTGCTTCGAAATTTTGATAACGCGATTTAGGCTTCGCCGTGTTTCGCTTGTGGCGCAACGAAAGCGCCGCCAAATCACCCCTGCTTAGACCGGAGGTCAATAGTGCAGTCTGGTTACCGGTACGTCCTTAATGGTGGTGGAGAATGCATGCTGTGCGTGTAAAGGTCGACCGACCGACAGCTGCCACATGTTCTATTCTAAATTCTAACTAAATTCTAAAGATTTATTATATTTACGCGAACACTACACATGATTAAAACTACTTTTACGGATTTTATCGCGTTTATTTTTACTTTTTATTTTTAATTCCCGACGTTTCGGGCGCTTTCCAGCACCCATGGTCACGGGGGACTGAGATGACTGATCTGACGGGAAGTCTGCAGTTTGTGATCATATCCTAGACGGCCCCAACCATTACATCAGATTTGATAGACCACAAATCCTCGCGAAAGAACACCGATTCCTACCAAGGATGATACGTGAGGCTATTGAAATTAAAAAACATCCTAATTTCAATAGAGAAGGAGGCTGGATACTACCACCTGCTTGGGATCCTATAATCAATAAAATTAAAACTAAACCAAGCATACCACTGCAAGACCTCAAGACATAGTCAGTTCATTTTGCATATATCGGACCATAAACAATAATTAAAAAAGCTGAAGGTACTCCGGGTTTAACAATGACATCGGGACGTCAGTCATCTCAGTCCCCCGTGACCATGGGTGCTGGAAAGCGCCCGAAACGTCGGGAATTTAAAATAAAAGTAAAAATAAACGCGATAAAATCCGTAAAAGTAGTTTTAATCATAAATTCTAAAGAGGCAGATTTGGGTAGAATGAGTCTTGAAAAAGAAGTTACATACTGTATGATTGTATGTGTACACAGGTTAATCTTGCTACAAGCTTTTAAATCATATAAATTGTGGTAATGTTATAAATTGATGGGTGTGATTTAATTTAAAGTTTATTTTCTACTTTTTAGAGCATAAAACTGCAAACTTGTACTCTTATGTTCCTACGATATACTGATATCTGAACTCTGTTCGATCAAACTGACTGGACCGGATGGGTATGGAGCGGGATGTAAAATTTTGGAAATAACGTTCCCTAGACTCCCCTTGTTGCCTCAGCTAGTATCGGAATCCTCTGTGTCAACATATCGAGTGACGTGCAGTTTCGTGGTCACTTGGAAGAGAAGGCCAAATTCGCCTCCAAAAAGCTTGAAGTGCTCAGCAGAGCGGGACAGTATTTAATGCCAGCACACCGCCTGCAACTTTACAAGGTGCAGGTTCGGCTGCACATGGAATACTGTTCCCATCTCTGGGCTGGAGCTCCCCAGTACCAGCTCCTTCCATTTGACTGCATCCCGTGCAGAGCGTCTCGAATCGTCGACGACCGAGTGCTTTCCAATCGGCTCGATTCACTGGGGCTGCGAAGAGATGTTGCATCTCTTTGCGTATTTTATCGCATCTATCACGGGGAGTGCTCTGAGGAATTGTTCGGATTAATCTCAGTCGTCAAATTTTATGAACGCACTACGCGGCAAACCTCTCGATACCATCCACACCATCTGGATGCTTGCTGGTCCACCACTGTACGTTTCACTCGGAGTTTTCTTCTGTGTACGACTTTTCTGTGGAATAGTTTACCACCGGCGTTTTTTTCTAACCGATACGACCTAAGGACCTTCAGGAAAAGAGCTTACTCCTTTCTAAAGGGCCGGCAACGCACCTGCAATTCCCCTGGTGTTGCGGTTGGTCATGGGCTGCGGTAGTTACTTAACAGGTGAACCGTATGCTCGTTTGCCCGCACTTCTATAAAAAAATAAAAAATGTACGTGATAATGCATACGTTACGGATGCGTGGACGGGACGGGAACTTGGCATGAACGGGACGGGAAAAATATCGTTGGCGACTATGTTTACCCGGCGCGCGCCACGTTCCTTCCATGGTTCCACTGCGTATGCACAGTCGCTCTTTTGCCGTAAACAATGGTGTAAAAATGATAAACAATATTTTAATATCAACGTCGTCAAGATAGTTTCATTAAAAAATTCATTCCCTATTTTGCCGGGTTCAAGGTCGGAAATATCCTTTTAAAAATGAAAAAATCATTTTTAAAAGATGGTTCTCAACTATGAAGCTATTAGCGGATATTTTTTGATTGAAACCCGCCATAACTGATTTTGGCCAGACCCGGGATTTGAATCCGGGAATTCATGTTCAGCAATCACGTTTACGACCACTAGACCAACGAGCCGATCAAAGTTATATTCGGCGTTTCTCTGCGTGCAGTGGCAATGGGCTGGTCATACAGCTCAAAGAACAGACAACTGATGGGGAAGAAAGAAAATCGAGTGGCAGCTTTATACCGGCAAACTACCTTCATATTTCATCAGGTCGTCAAGTGAGGGGATGCCAAATATTGCACTTAGACTTCAGTTTACTGATCGATAGGCTTTGGTAATTACTCTTCTAGCTAAGATCCGATTGATGGACTGTTTCAGAAGGGATGGTCCTCTTCCCACCACAGTAGAAGTGTCCCAGGGAAAGAGAAATGTTGGTTTAACAATGCCACTTGCACTTGCACTTGTTGGTTTAACAAATGCACTTTATTCTACGTGATACTGGCAGGTCACACTGTTGTTACAGTGATGGTTGGACCCGGATGGCAGGGCCACTGGACGGATTTGCAATGTTACGTTGGGGGAATACTATATTCGTTCCGAGCCCGATTTAATATTTCGTTATTCCTGCGAGTCATACATACCCAATGCATGGTATAAAAAGTCGGTTCCTCATAAAGAAGTTTATTACACAGAGTAACTTCGTGCGTAGCTCTCTGCAAAGCTCGCTAAGCGAGCTTGAGCTTCCCCATACGGGCTACAATGAAGAATAACATCTCAGATCCGTATGTCATCCTTTACCACACGCACACACGCTCTGGTTGCAATCGAAGGGAAGATCCTGAATTCTCAGAATAAAGCCCTATGTTCTTAAACATGGATACGTCGGGAATTAAAAATGCTTGCAATGTTTAATCGAATAATCCATAAAAAGTTACAGCGTCCGTGATTCGCCATGCTAGGTGCCTAAGTTCGATTCCTTTTCGTCACGGTCAGCAACGTCTAATATTATTTAATAAACGTTTATGAGAAATATTAATTACAACATGGCGTTGTCAGTATGTGGCGAAATATATATTTTATTTTTATTAAAATTGGTTTTATTTAATTTTAAAATAATGCGAGAATAGCCTATTGGCAGGGTGCGGACCGCGAATTCAATAGCTCGCGGGTTACAGTCCGTTCGACTACTGTCGTGAGCCACTTCTAAAAAAGCAAACCAAGAAAAGTTTATGGGAACATTAGTAATATTGCTTGAGTGCGAATAAAAACAGAAACTTTTTTTCAATATAGATTATAAATAATACTTTACTAATACTATACTAACACTAACACTATTACGTCACTCTTTTTTTTTCTAATTTACCACGGGTCTGGAAAAAACCTCTGTCCAGGGAAGGACCAGCAGGAAACCTTGCGGGATTTAAAAAAAAACATATTATATGTTATATAATTGACAATACAAAACAGATTAGAAATAGCTTGGCTTTAGTTGAGAGTATTTTTTTTAGTAAAAAATATTCTATGTACATTATTCGCGTATATATAAAAATTTATTTAAAATTAGAATGCGAATTCTGAAGCCCCGTAATTTGAAAACTGTTAACACTTGGAGCCTGCGTCATCACGTTCGCTTTGTTGATAGAATCATCCCGGAGAGCGTGACCGCAATTATCGTGCGCACGTGTTGTGATCTGCGTTGCATTGTTTTTAGTATTGTTTGAAATGACTGGTTCTCATTGCATATAAAGGACAGAGTTATTTTCCGTACCAGGGAAAAAACCCTTTCATGAAGTATTGTGTAATAATTTATATTGAATCAAAATTATTCTTTATTAGCGATCCGCCTCGGCTTCGCTTGATGATTTCTGGATCTCGACCACAACGCCACCTACCGGACTCAAATGTAAATCTAAACCATCTAGGGACCCATTTAAATGCACACAAGAAACATAATAAAACATAAACACTCACACCTTTTACCCAGAGGGATAGGCAGAGACTACAGACTTCCATTCGGCACGATCCTGACACACCTCTCTCGCCTCTTCCACAGCCATATACCTACGCATAAATGCTCGTCGATTAAGGGTACTCTTAATTTGACCCATTTTCAATATATCGCCTATATAATATAATCGATAAATATATCGATTTATGTTTACAATAAATAAAGGCAAAAAACACACAAAATATTTATTCGCTTTGAGAACAGGTACCAAATTACATATTAAAAACAAATCAAATAACTTATAATAAAAAAAAAATAACGTATTGTTATGAACTTGAGGTTCGTGACAATAAAAATTGCCGATAGAATTACCTAAATTAACACTTTAATTTACTTTATACAAATTAAAGTTAAAAACACTAATAATTAAACACACTAATTCACTTAATTTCGCTCCGAAGCTTCGCTTGTGTCGCCGAGTTCAACTCTGTCTCGATCGCATCTTACGCCACCTATTTATTTAAATTAGCAAAATATCCGGAATGTTCAAGTAAACACGCGCAAGGTACCGAGAGTTCGAGTATAGATTTTCTAGTTCTTCGGGTGGCGTTGTTGGTCGAAAGATTTGTGATGTCATAAACTGCAACGCTCCCCTCGCTCTCGTTCCTGACACTAGATGACGCTAGTTGTGTCGTCGACTGGAGCGCGTCACACTGCCCCCTCCTAAGACATGCTCGTCCCGAGCATTATCGGTCCCATAATAACGCGCCAAGCGATCCACTTGGACGATCTTAGGAGTCCCTCTTGCGCCTTTCTGTATCCGGTAGGTCACATCGTTGATCCTGGTTACAATCCGGTACGGGCCGTCCCATTTAGCTTGAAGCTTAGGAGATTTCCCTTTGCTGCGGACTGGATTGTGCAACCACACTAATGAACCTTCGTTGAACCCTTTATTGTTCATTTTGCGGTCGTACCGGGTTTTCATTTTCTCAGACATTTGCTGGCCCGATTGTCTGACGTGCTCATAAATGTCGTTCATTTTGTTCCGCAAGTCATTTGCATAATCGGTTATACTGCGTGGGGCATCAGGTGGTATCCCGGTGATCAGGTCCGCAGGCAGCCGTAATTCTCTTCCAAAGTTTGCGAAAGCTGGTGTCACTGCTGTACTTTCGTGAACAGAACTCCGATATGACAACAAAAACGGTTGTATGTGCTTGTCCCAATCTCGTTGCCGATTGTCTACAACTTTTGCTAGGTACCTCTCCAATGTCTGATTAAATCGTTCCACCATTCCATCAGATTGCGGGTGATAAGAAGTTGTTCTTGTTTTATGAGTACCCATAACTCGGCAAGTTTCCTGGAATATTTGAGACTCAAAATTCCTTCCTTGATCGCTGTGAATCTCTAAAGGTACTCAAAAACGACAGAAGACTTCATGACTAGTTTATCTGCAACTGTTGAAGCTTCTTGATTTGGAATGGCGAAGACTTCTGGCCACTTAGTGAAGTAATCCATCACAACCATGAAATACTTGTTACCGCTTTCACTCTCCGGAAACGGCCCCGCCACATCAATGGCTATTCTCTCCCATGGTGCACCCACATTGTACAACTTCAATGCACCTCTACTACGAGTTTGAGGTCCCTTTACAGCCGCACAACTTGTACATTTGCGACACCAGTCCTCGACATCGTTTCGACAGTGGACCCAGTAAAACCGTTCTCGGATCTTCAGTAGAGTTCGTTTAACTCCCAGATGGCCTCCTGAACAATCATTATGGTACAGCTGTAGAACATCCGGTACTTTAGCTTTAGGGACAACCATTTGCAAATGACAGCTGTCTCCCCGAACGTTTTCCCATTTACGACACAGAACTCCATCCTGAAGCAGCAAACTAGGCCCAATAGCTTTTAGTGGTCGAACTCATCGCTGAGACGTCACTCCACTTGGGCTTGGGAGCACTGGCCTTTATCCATTCCAGAATCGGCTTGATGTCCGGATCTTCCTGCTGTGCATGTAGTAAGCTGTCCTTCCACTCGTTGCTGAGGTGGTCTGCCCTGAGCATCCTCACGGATACCACTTCCTTACTCTCTTGCCTAGTACAATGTTTGCAATCCTCAGGACAAGGTCTTCTTGACAATGCATCTGCGTTGTCATGAGATTTCCCGCTGCGATGTTCAATCTCAAAGTCGTATTCCTGTAGTAGTTCGATCCACCTCGCAACTTGTCCTTCTGGGTTTTTAAACTGCAATAGCCATTTTAGTGCAGCATGGTCAGTTCGTAAGTGAAACTTTCGTCCCAGAAGATATTTGCTAAAATGCTGCAACGACTTTACCACAGCGAGCAATTCGCGTCTTGTGACACAATAGTTCCTTTCCGGTTTTGACAACGACTTGCTGAAGTACGCTATCACGACCTCTTGGCCACCATTCCGTTGAAACAGCACACCGCCAAGTCCTATATCACTTGCGTCTGTGTCAACTATAAATTCTTTGCTTGCATCAGGGTATCCCAAAATAGGTGTTTTGCACAGACGGTCCTTGAGCTCCTGGAATGCGATATTGCAACTTTCATCCCAGCAGAAATGTCGCTTCTCCTCGGTTAGCTTGTGCAGAGGTTTGGTTATATCTGCAAAGTTCTTCACGAATCGCCGGTAATAGGAGCACAAACCCAAAAATGCTCTAACCTGCGTCTTGTCTTTTGGAACCGGCCAATCCTTGACAGCGGCGATTTTCTCTTGATCTGTGCGGATACCTTCTTCCGATACTACAAACCCCAAAAAGTTAACTTGCCGTTGGAATAGTGAACATTTCTTCGGGCTCAACTTGAGGTTGGCACTCTGAATCTTCATAAGCACGCGTTCCAGGTTTTGAAGGTGTTCCTCAAACGTACGGCCCACGATGATGATGTCATCCAAGTAGACCAGACAGACATCGCCAATTAGCCCGGTAAGTACAAGTTCCATCAGCCTTTCAAACGTTGCTGGAGCATTGCACAACCCAAACGGCATTACTTTGAATTGCCACAGACCCTTTCCCGTCGAGAACGCAGTTTTCTCCTTGTCCTTAGGGTCAATTTCAACTTGCCAGTAGCCACTTTTTAGATCCAGCGTGCTAAACCATTTTACTCCTGTAAGCATGTCCAGCGTGTCATCAATTCTTGGCAAGGGATAGCTGTCCTTCTTTGTAACGTCGTTCAGACGGCGGTAATCAACACAGAACCGCATGCTGCCATCCTTCTTTTTCACCAGCACCACTGGTGAACACCATGGACTAGAGGAAGGTTCAATAACACCATCCTTCACCATTCCTTCAATCATGGTTTCCACTTCCTTTTCACGTGCTACCGGCAATCTTCTTGGCCGCTGACGGATAGGCAATTCCTCACCTGTGTTTATTTTGTGTTGAACTAAACCAGTCTTTCCTATGTCAGCATCGTTTGATGAGAATACATCGGCGTACTTGAGTAACAACTTCCTCGCCTTGACCAATTCGTTTGGGGAGAGAACACTGCGACAGTCTTCCAAAAGTGTGGTCACTCTCGTTTCTGCATCCTTGCTGGGGGTCCCACTCGATATATATTGGCACCGACGTAACCAATCCACTTCCTCACAAGTACCAATTAGTGTGCCTTTTTCTATAATCTGGTCCCGGTCGCAAGGGTTCAGCACACGTACTCCTGAGATGTCAGTGGTCCTGACCAGGGTTCGAGCTACTTTCCATGGAAGGTCATTGTTTACCCTTTCCACAAGTACACAACGGTGAGCTTGCCCAGCGTTTCGGGGAAGACTAACCGGAACAATCGTTTCCGATCTCGGCGGAAGAACGATCTTCTTAATGCTGTACACGTTCCCTGGTAACGCACCTTCCATAAAAAGTTCTTCCTGTCCACATTTCAAAACACCTTGCTTAACGTCGATCTCACAACAATTATTCCTCATAAAGTCTAGGCCTAGGATGCAGTCGTCCATTATATCAGCCACGATGACATTATGCAGGTAGATCACGTTGCCTAGCTTCAACTCCATCTCCTTCTCTCCACGGACGGGTATACGCTGACCGGTGGCTGTTATCAAATTAATGCGTTCCCGGTTGTATGCGGAGTCCCCAAGGAACTGACTTATAAGTTGGGAACTAACAACCGTACGAGAGGCTCCAGTGTCTATGGTCAGTTTACACGGCATTCCGTTGACCTCGCCCTTTATGATTAGACTGTTCCCATCATGGGTTTGTGAGATCGAGATCCTTGGGGCTCTTTTAACATCAGCCAGCACCCGCCCCGCAGTTCTGGCTTTTACTCGTTTCCCTGCTGCTGCTGGGCGGTGCTGTTGGCTGCACTACCCTCCTGGGATCGTTCACCTTCCCTTTCTAGGGTTCGCTTAGGGCAGCTGGATCGAAGATGGCCCTTTTCCCCACAGCCATAGCACCTAGGGCTGTATCCTTTGTTGCGGTCGCGAACTATAGCTGCTGCAACCTCCCTGACGCGATGGGAACGGTGATCCTGCCGCACGGCTTCCACTTCCAGTGCATGGGCCAAGGCGTCCTTAAGCGTCTCGTGGTGCCCGAGCCTCACAGCAGCTCTGACTTCCAGGTCGCGGATGCCGTCGATGAATGTCTGCACCAGGTTCCCTTCAATGAGCGCAGGTACAGACCGGTATGCTTTTCGAACCATCTTCTCCACCTCAAGGGCCCACTTCTGCAGATTTTCATTGCTGCGTTGCACGCGATCTTTAAGCTGCGCGCGAAAGACGTGTTCCAGGTGAGCGTCACCATATCTCGCCTCCAATGCCTCAAGGAGCTGCTCGTAGGTCACTTTCTTACCGAGAGCTTCCAACACGGTTAAGGCATGGTCGCGCAGGCCTAAGGTGAGTGCAGTCATGGCCTGGCTCTTATTCCAGCCGTTTGCCTCCATGACGGCCTCGAACTGGATTTTGTAGGCCGACCAGGAAGAAGTCCCGTCGAACGGTGGTACCTTGAACCCACGTAGCGAAGGTGTAGTAGCTACTGCGGGGGCTGCAATTCCATCTCCAAGTTTGAGTTCATCCAGCGTTTTCTTAACTTGGTTGATTTGGGTCTCAGCTTCCGACAGGCGGTTATCATGTTGAGCAACCTTATCCTTCACCTCCCTTATCTCTTTCCCGAAGGTAGCGTGAAGGTCCTTCATAAGAAGCATCTGCTCTTCCAACCGACGGGCCTGTTCATCCTGTCCACCCCGCAGCTGCTCTTCCAACCGACGGACCTGTTCCTCCTGTCGGCGAGCCTGTTCCTCCTGTCGGCGAGCCTGTTCCTCCTGTCGGCGAGCCTGTTCCTCCTGCTGCTCTTTCAACAGACGGGCCTGTTCCTCTCGTCCGCGCTGCAGCTGCTCCTGTAGCATGGCCATCAGAGCACCTAAGTCAGGTGCCACAGACGTAGAAGCTGCTGACGAACCGGCTTCCGTGGCCGGCGGCTGGCCCTCAGACATCTGCGGCGTTGCACCACCAAATCTCCTCTGGTCCGTTTCCTGCTGGCGTTGACTTCGGGTACGGACACCCTCCGTTTCCTCCTTGGGTAAAATCGGCATTATTTTATCCCACTTCTGACACCAATTGTTACGAGCTTGAGGTTCGTGACAATAAAAATTGCCGATAGAATTACCTAAATTAACACTTTAATTTACTTTATACAAATTAAAGTTAAAAACACTAATAATTAAACACACTAATTCACTTAATTTCGCTCCGAAGCTTCGCTTGTGTCGCCGAGTTCAACTCTGTCTCGATCGCATCTTGCGCCACCTATTTATTTAAATTAGCAAAATATCCGGAATGTTCAAGTAAACACGCGCAAGGTACCGAGAGTTCGAGTATAGATTTTCTAGTTTTTCGGGTGGCGCTGTTGGTCGAAAGATTTGTGATGTCATAAACTGCAACGCTCCCCTCGCTCTCGTTCCTGACACTAGATGACGCTAGTTGTGTCGTCGACTGGATCTGAATGAGTCAGAGTTTGGTTTCGACATTTAATATCTCAGTTATGGAGTTGTGGTATTTATGGAAGCCATAATAGCGGGAATTAATAAACACTTGTGAGGTATCATTTACTGGCAGTTTTAGATTGCGATAGTTAAAATTTAATGCCACAATAATTTACTATCCAGGACAATTCGTGTTTAAATATTGATAAAAAATCACCGTCGTAATTTGATGTCGCGCTAGAAGGGTTATTCTCTCGGTCCATTTTGATTTCTGTTTTAATTTCCAATTTAGTTCTGAAACGTGATGCCAATCGCTCAAAGACGCTTTTTGGAAATTGGATTAGAAACTGGATGGATTTGTGTTAGAAATTTTAAAATATTTTGACTTGACTCTGTGTCTACCGAAAAATTTCTTTAGTCCAAAACGCTTTTAGGAAGACATTTAGGGTAGTCCTCATCAGTGTCGTAGCTATCAATGTACTGTAAAGATTTGTTTGATGATTTGTTTTAAAATTGATGTCTGCTTTTCAAACGAATATTTTCATACTGCGGGCAAGTGTCTATCATTATAGCGATATCAAAGTGGGCAATCAATCACGTTCTGTGCCACCTTGTACGAAGGTCGTTCATTAATTACATTGTGGAGCGCTCTCAAGGCCTTGGACAAAAACCGATATTCTACCCTTAACGTTACAATGCGTTATGTTCGATACTTTCCCCGTTCAAGTTATTATCAGCTATCACAGCTAGATTAGTTTATTTCAGTTATTTCCATAGCATAATATCATATGGAATTTTGCTGTGGAGGAGTGCGGCTGATTTAGAAACTATTTTTGTTTTGCAGAAGATGGCCATTAGAGCTATTTACAACCTTAAACCGAGAGAGTATTTTAGAGAAAAATTTAAAGTAATAAATACTTATATTAACTTTGGCCTCTCAGTAGGTACTATGAATATTTGATGCATGTTCACAAAAACAAAGATAGTTTTAGTAAAAAAAGTGACATACACTCTGTAAACATTACGAACAAACACTAGCTGATGCTACCAGTTTCTCGACTCCACAGAGTCAGTAATTCGTTCTTGGGGCAATGTATACGCTATTACAACAAAGTCCCAAAAAATATACAAGGTCTCTCTACTACCAAGGTTAAATATTTAATTAAACATAAAACTGTATAAAAAGGGTTATTATTATATAAGGGAGTACATGGTAATCTGTGTGCCTAGCTAACCGAGCGAAGTGCGCGGTGGCGCGGCGGCGGTGGGGAGCGTGAACTTCGAGGGAGACATCAACACGGTTGCTTAATTAACAAAGATTTAAAAAGTGAAAAAAATATTTAAAATACATGGTTAATGTAATTGGTGCTAATGCATGGTACAGGTGACACTGACATACGGAGTGATTTATTTGAATATAACGATTAGTAGTACCAAGGACCAAGGTACGTGGTCTAGTTTGTACCGGCGTTCCTATTGCATATTTTAACATGAAAAAGTAGTTATTGTGACATAACTATAATAGTTAGACATATGGTGTAGCAGACTTTTTTGTAGATATTGATATCTTCTATAAAACTATAGCACATCACTGTCCTCTATTGTTAATATTTTCCGCAACGTACGCGATTTAAGGATTTTTTTGTATTTTTTTCATACCATTAGTTACATTAACGAAGTTTTCATACGAATCCCTAGCTTTTTTGAAAATATACTATAGCCTATGTTCATCACGGATAATTCAGGATTCCAACGGTGAAAGAATTTTTCAAATCGGTTTAGTAGTTTTGGAGCCTATTCAATTAAAAGAAACAAATCTTTCCTCTTTATAATATTAATGTAGATGTAGATGTAGACTAGCGATGCATCCTAACTTCACACAGGTGATTGCGAAATGTTGACAACAATGCCACCTACTAGGTCTAACTACAGTTAAGAACTATTCAGGTGACGTCGTGAGAATCCCAAAAATTTCATCAAAATCGATCAAGCGACCAACTTACGAGTATATAATACATTTAATATATAACTTTTATGTACGTGGTAAACGGCTGGACCGTTTTTAATTTAAAAAAAAATTGCGTATTTGAGTGGGTTGGATGGTTTCGATTTACAATTAGACCTTGTAGGTAGCGCTGTTGTTAGAATACAGAAATCACCCGTCCGAAACCGTGGCGCTAATTAAATATAGGTATTTAAAAACCATCATCATCATTACAGGCTATGAACAGTCCACGATTATATTAGGGCACCGTCGTAATTTGACCCTCAAAGGAATATTTACCGGTCGTGTCGGTTTACCGTCCCATCGGATTATGAGAGTGAGGGAAGGGAGAGTGCACCTGTGCTTGCGCACACACTTGGGTACTATAATCCTGTCCTGCGCCGATGGCTAGCATCCATTGAGGCAGGTCGCCGTGGCCGAAATTCGGTATTGAGGACATTATTATAATATTTTATTTATTTTACAATGTCAAGGGTCACAGAATATTTATAAAATTTATTTTAGAAACAGCTTGGAAGCAACCACCTCATTCCCAGGGTTATTATCAACCATGTACTCCCTTATATAATAATAACCCTTTTTATACAGTTTTATGTTTAATTAAATATTTAACCTTGGTAGTAGAGAGACCTTGTATATTTTTTGGGACTTTGTTGTAATAGCGTATACATTGCCCCAAGAACGAATTACTGACTCTGTGGAGTCGAGAAACTGGTAGCATCAGCTAGTGTTTGTTCGTAATGTTTACAAAGTGTATGTCACTTTTTTTTACTAAAACTATCTTTGTTTTTGTGAACATGCATCAAATATTCATAGTACCTACTGAGAGGCCAAAGTTAATATAAGTATTTATTACTTTAAATTTTTCTCTAAAATACTCTCTCGGTTTAAGGTTGTAAATAGCTCTAATGGCCATCTTCTGCAAAACAAAAATAGTTTCTAAATCAGCCGCACTCCTCCACAGCAAAATTCCATATGATATTATGCTATGGAAATAACTGAAATAAACTAATCTAGCTGTGATAGCTGATAATAACTTGAACGGGGAAAGAATCGAACATAACGCATTGTCACGTTAAGGGTAGAATATCGGTTTTTGTCCAAGGCCTTGAGAGCGCTCCACAATGTAATTAATGAACGACCTTCGTACAAGGTGGCACAGAACGTGATTGATTGCCCACTTTGATATCGCTATAATGATAGACACTTGCCCGCAGTATGAAAATATTCGTTTGAAAAGCAGACATCAATTTTAAAACAAATCATCAAACAAATCTTTACAGTACATTGATAGCTACGACACTGATGAGGACTACCCTAAATGTCTTCCTAAAAGCGTTTTGGACTAAAGAAATTTTTCGGTAGACACAGAGTCAAGTCAAAATATTTTAAAATTTCTAACACAAATCCATCCAGTTTCTAATCCAATTTCCAAAGCGTCTTTGAGCGATTGGCATCACGTTTCAGAACTATTCTTTATTCTTTATTCTTTATTGTACACACAATAAGTTGGTAACAATTATTACATATTTAAATAAATGTACAAAGGCGAGCTTAACCCTAATAAGAGTTCTCTTCCAGCAAACCTATTGGGAGAGAGAAATAGTTTTATATATAAAGCAAGTAGGTAGCAGCGTGCGTACTTAATAATTAACATAACGCTACTTAATAGAAATTGGCTATAAGTTACAGTTAACAATTATCATATAAGTGTATAACATATCAGTATAATTCATTTTCTTATTTCTTTTATTCTTATTTCTATTGATTTACATACATATATTATACCAATAAAGACAATAAATATATACATATATACACATATACACACACATATATATATACATATATATATATATATATATATATATATATATACATATATATATATGTATATATATATATACATATATATATATATATATATATATATATATATATATACATACATATACATACATAGACACATACATATATATACAATTATACATATAAATACATAAAATATGTAAATATTTATAATTCTAAGTTGACAGATAATATTTCTTTACTCTGCTCCGAAATATATCAAGAGAAGAGCTAGCACGTATGTCATGTGGGAGTGAGTTCCATAGCTTGACCGCCCTTACTGTAAAGGATCCACCACATCGGCTTGTGAAATGAGAAGGAGTTTTGAGAAGTAGTTGTTTAGTGGTCCGGCACTGAGTTTCACTGGGTACAAGATACTCAAAACGCTCGCGGAGATATGGAGGTGCAAGAGGATTAAAGAGTACAAAGTATAGAAATGATAACACATGTAAGTCTCGACGTCTACGGATAGGAAGCCATTTTAATTGAGCCCTGTACTCTGAAACATGATCAAACTTACGAAGACCGAAAATAAAACGTATACACAAATTTTGAACACGTTCCAGTTTGTTCAACAGCTCCTCTGAAGCATCCAAAAAACTAACATCAGCGTAGTCAATGAGAGGAAGAAGAAGTGCTTGAGCTAAGGTTATCTTAGTTTTTAACGGTAAAAACATCTGGAGACGCTTGAGAGATTGAAAAGAGTAGTTCACTTTTCTGCTAATCATATTAATGTGAGCGACCCAAGACAAATTATTATCAAAAATAACACCTAAGTTCTTAGCGGTCTCTGTATATGGAATTTGAGTATTATCATACGTAACTGCAGGGATCTTCGAACGATCTAATAAATTAAGCATATATGAGCTGCCGATAATCATTACTTGGGATTTAGCAGGGTTAACACGAAGACCAAACGATTTTGCCCAACTGCTTATGCTACTTAAGTCAGCATTCATCTTATTAATAGCCTCATCTATATCTTGGACTTTGAAATGACGGTATAATTGCAAGTCATCAGCATAGAGATGATAATGAGAGGAGAGAACAGTAGTGAGAGCATTGATAAAAATAGAGAAGAGAAGTGGGGAAAGAACACCACCCTGAGGAACACCCGCCGTAAGATCACACCACTCGGAGAAATCCTCCTCATGGCGGACACACTGCGAGCGACCCCTAAGGTAAGAATTAAACCAAGAGATTACTGATGGTGAAATGTTTAAGGACGCAAGAATACCAAGAAGTATGTCATAATCAACGGAATTAAATGCACTGCTAAAATCCAATAATGTTAAAACAGTGAGAAGTCTTTTGTCCATGGCCCAGCGAATATCATCAGACACTTTAATCAGAGCGCTGACTGTGCTATGGCCTGGACGAAAACCAGATTGAAAAGGACTCAGCAGGCTGTGAACAGTTAGGAATTGAGATAGTTGCCTCTGAACTATATTTTCTAGTACTTTAGATAAGATCGGAAGAATGGAAATGGGGCGGAATTGGGATAAAGATTTAGGATTAGAAGTTTTTGGAAGGGGAATGACGAATGCTTTTTTCCAGCAAGTCGGAAAGGAGCTCGTCTCAAGCGAAGAAGAGATAATGTGAGTGATAATAGGGACAAGTTCATTAGTGATAGGTTTAATCATTTGCATACAAAGATTGTCATAGCCAATAGCTTTAGTGGAAATGGCTAAAAGGCATTTTTTTATGTCACCATCAGTAACTTTACTGAAATTAAAAGGAGAACACAGCGGTTTAGGAATATTGGAGAGAAGATTAAGTGTAGTAGACTTAATAGAGTCATCAATAGAAATCGGAGGCTCAGAAAAGTGCCGGTTGAGTGCAGTCAAATCAAACGAGATATTAGAATCAATATATGATTTGCTAATACCCAGGGTTCTAAAAAATTTCCACATCTGAGCGGAATGAGAATTTTCAACCTCATTATAAATATGTCTCCTCTTAGCATCACGACACATCTTACTACAGCGGTTACGCAGTTTTTTATATGTGAATAAATTTTCATTAGTAGGGTGCTTCTTATAACGCCTCTTAGCTGTATCTCTTTTGGCCATTACTGCTTTTATAGACTCTGAAAGCCAGGGGGCTGGAAAGTGTTTAACCCTGACTCGCTTAAGAGGTGCATGTGTATCGAATAGTTTTAAAATGAGGTGATTAAAAGCATAAACCTTATGATTAACATCTTCGGAATTTAGAACAGGGGACCAGTCAATATTATTTACATCATCTCTCAAACGCTCCAGGTTAATTGATTTAAAGCTTCTTAGGAGTAAGAATTTCGATTTACGCCTAGGACGTTGAATTTTATAGGAGAGGAAGATAAGATCGTGGTAAGAGAAAGACGCAGATAGTTGTCCATGGGAAGCAACCTAGTCAGCATCAGAAACAAGAATAAGGTCTAAAAGAGAAGGGGTATTATTAGGCGAATGGTGAGTAGCAGAAAGAGGAAGAATATGTAAATTAAAAGATGACACCAGGGAGAGCAGTTTTTTGCTACGAGAATCGTTCTTTAACAGGCATGTGTTAAAGTCGCCTAAAATAATGGTATTATCATAAAGCGGAGTTAGATTTACAAGTTTTTCTTCCAAAGAAGAAAAATAATTTATATTGCGAGAGGGGGGATAGTAGACCCCAAGCAAAGTCCTAGAATGATTAATAGTAATTTTAATAAATAAATGTTCAGCAAAATTTGTGTATATATTGGGTGAATGATCAACTATTTTATAAGGAATGTCAGCTCTCAAATAGATTGCCACTCCACCATAACCTTTGCCGACCCTGTCATTACGTATAAGTTGAAAACCAGGGAGACAATACTGTACCGACGGAAGTTCAGGCTTTAGAAAAGTTTCAGAAACAAGTATGGCATCAACATATTTAGAATCGAAGGTTGATAAAAGATCAGCGTAATGAGCATGAATGCTTTGAGCGTTAATATGGACTATATTAAGATTTTTACTATAATTACAGAATACGGCTACTAGTTGATCGTGTAAATGAGTGGAATCATCGCTTAAGGCGCTTTTATAGGTCTTATCGGATGAGCTAGAAGAAGAGCAAGAAAAATAACTATCATCAAATTCTAAAATATCACACATGCTAATCAAAACTATAACATAAACTAAGCTATAACAAAATCAATAAAAATTAAATATATACCTGTATAATGTATAACAAATAAATATTATATAAGTCTGGATATAATACCTACAAAATAAATAATAATATGTTATGAACTATTATTAAAATAAAATTGCCAACAATTATGCACTTAACAAAACATTTCTTTCATACCTGCCGGCAGTGGCATCGGTAGAATTATATATTTAGATAACTTACTTAAGACTAATTAATATAATAAAAAAAAATATAGAAAAAGCACAGTCTTACCATAAATAATAAGACAGATAAATATTATCTACGGATCTGGTCTGGCAAAAAGACTAGTAGTATAAGCAAATCGAATGACAGCATGACAGATATTAATAGCTGTCACTATGATTTATTTAATCACTAATGTCATTGTGTCACATAATAAACAAAATTATGAATGTAAATTATTATAATATTAGAGATAACTACGAACTACGATGTTTCAGTTAACACACAAAAATTGAAGAGATGCAACACTATGCAAAATGGAGACTACACAAAAATACAAATAAATTGTGGTAAATAAACACTAAGCGAAGACACTATCTCTTGCCTGCGGTGCCAGTACGTCGACTTTTGGAAGCTCCAGTTGGTTCCCTGACCGCGGTCGTTGTCTTCGACTTCGACACAGGACGCTCAACAATTTTATCGAGTTCGATCACAGAGCTAATGCGATGTCGAACGCCACCGCTACCCAGTACAAAAACAAAGCCTTCACGTGTCCAGCAATTTGATATTCCATATCTCCGTCGAGCTGCCATAAAGGCTTCATGTCGAGTTTTAGTTAAAAACTCCGACAGAGTGATACCAGTTCCCTTCAAACACGTCTAAACGTCAAAACTAAATTGGAAATTGAAACAGAAATCAAAATGGACCGAGAGAATAACCCTTCTAGCGCGACATCAAATTACGACGGTGATTTTTTATCAATATTTAAACACGAATTGTCCTGGATAGTAAATTATTGTGGCATTAAATTTTAACTATCGCAATCTAAAACTGCCAGTAAATGATACCTCACAAGTGTTTATTAATTCCCGCTATTATGGCTTCCATAAGTACCACAACTCCATAACTGAGATATTAAATGTCGAAACCAAACTCTGACTCATTCAGATCCAGTCGACGACACAACTAGCGTCATCTAGTGTCAGGAACGAGAGCGAGGGGAGCGTTGCAGTTTATGACATCACAAATCTTTCGACCAACAGCGCCACCCGAAGAACTAGAAAATCTATACTCGAACTCTCGGTACCTTGCGCGTGTTTACTTGAACATTCCGGATATTTTGCTAATTTAAATAAATAGGTGGCGCAAGATGCGATCGAGACAGAGTTGAACTCGGCGACACAAGCGAAGCTTCGGAGCGAAATTAAGTGAATTAGTGTGTTTAATTATTAGTGTTTTAAACTTTAATTTGTATAAAGTAAATTAAAGTGTTAATTTAGGTAATTCTATCGGCAATTTTTATTGTCACGAACCTCAAGCTCGTAACAATTGGTGTCAGAAGTGGGATAAAATAATGCCGATTTTACCCAAGGAGGAAACGGAGGGTGTCCGTACCCGAAGTCAACGCCAGCAGGAGACGGACCAGAGGAGATTTGGTGGTGCAACGCCGCAGATGTCTGAGGGCCAGCCGCCGGCCACGGAAGCCGGTTCGTCAGCAGCTTCTACGTCTGTGGCACCTAACTTAGGTGCTCTGATGGCCATGCTACAGGAGCAGCTGCAGCGCGGACGAGAGGAACAGGCCCGTCTGTTGAAAGAGCAGCAGGAGGAACAGGCTCGCCGACAGGAGGAACAGGCTCGCCGACAGGAGGAACAGGCTCGCCGACAGGAGGAACAGGTCCGTCGGTTGGAAGAGCAGCTGCGGGGTGGACAGGATGAACAGGCCCGTCGGTTGGAAGAGCAGATGCTTCTTATGAAGGACCTTCACGCTACCTTCGGGAAAGAGATAAGGGAGGTGAAGGATAAGGTTGCTCAACATGATAACCGCCTGTCGGAAGCTGAGACCCAAATCAACCAAGTTAAGAAAACGCTGGATGAACTCAAACTTGGAGATGGAATTGCAGCCCCCGCAGTAGCTACTACACCTTCGCTACGTGGGTTCAAGGTACCACCGTTCGACGGGACTTCTTCCTGGTCGGCCTACAAAATCCAGTTCGAGGCCGTCATGGAGGCAAACGGCTGGAATAAGAGCCAGGCCATGACTGCACTCACCTTAGGCCTGCGCGACCATGCCTTAACCGTGTTGGAAGCTCTCGGTAAGAAAGTGACCTACAAGCAGCTCCTTGAGGCATTGGAGGCGAGATATGGTGACGCTCACCTGGAACACGTCTTTCGCGCGCAGCTTAAAGATCGCGTGCAACGCAGCAATGAAAACCTGCAGAAGTGGGCCCTTGAGGTGGAGAAGATGGTTCGAAAAGCATACCGGTCTGTACCTGCGCTCATTGAAGGGAACCTGGTGCAGACATTCATCGACGGCATCCGCGACCTGGAAGTCAGAGCTGCTGTGAGGCTCGGGCACCACGAGACGCTTAAGGACGCCTTGGCCCATGCACTGGAAGTGGAAGCCGTGCGGCAGGATCACCGTTCCCATCGCGTCAGGGAGGTTGCAGCAGCTATAGTTCGCGACCGCAACAAAGGATACAGCCCTAGGTGCTATGGCTGTGGGGAAAAGGGCCATCTTCGATCCAGCTGCCCTAAGCGAACCCTAGAAAGGGAAGGTGAACGATCCCAGGAGGGTAGTGCAGCCAACAGCACCGCCCAGCAGCAGCAGGGAAACGAGTAAAAGCCAGAACTGCGGGGCGGGTGCTGGCTGATGTTAAAAGAGCCCCAAGGATCTCGATCTCACAAACCCATGATGGGAACAGTCTAATCATAAAGGGCGAGGTCAACGGAATTCCGTGTAAACTGACCATAGACACTGGAGCCTCTCGTACGGTTGTTAGTTCCCAACTTATAAGTCAGTTCCTTGGGGACTCCGCATACAACCGGGAACGCATTAATTTGATAACAGCCACCGGTCAGCGTATACCCGTCCGTGGAGAGAAGGAGATGGAGTTGAAGCTAGGCAACGTGATCTACCTGCATAATGTCATCGTGGCTGATATAATGGACGACTGCATCCTAGGCCTAGACTTTATGAGGAATAATTGTTGTGAGATCGACGTTAAGCAAGGTGTTTTGAAATGTGGACAGGAAGAACTTTTTATGGAAGGTGCGTTACCAGGGAACGTGTACAGCATTAAGAAGATCGTTCTTCCGCCGAGATCGGAAACGATTGTTCCGGTTAGTCTTCCCCGAAACGCTGGGCAAGCTCACCGTTGTGTACTTGTGGAAAGGGTAAACAATGACCTTCCATGGAAAGTAGCTCGAACCCTGGTCAGGACCACTGACATCTCAGGAGTACGTGTGCTGAACCCTTGCGACCGGGACCAGATTATAGAAAAAGGCACACTAATTGGTACTTGTGAGGAAGTGGATTGGTTACGTCGGTGCCAATATATATCGAGTGGGACCCCCAGCAAGGATGCAGAAACGAGAGTGACCACACTTTTGGAAGACTGTCGCAGTGTTCTCTCCCCAAACGAATTGGTCAAGGCGAGGAAGTTGTTACTCAAGTACGCCGATATATTCTCATCAAACGATGCTGACATAGGAAAGACTGGTTTAGTTCAACACAAAATAAACACAGGTGAAGAATTGCCTATCCGTCAGCGGCCAAGAAGATTGCCGGTAGCACGTGAAAAGGAAGTGGAAACCATGATTGAAGGAATGGTGAAGGATGGTGTTATTGAACCTTCCTCTAGTCCATGATGTTCACCAGTGGTGCTGGTGAAAAAGAAGGATGGCAGCATGCGGTTCTGTGTTGATTACCGCCGTCTGAACGACGTTACAAAGAAGGACAGCTATCCCTTGCCAAGAATTGATGACACGCTGGACATGCTTACAGGAGTAAAATGGTTTAGCACGCTGGATCTAAAAAGTGGCTACTGGCAAGTTGAAATTGACCCTAAGGACAAGGAGAAAACTGCGTTCTCGACGGGAAAGGGTCTGTGGCAATTCAAAGTAATGCCGTTTGGGTTGTGCAATGCTCCAGCAACGTTTGAAAGGCTGATGGAACTTGTACTTACCGGGCTAATTGGCGATGCCTGTCTGGTCTACTTGGATGACATCATCATCGTGGGCCGTACGTTTGAGGAACACCTTCAAAACCTGGAACGCGTGCTTATGAAGATTCAGAGTGCCAACCTCAAGTTGAGCCCGAAGAAATGTTCACTATTCCAACGGCAAGTTAACTTTTTGGGGTTTGTAGTATCGGAAGAAGGTATCCGCACAGATCAAGAGAAAATCGCCGCTGTCAAGGATTGGCCGGTTCCAAAAGACAAGACGCAGGTTAGAGCATTTTTGGGTTTGTGCTCCTATTACCGGCGATTCGTGAAGAACTTTGCAGATATAACCAAACCTCTGCACAAGCTAACCGAGGAGAAGCGACATTTCTGCTGGGATGAAAGTTGCAATATCGCATTCCAGGAGCTCAAGGACCGTCTGTGCAAAACACCTATATTGGGATACCCTGATGCAAGCAAAGAATTTATAGTTGACACAGACGCAAGTGATATAGGACTTGGCGGTGTGCTGTTTCAACGGAATGGTGGCCAAGAGGTCGTGATAGCGTACTTCAGCAAGTCGTTGTCAAAACCGGAAAGGAACTATTGTGTCACAAGACGCGAATTGCTCGCTGTGGTAAAGTCGTTGCAGCATTTTAGCAAATATCTTCTGGGACGAAAGTTTCACTTACGAACTGACCATGCTGCACTAAAATGGCTATTGCAGTTTAAAAACCCAGAAGGACAAGTTGCGAGGTGGATCGAACTACTACAGGAATACGACTTTGAGATCGAACATCGCAGCGGGAAATCTCATGGCAACGCAGATGCATTGTCAAGAAGACCTTGTCCTGAGGAGTGCAAACATTGTACTAGGCAAGAGAGTAAGGAAGTGGTATCCGTGAGGATGCTCAGGGCAGACCACCTCAGCAACGAGTGGAAGGACAGCTTACTACATGCACAGCAGGAAGATCCGGACATCAAGCCGATTCTGGAATGGATAAAGGCCAGTGCTCCCAAGCCCAAGTGGAGTGACGTCTCAGCGATGAGTTCGACCATTAAAAGCTATTGGGCCCAGTTTGCTGCTTCAGGATGGAGTTCTGTGTCGTAAATGGGAAAACGTTCGGGGAGACAGCTGTCATTTGCAAATGGTTGTCCCTAAAGCTAAAGTACCGGATGTTCTACAGCTGTACCATAATGATTGTTCAGGAGGCCATCTGGGAGTTAAACGAACTCTACTGAAGATCCGAGAACGGTTTTACTGGGTCCACTGTCGAAACGATGTCGAGGACTGGTGTCGCAAATGTACAAGTTGTGCGGCTGTAAAGGGACCTCAAACTCGTAGTAGAGGTGCATTGAAGTTGTACAATGTGGGTGCACCATGGGAGAGAATAGCCATTGACATGGCGGGGCCGTTTCCGGAGAGTGAAAGCGGTAACAAGTATTTCATGGTTGTGATGGATTACTTCACTAAGTGGCCAGAAGTCTTCGCCATTCCAAATCAAGAAGCTTCAACAGTTGCAGATAAACTAGTCATGAAGTCTTCTGTCGTTTTTGAGTACCTTTAGAGATTCACAGCGATCAAGGAAGGAATTTTGAGTCTCAAATATTCCAGGAAACTTGCCGAGTTATGGGTACTCATAAAACAAGAACAACTTCTTATCACCCGCAATCTGATGGAATGGTGGAACGATTTAATCAGACATTGGAGAGGTACCTAGCAAAAGTTGTAGACAATCGGCAACGAGATTGGGACAAGCACATACAACCGTTTTTGTTGTCATATCGGAGTTCTGTTCACGAAAGTACAGCAGTGACACCAGCTTTCGCAAACTTTGGAAGAGAATTACGGCTGCCTGCGGACCTGATCACCGGGATACCACCTGATGCCCCACGCAGTATAACCGATTATGCAAATGACTTGCGGAACAAAATGAACGACATTTATGAGCACGTCAGACAATCGGGCCAGCAAATGTCTGAGAAAATGAAAACCCGGTACGACCGCAAAATGAACAATAAAGGGTTCAACGAAGGTTCATTAGTGTGGTTGCACAATCCAGTCCGCAGCAAAGGGAAATCTCCTAAGCTTCAAGCTAAATGGGACGGCCCGTACCGGATTGTAACCAGGATCAACGATGTGACCTACCGGATACAGAAAGGCGCAAGAGGGACTCCTAAGATCGTCCATGTGGATCGCTTGGCGCGTTATTATGGGACCGATAATGCTCGGGACGAGCATGTCTTAGGAGGGGGCAGTGTGACGCGCTCCAGTCGACGACACAACTAGCGTCATCCAGTGTCAGGAACGAGAGCGAGGGGAGCGTTGCAGTTTATGACATCACAAATCTTTCGACCAACAACGCCACCCGAAGAACTAGAAAATCTATACTCGAACTCTCGGTACCTTGCGCGTGTTTACTTGAACATTCCGGATATTTTGCTAATTTAAATAAATAGGTGGCGTAAGATGCGATCGAGACAGAGTTGAACTCGGCGACACAAGCGAAGCTTCGGAGCGAAATTAAGTGAATTAGTGTGTTTAATTATTAGTGTTTTTAACTTTAATTTGTATAAAGTAAATTAAAGTGTTAATTTAGGTAATTCTATCGGCAATTTTTATTGTCACGAACCTCAAGCTCATAACAATACGTTATTATTTTTTTATTATAAGTTATTTGATTTGTTTTTAATATGTAATTTGGTACCTGTTCTCAAAGCGAATAAATATTTTGTGTGTTTTTTGCCTTTATTTATTGTAAACATAAATCGATATATTTATCGATTATATTATATAGGCGATATATTGAAAATGGGTCAAATTAAGAGTACCCTTAATCGACGAGCATTTATGCGTAGGTATATGGCTGTGGAAGAGGCGAGAGAGGTGTGTCAGGATCGTGCCGAATGGAAGTCTGTAGTCTCTGCCTATCCCTCTGGGTAAAAGGTGTGAGTGTTTATGTTTTATTATGTTTCTTGTGTGCATTTAAATGGGTCCCTAGATGGTTTAGATTTACATTTGAGTCCGGTAGGTGGCGTTGTGGTCGAGATCCAGAAATCATCAAGCGAAGCCGAGGCGGATCGCTAATAAAGAATAATTTTGATTCAATATAAATTATTACACAATACTTCATGAAAGGGTTTTTTCCCTGGTACGGAAAATAACTCTGTCCTTTATATGCAATGAGAACCAGTCATTTCAAACAATACTAAAAACAATGCAACGCAGATCACAACACGTGCGCACGATAATTGCGGTCACGCTCTCCGGGATGATTCTATCAACAAAGCGAACGTGATGACGCAGGCTCCAAGTGTTAACAGTTTTCAAATTACGGGGCTTCAGAATTCGCATTCTAATTTTAAATAAATTTTTATATATACGCGAATAATGTACATAGAATATTTTTTACTAAAAAAAATACTCTCAACTAAGGCCAAGCTATTTCTAATCTGTTTTGTATTGTCAATTATATAACATATAATATGTTTTTTTTTTAAATCCCGCAAGGTTTCCTGCTGGTCCTTCCCTGGACAGAGGTTTTTCCAGACCTGTGGTAAATTTGAAAAAAAAAGAGTGACGTAATAGTGTTAGTGTTAGTATAGTATTAGTAAAGTATTATTTATAATCTATATTGAAAAAAAAGTTTCTGTTTTTATTCGCACTCAAGCAATATTACTAATGTTCCCATAAACTTTTCTTGGTTTGCTTTTTTAGAAGTGGCTCACGACAGTAGTCTAACGGACTGTAACCCGCGAGCTATTGAATTCGCGGTCCGCACCCTGCCAATAGGCTATTCTCGCATTATTTTAAAATTAAATAAAACCAATTTTAATAAAAATAAAATATATATTTCGCCACATACTGACAACGCCATGTTGTAATTAATATTTCTCATAAACGTTTATTAAATAATATTAGACGTTGCTGACCGTGACGAAAAGGAATCGAACTTAGGCACCTAGCATGGCGAATCACGGACGCTGTAACTTTTTATGGATTATTCGATTAAACATTGCAAGCATTTTTAATTCCCGACGTATCCATGTTTAAGAACATAGGGCTTTATTCTGAGAATTCAGGATCTTCCCTTCGATTGCAACCAGAGCGTGTGTGCGTGTGGTAAAGGATGACATACGGATCTGAGATGTTATTCTTCATTGTAGCCCGTATGGGGAAGCTCAAGCTCGCTTAGCGAGCTTTGCAGAGAGCTACGCACGAAGTTACTCTGTGTAATAAACTTCTTTATGAGGAACCGACTTTTTATACCATGCATTGGGTATGTATGACTCGCAGGAATAACGAAATATTAAATCGGGCTCGGAACGAATATAGTATTCCCCCAACGTAACATTGCAAATCCGTCCAGTGGCCCTGCCATCCGGGTCCAACCATCACTGTAACAACAGTGTGACCTGCCAGTATCACGTAGAATAAAGTGCATTTGTTAAACCAACAAGTGCAAGTGCAAGTGGCATTGTTAAACCAACATTTCTCTTTCCCTGGGACACTTCTACTGTGGTAGGAAGAGGACCATCCCTTCTGAAACAGTCCATCAATCGGATCTTAGCTAGAAGAGTAATTACCAAAGCCTATCGATCAGTAAACTGAAGTCTAAGTGCAATATTTGGCATCCCCTCACTTGACGACCCGATGAAATATGAAGGTAGTTTGCCGGTATAAAGCTGCCACTCGATTTTCTTTCTTCCCCATCAGTTGTCTGTTCTTTGAGCTGTATGACCAGCCCATTGCCACTGCGCGCAGAGAAACGCCGAATATAACTTTGATCGGCTCGTTGGTCTAGTGGTCGTAAACGTGATTGCTGAACATGAATTCCCGGATTCAAATCCCGGGTCTGGCCAAAATCAGTTATGGCGGGTTTCAATCAAAAAATATCCGCTAATAGCTTCATAGTTGAGAACCATCTTTTAAAAATGATTTTTTCATTTTTAAAAGGATATTTCCGACCTTGAACCCGGCAAAATAGGGAATGAATTTTTTAATGAAACTATCTTGACGACGTTGATATTAAAATATTGTTTATCATTTTTACGCCATTGTTTACGGCAAAAGAGCGACTGTGCATACGCAGTGGAACCATGGAAGGAACGTGGCGCGCGCCGGGTAAACATAGTCGCCAACGATATTTTTCCCGTCCCGTTCATGCCACGTTCCCGTCCCGTCCACGCATCCGTAACGTATGCATTATCACGTACATTTTTTATTTTTTTATAGAAGTGCGGGCAAACGAGCATACGGTTCACCTGTTAAGTAACTACCGCAGCCCATGACCTACCGCAACACCAGGGGAATTGCAGGTGCGTTGCCGGCCCTTTAGAAAGGAGCAAGCTCTTTTCCTGAAGGTCCTTAGGTCGTATCGGTTAGAAAAAAACGCCGGTGGTAAACTATTCCACAGAAAAGTCGTACACAGAAGAAAACTCCGAGTGAAACGTACAGTGGTGGACCAGCAAGCATCCAGATGGTGTGGATGGTATCGAGAGGTTTGCCGCGTAGTGCGTTCATAAAATTTGACGACTGGGATTAATCCGAACAATTCCTCAGAGCACTCCCCGTGATAGATGCGATAAAATACGCAAAGAGATGCAACATCTCTTCGCAGCCCCAGTGAATCGAGCCGATTGGAAAGCACTCGGTCGTCGACGATTCGAGACGCTCTGCACGGGATGCAGTCAAATGGAAGGAGCTGGTACTGGGGAGCTCCAGCCCAGAGATGGGAACAGTATTCCATGTGCAGCCGAACCTGCACCTTGTAAAGTTGCAGGCGGTGTGCTGGCATTAAATACTGTCCCGCTCTGCTGAGCACTTCAAGCTTTTTGGAGGCGAATTTGGCCTTCTCTTCCAAGTGACCACGAAACTGCACGTCACTCGATATGTTGACACAGAGGATTCCGATACTAGCTGAGGCAACAAGGGGAGTCTAGGGAACGTTATTTCCAAAATTTTACATCCCGCTCCATACCCATCCGGTCCAGTCAGTTTGATCGAACAGAGTTCAGATATCAGTATATCGTAGGAACATAAGAGTACAAGTTTGTAGTTTTATGCTCTAAAAAGTAGAAAATAAACTTTAAATTAAATCACACCCATCAATTTATAACATTACCACAATTTATATGATTTAAAAGCTTGTAGCAAGATTAACCTGTGTACATATACAATCATACAGTATGTAACTTCTTTTTCAAGACTCATTCTACCCAAATCTGCCTCTTTAGAATTTATGATTAAAACTACTTTTACGGATTTTATCGCGTTTATTTTTACTTTTTATTTTAAATTCCCGACGTTTCGGGCGCTTTCCAGCACCCATGGTCACGGGGGACTGAGATGACTGACGTCCCGATGTCATTGTTAAACCCGGAGAACCTTCAGCTTTTTAAATTATTGTTTATGGTCCGATATATGCAAAATGAACTGACTATGTCTTGAGGTCTTGCAGTGGTATGCTTGGTTTAGTTTTAATTTTATTGATTATAGGATCCCAAGCAGGTGGTAGTATCCAGCCTCCTTCTCTATTGAAATTAGGATGTTTTTTAATTTCAATAGCCTCACGTATCATCCTTGGTAGGAATCGGTGTTCTTTCGCGAGGATTTGTGGTCTATCAAATCTGATGTAATGGTTGGGGCCGTCTAGGATATGATCACAAACTGCAGACTTCCCGTCAGATCAGTCATCTCAGTCCCCCGTGACCATGGGTGCTGGAAAGCGCCCGAAACGTCGGGAATTAAAAATAAAAAGTAAAAATAAACGCGATAAAATCCGTAAAAGTAGTTTTAATCATGTGTAGTGTTCGCGTAAATATAATAAATCTTTAGAATTTAGTTAGAATTTAGAATAGAACATGTGGCAGCTGTCGGTCGGTCGACCTTTACACGCACAGCATGCATTCTCCACCACCATTAAGGACGTACCGGTAACCAGACTGCACTATTGACCTCCGGTCTAAGCAGGGGTGATTTGGCGGCGCTTTCGTTGCGCCACAAGCGAAACACGTCGAAGCCTAAATCGCGTTATCAAAATTTCGAAGCAAGACAGTATATATAAAATAGCTCCGTACTACCACTTAGAGCGTTAGCCGCTCTCCGGGCACAACACCTTGACCGGCGTGTGAACATCATCACATCTGAACAATAACCTTCGGTACTACAACTTCAAACCTTAGTCATTATCCTCAAGAACTCCTACTATTCGCTCTCGAGAAACGTCTTCTGTAGATTTCAGCTCCTGCAAGCCAGGTTAACCTGTCTTCATCTTGTCTCACCGCAGATTTATAAGGCAGATTTCTGGCACATCGTTCTCACCGGCGTCACTTGAAAGTGCGTAGTACGGCATGCATTATACACCGGTATACCGTTCGCATCCGCATCACTTGCCCTTACGCACACAGCATGAATTCCCGACCGTCACTAAGGACGTACCGGTAACCAGACTGCACTATCAACCTCCGGTCTGAACAAGGGGTTGATGTGGCGGCACTTTCGCCGCGCCACAAGCGAAACACGTCGAAGCCTAAATCGCGTTATCAAAGTTCCAAAGCAAAACAGTATAATATATAGAATAGTTCCGTATTACCACTCGGAGCATTGGCCGTTCCCCGGGTAGAACAACTTACCCAGCGAGAGATCTTCCCTTTTCTTTTCACGGCCACAAACATATCCTAAGTAATCACTATGTACATGAATTCATCCTTACATAACAGCCTATAGAATTTTACTGCTAAACATACGAGTAAGCCTTCCCTTGTAATGCCTCAATAGGGGGGCTATTTGCCATAGTTGCCACGCTTCGAATACGAATGTTTTTTTTAGTTACGAAGATGCTGCGGCCAATCTCCTTGTGTTTTATCCCCTGTAGCATTTTACGACACCCACGTGAAATTATTGGGTAGTGAATGTTTGTAACACCATATTTACATGGTAAGTGTATATAATTTACCTACACATAATAAAAACATAAGTATTTTTAGATATATACCTATACTGTATTCTGGCGACAACGCATCTGAATTTTTATTCATAATTGTAGATAGACGAAAATGACGATGGGCCAAGGCACGCACTTACCATCATGAGAATTATATGTGTGTTTTCCACCCTTATCCTATAATAATATACGCAAAATCACTCATCGAAAAATATAAACTACTTCCTGTTGACCTATGATACTAAAAAATCTTGAAATTTTGGTAGAAGCAAACCACAAACTCAAATCACAGGGGTATGGTACGTAAATTATTAATTTGTAACTATATTACCAAAGCTATACCAAACCCTCAGAGCGCAAGTCCTACTCTCACATATCCGGTTTTTATTAAAAGAAATGGTTTACATTGTGTAGGAAAATAGAGTGAAGATAATGAAAAATAACAAAACAATATAACTGACCAACTGATATCGATCGTTGTATTGAAAGTAAATATCGGAAAATTTATAAGTTTCCAGCACTTGAATTCGACGACGTCGAGAGCGCGCTCTCTTTTGTCGAGAAGAGGTATCGAAGCGGATAATCAGTCACAGTTTGCGGTGCTTTGCACAGTCGATGTCCATTAATTACCTCGCACGGTGCTTATCAGCACGTCGAATACAATACTCTCCGAAGTTACGTACTCACTTACAAAAAGAATATGACATTAAATATTTTTGTAGAATAAATGTGACAAAGGAGAACACAGTTCACCTGATGGTAAATTAATGCTGTGGCCGATACATATCCATATTTATCCTCAATTTAGAGTCAAAATGCAGATGCATTGTTACCCCTGAGGGCTAACATGGAATGCTTCGTTTCCAGTAAAAAATATCTCAAGTTCTCTACACTCACTATACGAAATTCTACAGCATTAATATACTATTTTACGCTGGTGCTCTGTGCGATCGTGGCCCTATCCCGGTTGGAATGACCTATTCGTACTACAACCATAATATAGCTTTTTGAAGCGACAGTAGCCTAATGGCAGGGCGCGGACCGCGAACTCAAAAAGGTCGTGTGTTCGAATCCGCCATTCGACTACTGGCGTGAACAACTCGTAACATAAGCAATTTAAGCTTACCACGAGTGGTTAAGGGGAATATTAGTAATATTCATAGCATTGTTAATATTCTTTATAAAATAATATGAAAAAATTGCTGTAGCTACTATCAGTCCTCGTGATGAAATATAGAACTAAAATCAAAATAGCAGTGATTGTAGCTGTTTCAGTCTGAGGATATTTCATTCATAATTTTTTCAAAATTCCACTACTGAATAGAGGCCTCCCCCACAGATTACTTTATAGGGGAGATTTTGCCATAGCTGCCACGCTTGACAGGCGAGTAAGCCCCACTGTTTTATATTAGTTACGGTTATTATTAGAAAGGTGGTAGAAAAGGTGAGAGGAAGCAGATTGGCATGGTTTGGGCATGTGATGCGGAGGGATGGAAGTCATGTCACAAAACGAGTGTTGAATATGAATGTGGAGGGACACACGGGCAGAGGAAGGCCGAATAAAAGATGGATCGACTGTGTGAAGAGTGATATGAGAATGAAAGGAGTAAGTATGGAAATGACGGCTGATAGAGAGGAATGGAACAAGAAGGCTTACTGCGTCGACCCCAGATAATGGGAAATGGTTTAGAGAATGATGATATTACTAGAAAGTTACTGCTTTCAATCTCCTGTTTCAGGTTTCGTCACCTCTTATGACATGCACGTAATGGGGGTGGGGGGGGGGTTGGATAGTCTTTCGCCGACACTATAGAGCGTATACCATTGAAGGGTATAAAGAGCAACTCCATTATAGTCTTCAGAGGTTGTCCGTAGCCTGCAGTAGCTGCTTACTATCAGATGGATCGTAATTTAGTTTGTCATTTCAGTATTATTATTTTTTTTATAGGATAGGGTGACAAACGAGCACCTTGCAGGCCGCGAGCCCTGAGTCAGATGAAGCTGTAAGAGTCGTGAAGACTAACAGCGCTAACATCCAGAAAATAAAAGTCCACCTGATGGTAAGTGGTTGCTGTGCTGTGGTTGTGTGTTATATAAAAACAGTTTTACTTTTATCTTTTTATATTTTCTACATTATAGGTTTGCAATCTTGATCTTGAAATCCCTTGTTGAACTATCAAAGTAACTTTATGATTCTAATATTTGAAGTTATATTCGTCAATTTCCGCAACGTTTGAGAAATATATACGGATTACATTCCATCGAGTTTGATGTATTCCGGATATACGCACTTTTTTCCAATTCGACTAGATTCTAACAATCATAGATGGAACTACTCTTTTTTTTAAAGAATGCCTTAAAAACATCAATTATAAAACCGCTGTTTAAGAAGGAAAATAGAGAACTAATGGAATATTATCAGCCCATCACACTTATTCCCGTAATTTCAAAAATATTTGAGAAATATATATATATATAAGGAAATATATAAATTTATTGAAAAATATAACATTTTATGTGAGGAACAAAAAGGATTTAGACCACATAGGACAATCAATATGGCCATATATGACTTTATATACAATATTATTAACAATATCGATAAACGTAGACATGTCTGTGGCATATTTTGCGACATGACAAAGGCATTTGATTATGTAAATTACACTACTCTTTTAGAAAAACTTGAAGCCTATGGCATTAGAGGCAATGTTCTAAATCTTATTGAATCTTACTTAAAGAATAGAATACAAATAACTGAAATTAATCAAATTAATATAGCAAATAAGAAGGAAGAGATATTTCGATCGTCAAAGCGCGAAGTTAAATTTGGAGTACCACAGGGGAGTGTGCTGGGTCCTTTTATATTTATATTGTACATCAATGACTTACCTAAATGCATTGAGCAACCAGTAACACTATTTGCGGATGATACCACAGTGACAATACCATGTAAAAGTGTAGAGACCTATGAAAATGACATTAATAACTCCTTAAAATTAGTCGTAAACTGGTTGGACGAAAACAATTTAAAAATAAACTTAAATAAAACAAAAATTATCCATTTCAGTCAACGGATTCCTAGCATGAGCCTAAATGTACACTACAATAATGATGTTGTAAAAGAAGTTGAAACTGCAAAGTTCCTGGGTCTCGAAATAGATAAACATCTTAACTGGAAAGCACACATTAATACTTTATGTAAAAAAATTAGTAAAACCGCATATGCTTTACATAATTTGTCTTCAATAGTATACACGGATGCACTCCTCACTGCTTACTACGGCTTAGCAGAATCCCACCTCCGATATGGAATAATATTTTGGGGTAACTCAACCGAAAAAGAATCAGCGTTTAAGGCTCTAAAGAGATGCATAAGGGCGATGTTTAAGCTCAAAACTACCGATAGTTGCATGCCATATTTTAAACAGTATAAAATACTGACATTACCTTGCTTATACATACTAGAAGTAGCAGTGTTTGTTAAATTGCATCCGAAACGTTTTAAACGCCTTGACCAAGTAGTTCCACGTAATAGACGCGACAATACCCTTTTATGTCATCAATCCGCTAAGACAGCACTAATGCGCAAAAGTATATACTGCATGGCTCCAGTCATATATGATAAAATACCAAAAAGTTGGAAAGAATTGCCGCTATCGATATTTAAAAAAAGGCTTCGTAGCTTCTTGACAGTTAAAGCATACTATAGCGTAACAGAATTCTTGACTAAAAAATATTTTTCATTTTGAGATTAAGACTATATAATGTTAAAAAATTTAAATTATGTTTGTTTTTGTGCTATTATTTTATTTTGTTATAGCTGTTTGGGTGATAAGTTTATATTTCTGTATATTTTGCATGCCTACTGGTAAAATATGGTTGAACTCACTACCTAAATTTCCATGTACTGTACCCATATTTGCAAAATAAAATATCTTAATCTCTTAAAATCTCTTAATCTATATTTCAGACATTAGCCCAATAACATAGTAAATTAAAGGCAAAATTATTGTTTTTCGTAATAAACAAATTTATTTAAAAACTTGAAAAAAATATTTAAAATAAGATAAATAATAGAAATACAAGTCAAAAAATATTATAAAATAAAGTTAAATAACGTTTATAAGATAACGTTTATAGGGGGATCGTTACGCTATACAGGCATTTTATAACTATTACTACTCTTAAAAATAATGGTTCTCCAGATTGGGAAAATGGGGTTGTGAAGTTTCAGCGATATTCTTTGCGGAAAGTTACCAGTGGAAAAATGAATGAATCTTTCACACGATATCGATATTATGTACGTTATTTCAAATGATAGTGCACAAGATTGTGAAAGGGAGAGGGATGCGCTTCAAGCTATATAAACCCCTTTTTATTTGCAGATGGGTCCTTGCATATAATTGTGAAAGGGAGAGGGATGCGCTTCAAGCTATATAAACCCCTTTTTATTTGCAGATGGGTCCTTGCATATAATTTTCAAAATTCTAATAGAATAAATTTCCTAAAAGGGCTTAATTCTGTCAATTACATTCTACAACTTTAATTTCACTAAATTTTCGTATGTAAATAGCTAATTAATGGTACTTTATCAGCTTAAGTGAATTAAAGGATTATTTATATAGCATCTTACAACAGTAATATTTAACAGTATTATGTGTAAATGCATTCAGTTTCAATGTAATACCATCGTACATTATCATTGCTTTATCACTTAACCAGATTGTATACGTAATGACGTTCGCTTCGGGTAATGTACGCACATTTGTCAGCCGCCTACTTTTATACGAGCGATATCATTCCTTCGTTAGTAAAGCAACAGTAATGGTTCATACAGCCGCAACGATTTGTTTTAAATTTTACGTAAGTGATAAACTAACATAATGCATTAAGTGCGATACACGTTAAAAATTGCAGGGCCAATTCAACCCAACGTTATCATATTTTTCTGCTTGGATCCATTCAATCTAATAGATTCTCATTCCATACCGTATAACATAAGGCTTGTGATAGTTTGTCGGCCAGTTCAACGAGCTACATGTAAACACCTTACAGTTTGAGATCGCTAATTATTTTACAGACAAACTGTTAACATTAGCATGTCGGTGACGCGAACTCACTCACACTATTAAATTCCACTGCTTAACACAGGCATCTCCCTTATATTGCCTCATAGGGGGATAATTGCCATAGTTGCCACGCTTTGCAAGCGGGCTGGCGACTGCAGTTTTTTTATTTTGTCGTTATTAGGAATACACTGCCGCCCGCCCATCTACTGATTTGTTTCCCTCCGTCGCCTCTTGCGGCGTGTGAGGTATATATCAGGTAGTGCATATTCTTAAACAGCCTTTACACGGTAAAATAAAATTTAACTCATTAAAAATCGCTCAGCACGCCGTAAGAATTTTTCACATCAAAAGTTGACTAAATATGCAGTGTGTGGTTTTTGAGAGTCAAATAAGTTTTGTGAAAGTATCCCAAAGTTTTAATATCATGAGTTGACCTTAAAGATTTATTATTGTATAGTCAAACAGTTGTTGTGTTATATCCTTTTTTTCTCTGCTTATAGTCTCTTTTTTTGTGAAAATTATTTTTGAAATAACCTTAATATATCCAAGTACTTTATAATTAATATTATTAATTTGTAATTTTGTTGATTGTAATATTATTAATTGTAAACTATAAAAAGCGACAGTATGTACAATTATATAAAGTAAAAACCAGTTATTGGCATTATGAATTATCTGAGAAGTTCTGTTAATATTTATAACGTGCTGTCGGTTTCAATAAAAAAAAGAAAAAAGAAAATATCGTCTTGAAATAATTGGAATTAAAATTCAAAAAGCAAACGTCACCGCTCATTTTAAGTTGGAGGTTCGCTATCAAAGTTTAAAACGTAATAGTATTAGTGAAGTCAAGTTTAAAGCCGGCTCGAAGATATTTTTTGCTTCAGCTTATTCAAAGGATCTTACGCGTTTTTAATAATCGTTATTATAAATTCTGTTTTAAGACGAGGCATGATGCTCAATGCAAGTTTTATAATGCCTCAAAGTATATGATCCACTGTAGTTAACAAACCCAGAAAAATATATGATATTGTCCAGGATATATGCTAGTTAGATAGTGTGTTGAAAACATGATACCACTAATTTAATACGATAGAAAAAAATCACAAACATACCTCTAAAAATTTCTTTTAACGAGGAAAAACCATACTAGTATGCAATCATTCTGATTTTTTGTCAGATTTTTATACATTAAACATATTAACGTAATAGTGTTTTAAGTTTTTAGTCCAACTAATAGTTTTTTTTTAAATCGCGTATTCTTATTTCTGAAATAATACGTATAATATATATAATTGAAAATTATTTGAAAATTATTTTTGAAATAACCTTAATATATCCAAGTACTTTATAATTAATATTATTAATTTGTAATTTTGTTGATTGTAATATTATTAATTGTAAACTATAAAAAGCGACAGTGTGTACAATTATATAAAGTAAAAACCAGTTATTGGCATTATGAATTATCTGAGAAGTTCTGTTAATATTTATAACGTGCTGTCGGTTTCAATAAAAAAAAGAAAAAAGAAAATATCGTCTTGAAATAATTGGAATTAAAATTCAAAAAGCAAACGTCACCGCTCATTTTAAGTTGGAGGTTCGCTATCAAAGTTTAAAACGTAATAGTATTAGTGAAGTCAAGTTTAAAGCCGGCTCGAAGATAATTTTTGCTTCAGCTTATTCAAAGGATCTTACGCGTTTTTAATAATCGTTATTATAAATTCTGTTTTAAGACGAGGCATGATGCTCAATGCAAGTTTTATAATGCCTCAAAGTATATGATCCACTGTAGTTAACAAACCCAGAAAAATATATGATATTGTCCAGGATATATGCTAGTTAGATAGTGTGTTGAAAACATGATACCACTAATTTAATACGATAGAAAAAAATCACAAACATACCTCTAAAAATTTCTTTTAACGAGGAAAAACCATACTAGTATGCAATCATTCCGATTTTTTGTCAGATTTTTATACATTAAACATATTAACGTAATAGTGTTTTAATTTTTTAGTCCAACTAATAGTTTTTTTTAAATCGCGTATTCTTATTTCTGAAATAATACGTATAATATATATAATTATACAGATGTTTGCATAAACGCCTGTGCAGTCACTGCCACAAATTATAAAGTTGTATGGTCACTGCCGGCCGAGGCCTGGTGCTGTAGAGACGTGTCGCTCTTTTTGCCGCAATATTTACGTTAAGATTTTTTAAGGACGCGTTTACAAAATTGATATAGGTATAGAATCGAACTATTACATTGACACGGTAACACGCACACAAGTGTACGCACGGCTGGCTGCGGGAATCATTGAGTTATACAATAAATCAATGGCGGGAATCGTAGTCAAATAAAATTATTTTGATAATTTGAAAGATCTAATTTGCTTTTGATTTCTTACACCTCAAAAATCTATATAGATACATAGAGTAATTAGATTTAGATACGAATTACGAATACCTACTCTAGAGACTGCTTGGCACTGGGAGCGCTCTACTAGCAGTGAGATGTTAGCTGTGGACTTCAGGCTGGTTTTGTCAGTTATGACAAGACCTTACCTCCGGACTTGATGGAGTGACCAGTAGGTGAACTTCAGTAACTAATACTGGAACACCTGGACTAGTAGAGCTAAGTGTGCCGAGTTTGGACTCCTTTTGTTAGGTATGATGAGTATTTACCTCTGGACTTAACGGAGTGACCTGAAGGTGTACTTTGGTAATCGGTATTGGAACTGGTCCCCGAGTACTACCAGGTGTGCCGAGTTTGGGCTCGTTATGTTAGGTATGATGAGTCCTTACCCCCGGACTTGACGGAGTGACCTGAAGGTGTACTTTGGTAATCGCTAATGGAACTGGTCGCCGAGTACTACTAGATGTGACGTGTTTGGACTCGTTTTGTTGGGTATGATGAGTCTTTACCTTCGGACTTGACGGAGTGACCTGAAGGTGTACTTTGGTAATCGCTATTGAAACTGGTTGCCGAGTACTACTAGCTGTGCCGAGTTTAGTCTCGTTTTGTTAGGTATGATGAGTCCCTTACCTCCGGACTTGACGGAGTGACCTGAAGGTGTACTTCAGTAATCGCTAATGGAACTGGTCGCCGAGTACTACTAGGTGTGCCGAGTTTAGGCTCGTTTTGTTAGGTATGATGATTCCTTACCTCTGGACTTGACGGAGTCACCTGAAGGTGTACTTCAGTAATCGCTAATGGAACTGGTCGCCAAGTACTACCAGATGTGCCGTGTTTGGGCTCGTTTTTTTAGGTATGATGAGTCCTTACCTCCGGACTTGACGGAGTGACCTGAAGGTGTACTTTAGTAATCGCTAATCGCTTTTGATGTGAAAAATTCTTACGGCGTGCTGAGCGATTTTTAATGAGTTAAATTTTATTTTACCGTGTAAAGGCTGTTTAAGAATATGCACTACCTGATATATACCTCACACGCCGCAAGAGGCGACGGAGGGAAACAAATCAGTAGATGGGCGGGCGGCAGTGTATTCCTAATAACGACAAAATAAAAAAACTGCAGTCGCCAGCCCGCTTGCAAAGCGTGGCAACTATGGCAATTATCCCCCTATGAGGCAATATAAGGGAGATGCCTGTGTTAAGCAGTGGAATTTAATAGTGTGAGTGAGTTCGCGTCACCGACATGCTAATGTTAACAGTTTGTCTGTAAAATAATTAGCGATCTCAAACTGTAAGGTGTTTACATGTAGCTCGTTGAACTGGCCGACAAACTATCACAAGCCTTATGTTATACGGTATGGAATGAGAATCTATTAGATTGAATGGATCCAAGCAGAAAAATATGATAACGTTGGGTTGAATTGGCCCTGCAATTTTTAACGTGTATCGCACTTAATGCATTATGTTATTTTATCACTTACGTAAAATTTAAAACAAATCGTTGCGGCTGTATGAACCATTACTGTTGCTTTACTAACGAAGGAATGATATCGCTCGTATAAAAGTAGGCGGCTGACAAATGTGCGTACATTACCCGAAGCGAACGTCATTACGTATACAATCTGGTTAAGTGATAAAGCAATGATAATGTACGATGGTATTACATTGAAACTGAATGCATTTACACATAATACTGTTAAATATTACTGTTGTAAGATGCTATATAAATAATCCTTTAATTCACTTAAGCTGATAAAGTACCATTAATTAGCTATTTACATACGAAAATTTAGTGAAATTAAAGTTGTAGAATGTAATTGACAGAATTAAGCCCTTTTAGGAAATTTATTCTATTAGAATTTTGAAAATTATATGCAAGGACCCATCTGCAAATAAAAAGGGGTTTATATAGCTTGAAGCGCATCCCTCTCCCTTTCACAATTATATGCAAGGACCCATCTGCAAATAAAAAGGGGTTTATATAGCTTGAAGCGCATCCCTCTCCCTTTCACAATCTTGTGCACTATCATTTGAAATAACGTACATAATATCGATATCGTGTGAAAGATTCATTCATTTTTCCACTGGTAACTTTCCGCAAAGAATATCGCTGAAACTTCACAACCCCATTTTCCCAATCTGGAGAACCATTATTTTTAAGAGTAGTAATAGTTATAAAATGCCTGTATAGCGTAACGATCCCCCCCCCTCTATATAAAAATTTTATAATATTAAAAATATCCCCTTTTCAATAACATTATATATATGTGACCAGGATTAATAAATTATGTTTAGATCTTTCTAAATGATCTTTCCAAAGGTTTAATAATAGGCCGTTTGTAGTATTTTGGCGTGATCGTCTTAGTTAGGACCCTTATTTACGGTGTGTTTGTTTAGTAACTTAGTTCTCTTAGGTGTCTTTTGGAAGAATGAATATTCACTAGGGCAATTGAAAGCTGTTGGTAGTGCCTTATAAGCTAAGTGAACCCCGTTCACGAAGACAGGGCTCGAAAAAGTTAAGAACATAAAACGTCTTTATTCAACTTGTATCAGGTTGACATTATTAATTTATTATTATTTATCACTTCCCGCTTGGAAAAGGCTCACAATATATTTATACAAAAATACCCGATACAAGGGCTTCGCTCTCCTACATTTATTTAAAAAAAAAATGTAGGGGAGGTACACGGCCCACACACGCCGTGCACGGTGAGCGCCAACCATTTTGATGCACTCCCCCCGAAGGGGACGCTAATTTGGGAACTGGACCGTAGTCCACAGCAGAATAACTGGCGAACCAGTAAAAGAGGCTTGGCCCCTTGTTAGTGCGTGTAAACATCGACCGAAGTCGCGCATGTCAATGCGTGTAAACGCCATACAGAATACGAACGAATCCAGCCACAGTGAATGTACATCACACGGTTTAGGCAAATAGGCACACTGGCCTTACACCCTCCGTGAGCGCCACCACCTGCCAGACCGCCGCTCCTGCAGACGTGATGTAAGTGTATGGCATCACCACCAATTGCATGATCAGCACGGCCACTAGCCGCAGAGCGTGTAATGAGTCTACTGCTCACCTCAAGGGAAGGGGTCCTACGTTTTGCGGCTTTCGGCCGCAGCCTTGAGAGTCTCCTCAGATCCTCCCGCCAGCTACCACCCGCATGAGGTCGACACATATGCTCCACCAACCAATACAACGGCAGATATAGCCGAAAGGCAGTTATAAGATAAGAGTAATAATTCGCCATCAGAAAGGGTTTGTGTCACTGACGTTGAGTAAATGCATTTTCGATCATGTTTGTCTCACCCACTAACAAGTTGCCTTCAATCATTCAAAGGTGGGAAAGTTACAGAGATATAATATTATGTTGTTATATAAAACATCGTGGAGGGCAGACAGTCTGCAGCCCCACAATGAAGGGACCCAACTTGGGCAAAGCTACTTAGGTGTGAGTCAAACCAAGACGCAGAGAGCGCCATTGAGAATAGCGTCCCACCAAACAACCATCGCAGAGACGCAATGCTGCAGAACGCAACAAGCATCAATACGACTATCGTTGGGCTTACATCATTCCAAGGTCCCCCATACATCCCAGCAGATATCACCACCCGTATACCTCCATCGACCAGAACCACAAGAGAGCGTCGAATAAGGCGCAGCACACCCGCAGATCCATCACAAGACGCAATACCGCAAGTAGCAGTAAGCATCAATGCAACTATCATACGGGCGGCGCCCCCTCACAACACACCCACATGACTCCTATCGACTTTGGCAACAAAGTTGGTATTGTTGTTATATAAAAAATATCACCAACGTATCATAGTAGCACGCTACTAAGACGCCAATGAACAAAACTCCAAATATCATAGCGCTAATGCACTAAGACATGAAGTTGAGTATGCCTGTTACACTTAAAAGTGCTACCAAACACACTCATCATCCCCATCCGAAAGATAGACGATGCATCGCTATGCGCTACGACGCCGCCCACAACCGGTATGGGTGTGCGATGTCCACGGGAAAGCCGTATTGCTACAACAAACCCGCTTACCACCGACACTAAGATGTTAATTGTATACCTCCATTGACCAGAACAACAGGAATGCGTCGAATCAGGCGCAGCACACCCGCAGATCTATCACAAGACGCAATACCGCAAATAGCAGTAAGCATTAATGCAACTATCATACGGGTGGCGCCCCCTCACAACACATCCACATGATCCCTATCGACTTTGGCAACAAAGTTGGTATTGTTGTTATATAAAAAATATCACCAACGTATCATAGTAGCACGCTACTAAGACGCCAATGAACAAAACTCCACGTATCATAGCGTTAATGCACTAAGACATGAAGTTGAGTATGCCTGTTACACTTAAAAGTGCTACCAAACACACTCATCATCCCCATCCGAAAGATAGACGATGCATCGCTATGCGCTACGACGCCGCGCACAACCGGTATGGGTGTGCGATGTCCACGGGAAAGCCGTATTGCTACAACAAACCCACTTACCACCGGCACTAAGATGATATGTCTAGGACACATCGGTTAGCGAGTCCAAGTTTACCTCGGACCAATTGCTCGTGAAGCAGCACACACGCCACCATAATATTCCTTTTCAAGTCCCTAATAAGGACTAGTCATTTTGCTACAGTACTAGGAGCAGTCAGTCACCCGACCACCCCATACAATGCTTATGCATCAAGGAGACCTCCTATAATATTGCTTTTGTATCATAAACCTTACTTTCATAAGTCATGTATATATAGGATTCGAACCCATGACCCTACTATTGTAATGCATATTAATCATAGAGACCTTCTATAGTATTGCTTTTGTATCATAGACCTTACTTTCATAAGTCATTATTATATAGGGTTCGAACACACGACCCTACTATTGTAATGCAAATTCATCATGGAGACCTTCTATAGTATTGCTTTTGTATCATTGAGTTTAATATCATAAGTCCCTAATATAGGACTAGTCATTGTGCTACAGTACTTCAGGCAGTCGGGCTCCCGACCACTCCATATATATGTACAACTGCAGGAATGTATCTCCGGCAGCTCCTCCATACAAGACATCTATACATGAACACCTTCAATAACTTAGGAAAATTTACTTTTATACGTGAACTCCTTCCACAACTTAGGAAATTTCTTTTATACGTGAACTCCTTCCACAACTTAGGAAAATTTTCTTTTATACATGAACACCTCCCACGACTTAAACAATTTTTAACAAATTTTCTAATTATCTTATAAATGTTATTTAACTTTATTTTATAATATTTTTTGACTTGTATTTCTATTATTTATCTTATTTTAAATATTTTTTTCAAGTTTTTAAATAAATTTGTTTATTACGAAAAACAATAATTTTGCCTTTAATTTACTATGTTATTGGGCTAATGTCTGAAATATAGATTAAGAGATTTTAAGAGATTAAGATATTTTATTTTGCAAATATGGGTACAGTACATGGAAATTTAGGTAGTGAGTTCAGCCATATTTTACCAGTAGGCATGCAAAATATACAGAAATATAAACTTATCACCCAAACAGCTATAACAAAATAAAATAATAGCACAAAAACAAACATAATTTAAATTTTTTAACATTATATAGTCTTAATCTCAAAATGAAAAATATTTTTCAGTCAAGAATTCTGTTACGCTATAGTATGCTTTAACTGTCAAGAAGCTACGAAGCCTTTTTTTAAATATCGATAGCGGCAATTCTTTCCAAATTTTTGGTATTTTATCATATATGACTGGAGCCATGCAGTATATACTTTTGCGCATTAGTGCTGTCTTAGCGGATTGATGACATAAAAGGGTATTGTCGCGTCTATTACGTGGAACTACTTGGTCAAGGCGTTTAAAACGTTTCGGATGCAATTTAACAAACACTGCTACTTCTAGTATGTATAAGCAAGGTAATGTCAGTATTTTATACTGTTTAAAATATGGCATGCAACTATCGGTAGTTTTGAGCTTAAACATCGCCCTTATGCATCTCTTTAGAGCCTTAAACGCTGATTCTTTTTCGGTTGAGTTACCCCAAAATATTATTCCATATCGGAGGTGGGATTCTGCTAAGCCGTAGTAAGCAGTGAGGAGTGCATCCGTGTATACTATTGAAGACAAATTATGTAAAGCATATGCGGTTTTACTAATTTTTTTACATAAAGTATTAATGTGTGCTTTCCAGTTAAGATGTTTATCTATTTCGAGACCCAGGAACTTTGCAGTTTCAACTTCTTTTACAACATCATTATTGTAGTGTACATTTAGGCTCATGCTAGGAATCCGTTGACTGAAATGGATAATTTTTGTTTTATTTAAGTTTATTTTTAAATTGTTTTCGTCCAACCAGTTTACGACTAATTTTAAGGAGTTATTAATGTCATTTTCATAGGTCTCTACACTTTTACATGGTATTGTCACTGTGGTATCATCCGCAAATAGTGTTACTGGTTGCTCAATGCATTTAGGTAAGTCATTGATGTACAATATAAATATAAAAGGACCCAGCACACTCCCCTGTGGTACTCCAAATTTAACTTCGCGCTTTGACGATCGAAATATCTCTTCCTTCTTATTTGCTATATTAATTTGATTAATTTCAGTTATTTGTATTCTATTCTTTAAGTAAGATTCAATAAGATTTAGAACATTGCCTCTAATGCCATAGGCTTCAAGTTTTTCTAAAAGAGTAGTGTAATTTACATAATCAAATGCCTTTGTCATGTCGCAAAATATGCCACAGACATGTCTACGTTTATCGATATTGTTAATAATATTGTATATAAAGTCATATATGGCCATATTGATTGTCCTATGTGGTCTAAATCCTTTTTGTTCCTCACATAAAATGTTATATTTTTCAATAAATTTATATATTTCCTTATATATATATATTTCTCAAATATTTTTGAAATTACGGGAATAAGTGAGATGGGTCGATAATATTCCATTAGTTCTCTATTTTCCTTTTTAAACAGCGGTTTTATAATTGATGTTTTTAAGGCATCTGGGTAAATACCTGCACTAATACTTAGGTTGATTAGATGACTTAGATGTCCGCATATTTCCATTGATATGTGTTTTAATATTTTTGTAGTAATGCCATCGTATCCGACGCTACTTGTATTATTTAACGACATTATTATTTTGTGAATATCTAATGGAACACTAGGCGGCATGAACAGAGATTTACTGTTGGTGTTTATTTTATAAGATTTATGTTTGTTAGTGATATCTATGTTTGCCTGAATAATATCGATAAAAAAGTTGTTAAATGCTTCAGCGATGCACTGAGGATTTGATAGAGTTTGATCATTTACCTTAACTTTATTAACACTCCAGTAGGCGCGCCTCTATTTGGGACGTTAGTAGTCGCGCGCTCTACAATTGTAGAACATATTTAATGATGGAGTTTTAAAGCAAAGTTGCATAAATAAAAAGTATTTGTATAATATTGAGATAAACTTTATTATTATAAAGCTAAAATAAACAAAACATAATCATATTTAAAAATAATAGGAACTAAAAAAACAGCCTTTTTGAAAATAACAAAAAAAACGCCAAATTTTTGCTCTTAACATTATAAGTCTCATATTTCTTAATCTGTCATGTCTTCCACCTCCATTTCTTCGTTTTTGGCACAGTCGGGACACAGAAGAACCTGATGGTCGAGACAAATCCACTTGTTACATATATAACAAAGCTTCCTGGTGGACTTGTTGCGCGCTCTGCCACAGAAAGAACATTTACCAACACGTCCGGTGTTTGAGGGTTGTGCTGGGCCCGGGTTCAACTTGGAGGGATCATTTAGACCCAAAAGAAGTTTTCCTTTTATTTTCAGGGATTTTGGAATGCTTTCGACAGTTATTCTGCGCTTTATGCACGGAGCGACAAGGTGAAATCCAATTTCGTACAAATAATCTTTTCGTGGCTTGTTACTGTAGCCCTTGTTTATTGTATACACAACATATCCGTTTATGGCACTTATATTCATCATATCAAAGAATACAGTGAGCGGCCAACGTCTGGAGTTTCTGGAAACGTCGTAAGAACCGCACATTTTGTCCACAATATCCACGCCATATTTTGTATTATTATAAAATGTTATTATCTCTGGCTTACGTTTCTCTCCTGTTGTCAAATCGATATTTCCATCATAGTGCATAGAAGAATACATTAGCACCACCTTGTTTTTTTTTGGCACGTATGATACTAAAGTCCCCTCTTTTTGGAAACCAAATATTGAATCATTCTCACATCGATGTTTAGTAAGCTTGAAGGATTCGGGAATTTGTGGTTTGTTTTTTTTCAAAGTGCCAACAACGGTAATTTTTTTATTTAAAAGCTCTGTGCATTGCTCTATATTCGTGAACCAATTGTCCATCGTGATATTACGACTCGAGTTATTCACGGGAGTAACCATTCGATTCACAATATCCACAACCTTGTTCGACTGTTCATATGGACCGGGAGGCTGGGCACCCGCATATATTTCCATGTTGTAGGAGTACGGTACTTTAGCGTCTGCTAGTAAAAAGATTTTAATACCATATTTAGCAGGTTTGTTCGGAATATATTGTCTGAAAGGACAACGTCCTCGGAAAGCTACAAGTTGTTCATCTAATGTCATATATTCACCCGGCACAAAGTGTTTTTGAAAGTTGGCGACCAGTTTCTCAAAAATATCTCTCACAGGAGCTAGCTTGTCATGCCGTTTACGTACGTCTCTGTCTCTTATATTGTCGAATCGTATTGTTCGTAGCAAGAATCTAAATCTTTTTAGTGACATGACGAGATAAATTAATTCGGTACCTGTACCTCGGTTCGTATTCCAAAAATCCTCCAAGTTCCGTCTTCCGGATTTATGGACACCCATCACAAAGAGCATGCCAAGGAATGCTTTAATCTCTAAAATATCTGTCAATTTAGCATCTCTGTCTCTATAAAATTTGGATTTTACCTGCTCAATATAGATGTTAGTGGAGTTTACTAAGATGTCTATAACAGATTGATCAAAATACAGTCCAAAACATTCTAGCTCGGACTTCGCATTTTTGGCTGCGTCTTTAGGCCCTGCTCGTTCCTTAAGAATATTACAAGTACGTGTTCTTGTGACAGGATAAGGCGTTTTCCTCCACTTAGTACCATTTTTGGACGTATAATATTGGTCTCTAAGTGAACTTAGGGGTATATCATCATCGGAATCTAAATCGGATTCATGGGTGGTAATCATACCTCGTTCCAGGTCGGACTCTGTGCTATTTCCTTCCTGTTCCGTGTCCGTATCGTGCTGGGATTCTTCCAACCATTCCTCTTCTAACAATCGATCTTCAGGGTCACTCTCTGCTATATCACTAGGATCAGTGTCTTCTTCTTCCAGCCATCTACTAATTCTCTCTTCTTCACTCCGGGAAGCCATTTCTCTGAAAAAAAGGGCCAGTCTTGTTACTGCTAACCTTACAATAAGTTTTACATGTCATAACAATAAAAATAAATATACATAACAATAAATAAAAAGGTAATAAACATTATTACAACAAAAACTATGAACGGCAACTTACGAGAAAAATGTCACGCGAGTGGTCGCGCGCTCTACAATCGTAGAAATTCCCTTTTGGCGCCAAATTTCACAGACATGCGGCCGCGTCCGTTGCTGCAAGGACACTACAATTGTTTATTGCCTAGTAATAGAGGAATACTGAGAATTTGTGCGTGAGTGACCTTCAACTTGCGACAAAATTCAACAAAATGTACACGCGTTCTACAATGGTAGAACGCGCGACTACTGGAGTGTTAATACTGCGTGAAGGTAAGTTGTATTTTGTTCCTTTAATAATTTGCCAAGTTGTTTTAGACTTATTTTTAGATGCTTTTATTTTTTGGTTATTTTGTGCCTTTTGTGTCAATCTAATAATTTTTTTATATAACTGCGAATAATTTGAAAATAAAATTTTGTTCTTACTGTTAGGATTTAATCTTAGCTGCCACAGAAGTTTTCTTTTCTTTCGACTGCATAATTTAATTCCTTTAGACAACCACTTTGGTTTTTTTATTATGTCTACTTTAATCGATTTAATCGGAAAACATAAGTCGTAAATAAGTCTAAACGTATCGATAAATTTATTATATGCTGCGTTTGGATCATCTGTATCGTATATTTCCGAAAAAGAGATATGTTTTATGTAATCTTTAAATTTCGTTATATTTTCCATATTATAATCCCTTCTAGGCGTATACCAATAGTTTATTGCATATATTTTTTGCACTGGACAGTGCAGCAGCTGTGCTGTATGATTAGACAGCGCAAACTCGAAGACATCAGCCTTAAATGATTTATTAAAATTGTGCGCAAAATTGTCTAAACATGTTAAGCTAGCCATGCGCGTCGGTTGTTTTAATGCCAGTTTCAAGTTATATCTAATTAATAAACATTCAAATGCATTTGTGAGACTATTTTCTTTAAGAACATCTATATTAAAGTCTCCACCAACAACAATGTTTTTATATCGTGAATGCGATATTCCTTGCAAAAGAATTTCTAGTTTATCCAGACAATAGTTAAGATTGTTCACATTTGGTACTCTATATATACACACGACAATCATATTATAATCGGTAAGCTCAATAGCACAACATTCAAATATACCTGGAGATGATAAACTCGATATTTTAGGTAGATCCTTAAATTGAAGACCGTTTCCCACAAGAATACATGCACCAACTTTAATGCATGCATGCATTAACTTTATGTTTATTAATTTAACTTAATTGCTTAATATATATCTTTTAAAACTATTTTTGACGCCCCTTTATATTGAATTAAATTATTAATAATAATATTGGGCCGTCACAATAGCATAGCGATAAGGAATGCATTGACTCGGTTTTAAATGCTTGACTTTTTATTCATCTTTGCTATCGTTTGTGATGATCAGCGACCGGAATAGGTAGTGCAATTTGTGGTGAATGACCTTAAAAGTTGTATTATACGAGTATATGGATAAGCCTTGTGGGAAGCTTTTCTTATATGTTATAATCAAAACATTAATAAATTTTTTCATTATTTATTAATGTTTTGTTGGTGTACAATAAAGAGTATTGTATTGTATTGTATATATATATATATATATATATATATATATATATATGCTTTATATTGTATGCATGTGCTTTTATGTATGCTTTATTTTAATCTCTTATACTAAATTATTTAATCTGCGCCACGCATAAGCAAGCAATAATTGATATATTTTAGCTTTATACAAAACAGTATTTAAATGTATTTTTACTAAATACTCTACAATATTACAAAGGACTACTTGTGTATAGATGAAAAATTATTTTATAATAAAGAGTTTAAATATAATAAAGAATTTCAAAGTATAGCAATAAAGTAAATATTTATTTTTGTCAGAAGAGAAACATTTGATTATAACATATAAGAAAAGCTTCCCACAAGGCTTATCCATATATGATACAACTTTTAAGGTCATTCACCACAAATTGCACTACCTATTCCGGTCGCTGATCATCACAAACGATAGCAAAGATGAATAAAACCTAAGTCGAGCTCTCAAAGGAAGCACTTAAAACCGAGTCAATGCATTCCTTATCGCTATGCTATACAGGCTTTTTGGAAATAATATCAACTATTACTACTCTTAAAAATAATGGTTCTCCAGATTGGGAAAATGGGGTTGTGAAGTTTCAGCGATATTCTTTGCGGAAAGTTACCAGTGGAAAAATGAATGAATCTTTCACACGATATCGATATTATGTACGTTATTTCAAATGATAGTGCACAAGATTGTGAAAGGGAGAGGGATGCGCTTCAAGCTATATAAACCCCTTTTTATTTGCAGATGGGTCCTTGCATATAATTTTCAAAATTCTAATAGAATAAATTTCCTAAAAGGGCTTAATTCTGTCTTTTACATTCTACAACTTTAATTTCACTAAATTTTCGTATGTAAATAGCTAATTAATGGTACTTTATCAGCTTAAGTCAATTAAAGGATTATTTATATAGAATCTTACAGCAGTAATATTTAACAGTATTATGTGTAAATGCAATCAGTTTCAATGTAATACCATCGTACATTATCATTGCTTTATCACTTAACCAGATTGTATACGTAATGACGTTCGCTTCGGGTAATGTACGCACATTTGTCAGCCGCCTACTTTTATACGAGCGATATCATTCCTTCGTTAGTAAAGCAACAGTAATGGTTCATACAGCCGCAACGATTTGTTTTAAATTTTACGTAAGTGATAAACTAACATAATGCATTAAGTGCGATACACGATAAAAATTGCAGGGCCGATTCAACCCAACGTTATCATATTTTTCTGCTTGGATCCATTCCATCTAATAGATTCTCATTCCATACCGTATAACATAAGGCTTGTGATAGTTTGTCGGCCAGTTCAACGAGCTACATTTAAACACCTTACAGTTTGAGATCGCTAATTATTTTACAGACAAACTGTTAACATTAGCATGTCGGTGACATATTTTACATTACGACGCGAACTCATAAGATTTTACCGTTACCGTTACACACTATTAAAGTCCACTGCTTAACACAGGCATCTCCCTTATATTGCCTCATAGGGGGATAATTGCCATAGTTGCCACGCTTTGCAAGCGGGCTGGCGACTGCAGTTTTTTTATTTTGTCGTTATTAGGAATACACTGCCGCCCGCCCATCTACTGATTTGTTTCCCTCCGTCGCCTCTTGCGGCGTGTGAGTGCAGTGCATATTCTTAAACAGCCACTACACGGTAAAATAAAATTTAACTCATTAAAAATCGCTCAGCACGCCGTAAGAATTTTTCACATCAAAAGTTGACTAAATATGCAGTGTGTGGTTTTTGAGAGTCAAATAAGTCTTGTGAAAGTATCCCAAAGTTTTAATATCATCAGTTGACCTTAAAGATTTATTATTGTATAGTCAGACAGTTGTTGTGTATTATCCTTTTTTTGTCCCTGCTTATTGTCTCTTTCTTTTTTGTGAAAATTATTTTTGAAATAACCTTAATATATCCAAGTACTTTGTAATTATTATTATTAATTTGTAATTTTGTTGATTGTAATATTATTAATTGTAAACTATAACAAGCGACAGTATGTACAATTATATAAAGTAAAAACCAGTTATTGGCATTATGGATTATCAATAAAGAAAAGAAAAAAGAAAATATCGTCTTGAAATAATTGGAATTAAAATTCAAAAAGCAAACGTCACCGCTCATTTTGTTGTTGGAGGTTCCCTATCAAAGTTTAAAACGTAATAATATTACTGAAGTCAAGTTTAAAGCCGGCGCGAAGATAATTTTTGCCTCAGCTTATTCAAAGGATCTTACCTACGCGTTTTTAATAATCGTTATATATTCTGTTTTAAATTAATTCAACTCGAAAAGGAATTAATAAAGTTATATTACTGATTTTGATTCATCATCATTATAATTACAGCCCTTCCCAAGTTCACTGTTGGAAACAAACCTCCTTCAAGGAACTTCTGCATGTTTTACCTGTTTTAATCTATACAGGGTTATCTATACAGGTATATATATATATTATATACTAGGGTTGCAAGTGTTAATTAAAGTTACATATTATAATTTTCAATCTTCAGTATATTCCTTACTTCTTACATATAAAATCTATTTATATGTGAATAACAATCGCTCAAGTTCTATTGATTTTTTCTAAAGTCTATATTAAAAAGGTTATTATAATATTCCAGATTTTGTGAATGATAATATCTCCTAGAAATGAGGTGATCGCCATCATATTTCTAATTTATTTTGTGTAATGATTGAAAACTATTGATTTAATATCGGGCGAAAAAATTAATTATTGAGTTTTTCCGTCAAGAAATTCTCAATAGCTGGCCGGAGTCAGGAACTTTGCGGTATACCACCCCCGTGCTTCGGAATGCACTTAAAGCCGATGGTCCTGCGCCTGATCTCCCTCCGGTCGTGTCGGTTTACCGTCCCATCGGAATATGAGAGTGATGGAACAGAGAATGCACATGTGCTTGCACACTTGGGCACTATAATACCATCCTGCGCCGATGGCTAGTCTCCGTTGAGGCGGGCCGCTGTGACCGAAATTCGATCTGGGGGACATTATTATTATTATAATACTGCCCTGCGAAGATGGCTAGTTTCCGTTGAGACTGGCCGCCGTGACTAAAATTCGGTCTAGAGGACATTATTATAATATTATGAATGATCGACTCGTTGGTCTAGTGATCGTAAACATGGTTGCAAATGTTGTTGTTGATCGTGAGGTCCTGTGTTCGAATCCTGGGTCGGGCCAAAGCTAGCTATTGGGTTTTCATGACAAGAAATTCTCAATAGCAGCCCGGAGTGAGTAAGTTGGGGTTGTTTCAGCCCTGTGCCGCAAGCGGTTGGTCCTGCGCCTGATCTCTCTACGGTCGTATCACTTTACTGTCCCATTGGACTATGAGAGTGAAGGAATAGAGAGTACTAGGTGCACCGCTGCATTGTTTGCGCACACACTCTGGCACTACAATCTTGTCCTACACAGTTTCGTCGATATTCGGTCTGAAGGACATTTTTATTCTTATAACTGGTCTTATACTGCATTTTGATTCTTAATCGATGGTAGACGTAGATGTCTTTGGACCACAGCATCCATCAGGTGGACTGTTTGCTTGTTTGTGAACCTTATTCTATAAAAAATGTCTTTTATGTCGTTTAGATGAGAAATAAAAAAATCACTCACGACACCTACGATATGATATAGAGTGTTGGGTATTCTTACATAACACTTTTAAGGTAATAATTATCTTTAGCCATAATAAATAATAAAAACATTTCGAGATTTAAAGTAACCCATTACCATAAGAGCTTATTAGATAGAATGTGCTCAGAACTCTATAGAAAGAAAAAATTGTATTTTACATTTGTCATTGATTGGCAGTATTAACAGTATTTTATCAGACCCGTTATCAAATGATGCCAAAAAAACTTTATGTGTTAGTAAATAAGAGATTAAGTAATTAATAAGTTTATTTGTTAGTATTTATCCTATTTAAGAATTTTGTTGTAACTACCAGGGCGTCATGATCGCCTCAGCGACAAAGCCCTTTTTCTAAGAATAAAAAAAAAATGGCCTACTCTAAAGTCGTAAAGTCCAATGCTAAACATAGACCTCCTCCATGGATTGTTTCTTAAAGCGATATTTGCCGTAGTTATCACGCTTGGCAAGCGAGTGCGAGTTAGCAACCGCATTTTATTTTTATTTTGGTCTTCTGATTTGTATTGCTCTGCCGCCTTTTACAACGCCCACGGGACGGTATTGTCTAGTGACTATTCTAACATACCACTACACGGTAAAAATTATCCGTATGGCTCTTTAAATTATAAAGTGACTCATTTCCTATTTCCGGTTATCATATGCGAAAACTTGTCAACAGGTCCTGTTTGTGCGGGTCGGACCCTTTGACTGGAAACAAGGCATTCCATCTTGGTCCTCAGGGGTGACAATGCATCTGCATTTTGATTGTTAATCGAGGATAAATGTAGATGTCAAGGGGCCACAGCATCCACTTGCCATCGGGTGGACTGTGTGCTCGGTTATCACCCTTAATCTATAAAAAATGAAAACTATTACTCAGACACTGTACCCGCATCCTCTACCACCCACGTAGCATATATAAACTTAGTGCGAGTGTGAAGTATGCCTTTAAACTCAATTTAGCCATACTATACTAAATATTCACTGTGTTTTATATACATTGTAATTTCTAAATTTAATAAACTACTATTCTGTGAGATGTAATCTATATTTGTACGTAGCAGAACCAACTCGTTACAGCTTGTATTCTGAAAGAGCTTAGACGTTCCCCAGTCAAGTTGACTAATTCACACTACAGCCATAATATAGGTGCAGAGTGTCAGAGATACAAAACAATTTAATAACAAATTACAATTTAAACAATGGAAAGAGTTACTTTGCTTCATAGCTATCCGTCGAATACTAGACTGTTTATAACATACAATAAAGTAAAAAAGTAAAGTTACAGCCTATATACGTCCCACTGCTGGGCACAGGCCTCCTCTCATTTCTGAGAGGGTTTTAGGGCAATGGATAGTCCGTCGCGCTGCCCCAATGCGTGTTGGCGAACTTCGCATGTCTTCGAAATATTTTTTTCTTATTCCTCAGACATGCAGGTTTCCTCATGATGTCTTCCTCACCGCCGAGCACGTGCTAAATCAGCACGTAAAATTGCAACTAACAATTTCATTGGTGCCGGCGGGGATCGAACCCGGTTTGCTCGCGTATTGTGAAATTTACAGCGAGCGTTAACCATCTGAGCTACAACGGATCATATACATTGAAATAGAAAAAACATGGATAACATAATATAATGGACCTAAAAAGCTTCCTTTGTGTTCCCTGTGTACTTTAAGTTCATTCAGTGCTTTCACTGAAAGCACGTATCTTTAATAAAGAAGCATGTTTCTTAACAATCTGTATTCACAAACACACAGAGTGGGTGAATTACCCTTCCCCGGACTTTAACAAACTATAAAAAGTGATTAGAAAAATGCGGTTTTATTTATCATGATTTGTTCCTTTCTTATAAATCTTTGTTTACTATTAAGCTATTTGAATGAATGAATTAATATACTCATATTATTCACAACAAAATAAACATACACAGTAAACATTACAGGAGCTAGTTAAATCAAAAGCACATAACATCAAAACACAGGCAAACTTAACGCCACGTAGCCTTCTCTTCCAGAGTACCAAAAGTAAAAATATCCACTGCCCCGTGGGCGAGGTGGGAGGCGACACAGGGAAAAACAACAGGAGTGGGGCAGCAGCACCTTCCTGATAACAACTCAGAATAATTTAAACTACGATTGCCAGCCCGTCTGCCAAGCGTGGCGACTATAGCAAACATACTTCATACAATACAATCTAAGGGAAGGGGCCACGTTCAGCTGTGGATGGGTTCCTTGGTTGTAATAGAGACGGGCACTATGATTCCGTCCTGCGAAGATGGCTAGCTCCCGATAAGGCTTACCATCGTGATCGGTCTGGATGAAATTAATACTATCGAAACTCGTCGAAATAATGACGCAATTAACCAATTTTATTACGATTTTGAAGTATTGTCCATAAAAGTCAGACAATCTTAGTACTATAATTTACTAGTAATTTTGAGACAGTTGCTAAAATTAGACCCAATTCAGACGACCGTCTTCATACCTTTAAAACTTTCTTTAAATGTAATTGCGCATTAAATTCGAGCGTAAATTGCCCATTTGGCTCTGCTTTATGACTGTAAGAAATGGCCATCGCAATAACGACTTAAATTTCGGTTAAGATGATTTCTCACCGTAGAGATTATATTATTTGCATATATTTAACAAAAATAAGGTGTCTGAAGAAGCGCAGCTACTGAATCGCTGTGGTATCTTTAACACAACTATACACTATCGTAAGATTCCTAGATCATATAGTATAAGGATTACATCCATTCTTTCTATTCAATTAAGAGTCGAAATGTAGATGCGTTTTTTTAATAGAATAAGGAAGAGTTAAAATGCAGATGCAATATCAACCCTGAAAACTAAGATGGAATGCCTTACTACCAGTAAAAAGGTTCTCAGGTTCTTTACAGTCACCATACGAAACACGGTAGCATTAAAGATGCTATTTAATGTTAACTAAATGCAAATAATATAATTTCTACAGCCAGAAATTATCTTGACCGAAATTCAAGTCGTTATTGCGATTGTCATTTGTTTACAGTCTTAAATCAGAGCCAAATGGGCAATTTGAGCTCGAATTTAATGTTCAATTACATTTAAAGAATGTTTTAAAAATATGAAGACGGTCGTTTGAATCGGGTGTAATTTTAGCAACTGTCTCTAAATTACCGAAGCATATTAATTTGAGTCTAGATAAGGCAGTACTAAGATCTTCTGTGAGATCGTGTCCTTCCCGAGTCGAGCCGACCTTCCACGTGGCTCTACCACGTATACAATGTGTTGACGGTGTACCATGTCGTAAACGTCAGACGTGAAGTACCCAGGCCGGTGATGGGGAGCAGATTAAAAGGTGTGATACGTCTGGTATCGCCAAGGGTGACTAATGGGACAATGTGAGACGGGAGTACAAGGTGAGAGGCCTGTATCCTTTTCATGACTTTTACGGTATTGCAAAAAAGAAAAATTGAAAGTAAACTTTTTTAATGAATTGACAAACTAATTTACAGACACTTGAACCCGACTTCAAACAAAGAAGGCTACAGATGTATTGTCACCTCTGAGGACTAAAATATAATTCTTACCAGCCTGTAAATATAACTGCAAGAAATATAAATATATATATATATATATATATATATATATATATATATATATATATATATATATATATATATATATATATATATATATATAGTAACTTTTTTTATTAAATATACATATATTATGAGTAATACGGGCAAGATCAAGGTCACTCTTATGTTTAATTTACCACTGGTTGGGAAATACTTATGTTCTGATAAAAACCCATCGATCACTAATAAAGAACTAGATACACAATCCCATACAAAAGTTCTCTAAAAACTGTCGCCAATCGTTGTGACGTAATTCTAGTTGAAATAAATATACATTAATGTAAATTCAACCTTAAACACATTGCCTATAGTTGTGTTCACAAAGATACGTACGAAAAGCAATAATTTTTTTATGACCGAGGCTCGTAGTTGGGGCAAGGAATCGTTGGAGGCGAACTGCCCAATATTATTTGTTATTGTTATTTTAATTTTAAAATGTTTCAAACTTGTTTTAATAACTGATGTACATAAAGCATATTCTATTCTTTTCTATGGTGTATTATATGTAATGGCTATAATTTACCTGAATGTACATACGTTTTTGGATAGGACACCACATTCATTTAGTAACGAAAGTACTTGAAACAGTCATAATTATTTATTTATTCTTAATCTTGCGTCAATAATTTAAAAATATTGCTTGACAAAGGACTTAAATCTAAATTCAATAGTTACTAAATGTAAAAAGTATGTACAGAAAGTTGTAATTCGTAGTCACATATTCATCACTTTCTAAATATGCTTCGAACATACAACGCTTCCTTGGCTCGGCTTGAAGTGAATAAGTTGCTATAATTTGGCAAAATTTTTCATGTTTAAATCTGCTTGTTATTTTTTTGTTTTATTTTCAGATTTCCCCCGTGACTATGGGTGCTGGAAAGCACCCGAAACGTCGGGAATTAAAAATAATTAAAATTGAACGCGATAAAATCCGTACAAGTAGTTTTAGTCAATAATTTTTATTATTTACTAATTGCCTAAAATATAATAAAAACATACTAAACAGTAAACAAAAACTCTTTTAACAAGCATTTAAAAAACTATTTACGTAAACAACGTTAACATTAACTCGCCTAGAAAGCGCCAGCCCTGACTGCGTACGCAGCCAGGGTCGCGTCACTATGGTATGTAATTATTTCACTCAGGTAGCAAGAGTGACTGAGTGTGTGTTTGTGTGAGTGCCTGTGTTCTTATTGTATTATTTTACTTTTTTTTAAAAGTCCGACTGGATTTCTTGCTGGTCCTACCCAGGACAGAGGTTTTTTTCCTAATCAGTGCTTAAACTAAAAAAATTTTTCTAATCTGTATTGAATAAAAAAGTATTCTATTCCGATAGATTCACGTTTGGTGAAGTCTCTAAAAGAACTGTATACGCGACATGTAATCGCCGCTGGTGATGAGAGGGCTGGTTCCCCTCTCTCTCTCTCTCTCTCTCTCTCTCTCTCTCTCTCTCTCTCTCTCTCTCTCTCTCTCTCAAAGGCCAAGTGTAGCCATTTAGTGAAGAAACGCAGTCTGAGTTCCTGATAGTATACCGCGGGGAGTAGAACTGTATGATAATGATATTTTTTATTACTATATTAAATATTGTATTTATTTATGTAATGTAAAAAACACACGCATTATACGTGTGCTATTAATTAATTACCAACATAACATATAACTTAACGCCCACGGTACGTTCTACTCACGTAATTCTAATAAACGGGCAACGTCCAGTTCTTATTAGTGATTCCCAATTAGATGGAGTGACGACTTGGTAAGATATGCAGGGAGTCGATGGATGCAGCCGACTCGGGACTTTGCTTTATGACGCTCCTTGGTGGAAGCCTATGTTCAGCTGTGAACTTGTTAATGGTAAGGATTATTAATGATTGATGATGATGATGACGATGACGACGAAAAGACCGATTGCATTTACAAACATTAAACAAATCCACAGATAAAATATGATTAGAGATTGTCATTTTCAACAACGTTGGACAATCCTCCAGTAGTTGCTCATGTTCATAACTTTAATTCAGTTTTAAATGAGTAGATGACGGTTCTTAGCGTTCAACTTCCATATAACGGGAAATTAAAGCTAAGTTGGGTAACTTCAGAACTTCTTGTCACTTACTATATGGAAGAAGATTAGGGATAATATTCAGTTTTCGTTAGAATTTCTTGAGAAAAAACAACAAATTCATAACCATAAACATTATCATGGAATAAATAGGTACTATATAACTTCATCACCAAACAGTCCACTTGAGGGTAAGTGAATGCTGTGGCACTTAGACATCAATATTCACCCTGGATTTAAATTTAAAACACAAATGCGCTGTTACCCCTGAGGTCTAAGATAGAATGCCTTGTTAACTATTTATTTTACACAAGTCATAAGTTATAAAAATTCTTCGGTTTTCTGCATTCAACATACGAAATACAGCAATAAAAATTTGTTATTTTACGCTGGTTTTTTGTGTGAGCGTGGGGTAGAAACCCCTGTCGAGTAATTCGTGCTACAACCATAATATAACTTCAGCGTAATATTACCACGTATAAAAGTAATAGGTCGATGAATGATAGTGGTACTTTTCTATTTTGAAGTCCATCTTGGCTATATGACCCTCTTATCTATTCCAAATGAAGCAGAAAAAATACGCGACTGCAAATGATCTGATTATTTGTATAATTTTTAAATACTGTTTTCTTAACAATACGTATAACCTGTTAACCGGGTATTGGTGGTATACAATTTCCACCAGCACATATCTCCGCTGGGTGTCGTGAACGGCGACAGTGGGAAACTGAAACACGAGAAGGGCATCAGCGTCTTCCTCATAACAACTCAACATTATAAAAACGCCTCGCCTGTCAGGCGTGCCAACGATACAAAAAACAATAGCACTACTTACCACTGGTGTATTGTAGACACTGTATTGACTGCTCCATTGATCTAGTGGTAAAAAGCGATTGTTAACCCTCAAAGTCCTGGGTTCGAATCCCGGGTTGGATCAAAAAATCAGTACCTTAGGTTTTTCTTTCTTCGTTTCATTCTCATTTTAGAGTCAGGAAGTTGGCGATGATTCACACCCGTGCCTTGGAGAGCACGTAAAGCCGGAGGTCCCGCGCTGGTCTCTCTCCGCTCGTGTAGGTTTGCCGTCTCATTGAACTATGCAAGTGAGGGAATAGAGAGTGCACATGTGCTTGCGGATATACTCTGGAAATACAATCCTGTCCTGCGCACGTTGCTAGTCTCTGTTGAGCCATGGAAATGTCACAAAGCTCGATTCTGAGCCACTTTTATACATCGACTTCCTGCATGTCTTACCAGGTCATCACTCCATCTAGTGGGAGGTTGCCGTACCCTGCACCTACCGGTACGAGAACCACCACTCGAGAATCTTTTTTCCCTACCCGTTGTCTCATCAACACCCTATATTGAGTTTTGAAGGAATGCATGGCTCTAGAAATATCTTCATATATTTCCTCCATCTCCTCATCGGGATGTGCCGAGGTTGGTTCGTAAGCCTGTATGATCTTCAGCGTATACCATTTGGTTATTCTGAGTATCAGGTACGCAACATAGAACAAGTTTCCGGATTCGAGGATTACCGTCTCTTTGGACCTCGGATAATCCTAAAATATGCCAGTGCAACTTGTCTACGTCTTCTTCCAACTCCAAGATCTTCTCGTCAATCCTTAGGATGCGTGCATTGTATTAGTTGCTAGGTTATCTTAGGTGGAAACCAAACCTCCAGCGGAGATTCTTAGCACCCCCTGCCCCGCCGTTACTATGGTCGCCACCGTAGCCAGGAATAGCTGGGCCGCCGGGGACCGAGGGCCATTTGTTTGTGTCGTGGCTCATGGGGGTGTTTGCCATAGTAGCCACGCTTTGAGAGCGGGTTGGCAACTGCAGTTTGTTGAAACTGCTGCCTATCTCCTACTTGTCTCCCTCTGTCGCCTCTTACGACACCCACGGGAAGACATGAGGTAGTGGATATTCTCAACCACCATTACACGGCAAATAACTTAAATATTAACAATTAAATACTTAAGTAACAAAAAAGTAAAGCTAAATAAATTTGGAAAATTTTCTGTTTAACAGTGGTTTTGTTGTGTCGAGTACCTATATGCCAACAATTCGCGAAACTATGGATGGTTTTGGAAGATTGGCTCTGATATTTTTAAATCTTCATTTTCATATTTTTAACCAATAGAAATGAAAAATACATAACAAATATTCTTAATATATTAACTTTTAATTGAAAATTATTATTAACCGTTTTTTTTGTAATCTTTGATTAATATAAATAAAAGTTAAAAAACATCATAAAACTTATTTTAAACTTCAGAAAAGCCTTTTAGTAGCTTTATTGTATTTTTTTGGTATAATCACTTTTAAAGAGCAGCAGTAATCTGCCATCATGTGATGGTCCCATCTACTCTGCTACCTTTCTTCCATCACTTTTAGATCCTGATCGAAGCGCTCTCCGTGTTCCTCACTATAATTTCACAGATTCTCAAGAAATTTATCCTGATGACTGTGGAGAAAATGTGACTTTATGTTCATATTTGCTCCTAAAATATTTCCAACATCTTTTTGCACAAGTTTCCTATAATTGCTTTATTGTTTCGTAGAAAATTTTGTACCACTGACACAAAACTTCTCCAAGCTTCATTTTCAGAATAAGTCGTAACTTTTATTAAGTTTGAATCTTTGTTTAATTTCCAAATTTGAGGGCCATCAAATATTCCAGCTTTCAACTTTACCGTACTCAGCTTAGAAAATATCTTACAAATTCAATACCAACAATTAATAATAATCTAGATGGCCACGCACACACACACACACATATCTTATTCTCAGTTTACTTGTTTCGCTCGTATTCGTACTTTGTGTATGTATTCGAATTTTGTGTATCCACTTTGCTAATCAAGTAAAAAGTTAACCACTTTTTAAAATCAACGTAAACCAGCCATTGATTTCCATTGTAAGTAATATTTTGTAAAATCAATTTAATATTTTGATCTTTGAGTTTTGTTGAATGGGCAATTGGTATTGATGCAAAGAAATACATTTTAAACTCTTTTTGCAGCTATCAATTTAATATTTTGATATTATTCTTTAAGTGTTGTTGAATGAGTAATTGGTATTGATGCAAAGAAATACATTTTAAACTCTTTTTGCAGCTATCAATTTAATATTTTGATATTTTCTTTGAGTTTTGTTGAATGGGTAATTAGTATTGATGCAAAAAAATACATTCTAAACTTTTTTTGCAGCTATCAATTTAAAGCCGACAATCAATAGATTTATATTCCTTTGAACCCATGTCTAGAAGTAACTTTGAGATACTATGACAATAAACAAGTTCTTCACTTTTAATAAAATATGGTAATATTTCATTTTCAGTTACATTTGGCCCCAATAAGTTCTTTCAGTCTTGAAGCTTCTGCTTTCAGTTCTGATGCTTATTTTAATAAACTCAAATCTCATATTAAATCGCCAAGCTCATTTTGAGAAAACAACTGCGGTGCAGAGGCTCTACTTACATATTCACTTCTACTTGTAGACTTGTAGACTGCACTGAATGTTGTGAATTTGGCAACATCCTAGTTTCCAAGGATATACGAACTTTTTTTGAAGCATAAACAGGACTACAAAGATCTACACTGTGCAAGATAGGGCATCTTGTATGCTGTAATTTTTATTTCTTTTTTGAATGCTTTATGATTATGTAGATGCAACGACGACGATTCAAATGATTTTGGGCACTTATGCTCATAGCCCAATGGATCAGGAAGATGAAGTTGCAACTGTCTCGTTGGTCTAGTGGTCGTAAACGTGTTTGTTGATCATGAGGCCTAGGGTTCAAACCTCAATATCTGTCAAGAAGTTCTCAGTGGCAGCCCGGAGTCTTAAATTAGGCGATATTTTACCGAAACATCTAGAACTCTTAAGCACATACCGGTCCCGACCGACTAAAAAGTTCTTTCCTAGTTCTGCCACTCGATACCAGATGGCGATAGTTGTAAATTTCTAGTAAAGAATTATCTAGAAAGCTTCCCGTGCTCTGCTCACCCATTCGTCCCTGTGTCTCGGAAAGTATGTTAAGCCGTTCGTCCAGTGCTTGGTCTCTCTCCGGTTGAATAAGATTACCGTGCCATCGGATTTTATTAAGCTGAAGTGGCAATGAGCCAGTCATATAACTCGGCGAACTGACAATCGATGGGGAAGAAAGGCGTCCGAGTGGCAGCGTCACATTGGTAAGCGAAGTGTTATTCTGCCCCCCACTTAATGGAGTAATGATCTATTAAGACATGCAGGAAGTTGCTCGATGCGATTGACTTGGGACGGTGTTTTTTTGCGTTGTTAGGGAAGGCTTCTAGGTTCAGCAGTTAACTTGTGGAAGAAACTAAAGATCATAATGTTGATGATGATGTACACAGGTGACCCATATAGTTAGGAATGCTTTTCGTTTTATTATTCAATTTTTTTTTGTATCTATAGATTTAATAGCATAAAGAGGATAATAAACCAAACTGGATAAGTATATAATTATGTGTTGACGTACAATATTGAATTGTGATACATTGATTTTTATAGAATAAGGGTGGAAAAAGGGCACACAGCGTGTATAATTAAGTCTAGTTATAAGCTACCCCACATAGTCTTATATTGAGTTGCCAGTGCCAATTTGTTCATAAATAGTCAACTAAATATATCTTCCTTCATTTCTTTCAATTCAAGGAAATCTTATGCTTTATACGTGGTAGAGCCACGTTGCAGCTATATTATGGTTGTACCACGAATGGGTCAGCTCCACCGGGGAAACACCACGTTCTCACAGAATACCAGCGTGAAATAGTAGCTTTTTAGTGCTGTGTTTCATATGGTTCGTGAAGAGAAGCAGATGTCCTATTTTTTGGAACCGAGACATTCTTTCTTAGTCCTCAGGCTGACAACGCATCTGCATTTTGATTATTAATTGAGATAAATTTTGATTATTAAAAAGAAAGTGGATACTGTGGCCCGTAGACATCTATCTACGGGCCACAGTATCCACTTTCCAAATGGACTGTGTTGGTTTAGCACCTTATTCAAAAATAAATCTTCAAGCAATGAGAGTCAACCGTACATTGTTACCCTGTCAGAAATAATTACAAAAGTGTTTATCGCCTACATTATTAAAGTTAAAGAGCCACAAACTTTCCTTCTTATTCAAGATACATTTTGGAATATGCACAGTCATCGCATTTCATAACTCATTCCCCATCCTACAAATTAACAACAAGACGCTCGCTCCACTCCTTTGTTGTAAACGAAGAAAACTACACCAGCGTGTGATTTTCTTCGTCGTTGTTACTGCGTACAGCAACGTGGTGGAATAATTTACCAACATCTGTCTATTCATACTATTAAAATGTTTGTCTTCAAGGCAAGATTTAGGTCGTGTTTTTGCTAAGCTTAGTCGGTGTTTCGTGATCTTCGGCAAAATCACAACTTACTATAAACTCTTTTTTATAGAAGAAGGGGTAAAAGAGCGTGCGGCTCACCTGTTGGTAAGTGACTACCGCTGCCCATGAACAACCGCAACACCAGGGGTATTGCAGGTGTGAGTAAACTCTTTTCTTGAAGGTCCCCTAGTTGTATAGGTCTGAGAAAATCGCCGGCGATAAACTATTCCACAGAGAGGTCATACGCAGAAGAAAACTCTTAGTGAAACGTACAGTGGTGGACCGCCAAGCATCCAGATGGTGTGAATGGTATCGGGAGTTTTGCAGCGATGTGCGTTCATGAAATTTGGCGAATGAGATTAATACGAAAAATTTAGCGCAGCGCCAGATTCCTTACCAGGAATCTGTCACCCTTTGGACTTGGTAGATGAGTCGGTTTGTTTCGGCATTAATAAAGCATCCGTAGCCGCAGCGATGGTCGTCGCTGTCGTATGATGCACAGCTCCGTACACAGAGGTCGTAAACAGAAGTCCTCTATAACGTCTACGCAAACTCAAGCCCAGGGCACGAAGGAGTGTTCCAATTTGTATCCTAGGTAGGTAAGAGATATGAAGTATCAGCTGGACAGGACACTTGAATCTCCGTTGAAAAGAGCAGGGCCGACTTCACCGTCTCCAGATGCTAGTTAACAGCGTTAAGGTTAGAATAAAGGTGCAAGGCAGCCTGAGCACCCACACTCAGGAAGATTAGGATAGCTTGGTCGGCCACCTGCAAGGATCAAGCATATCGCAGAGGTAAACCTCTACTTCACGATGGTATTCTGTGAAATCGTAGTACCACCCCGGTTCAAGCCGACCCATCCGTGCGACAGCAAAAGCTGCCGTTGGCTCTACCACTGTTGAAATAGTAGTAAGTTACTGGCTTAAAATATAAAAAAACCGGAGAGCTGAAACTAACCGCAAATATCAACTAAACTGGTCGTCCCTAAACACCTATTTATCTTTGTGTTTTAAGTGCAATGTCCTTTTTTAAACGAGGCATTCCATTTTATTCATATCAAATGTGACAACGCATCTGATTTTTGATATTATTGCACGTCATATTTAAGGCAACTAGCGCCATGTAGTGTCTAGTAGCAGAGCAGGGGAAGCCTTCTAGATAATTCTTTACTAGAACTTTACAACTATCGCCATCTAGTATCGAATGGCAGAACTAGGAGAGAACTTTTTAGTCGGTCAGGACCGGTATGTGCTCGAGCATTCTAGATGTTTCAGTAGAAAAGGTCCTATATAAGACTGGTATTGGCCGCGACCCGGGTCAGTATTGAATTGACGATTCAAGCGAAGATTCCCAAACGATATTTCATTCGTTATTAGTGTGTTTTAAGTTTTAATTTGCGTTCGGTAATTAAAGTATCAATTTTGGTAATTCAATCGACAGTTTTTATTGTCACGAACCCTGAGCTCGTAACAATATTTAATCGAGGATAGATGTAGATTTCTATGAGCTACAGAATCCACTTACCATCAGATGTACTCACTGCTCGCTTGTTACCCTTATTCTAAAAAAAAAACGATCAGAACCAGCCTTTGTAAGAATAGTATATATGGCATAGGGCCAACGACTCTCGTGCTTTTTGAGCCACGGGGTTGAAACACTCCCAACTTCTTTACTACAGACACCTTATAAAATATATAATTAGATTCTTTATTGAATGATACTTGAACCGAAATTATTATATATAAAACACTATTCGACGAGTAGTTTGGTAAGGATAAACACTTAAACAGGTAATGTTGATCTGCATTATTAGTCTGCGGAATTTGGGTCGGCTCTCATAGACGGATTTGCTGCCCTACAAGTAAATAGATTATTTTAGCTTGCTGTAAATCTGCAGAATTTGCTGTCCATGAACATAGTTGACTTGAAGACAAAAATTTATTCAGAATAGACGCTGTAACCTTCATTATGTATACTCGTACATATCTGGGCGGGGGAGATCAAACGGACTATCGTTTCGTGGATTCCACGTGACTCTGTATCCGCAACTTGTCATCGGCGCTCATAATACAAGGGCTGGTATCTTTCTTGCTTAAATATTTAACGAGAAAATGCAGCCGAGTTTTTGGCACTATACCACAGGGGACCGCATGATACTTTATTCTTCAGTTTTAGATACTGTCACAGAATAGCAACGAAAATTGTAGCTCAATGTTCCTTTGTTTTGTATGATGAGCATAGAGAACCATAGAGTCTTGAGATATTATAGATCAATCTTCAGGGGTGATAGCACATCTGCGTTTTAGTTCTTAGTTGGGCATGGATGCGGTTGTCTATGGATCCTTTCATCAGGTGGATTCGGGGCTCGTTTTTTACCCTTATTCTACATAAAAAGATAATTTTATTACGTTGTTACTTTGTTATTTTAACAACAATAAATGCATAGAATAAATTAAAATTATACAAGATAAAATCCGCAAAATTAGTTTTATTATTTATCTCTGAAAGAGCCGCTAGATATTTTTCCCTTTATTCCCCTGAGATATATTCGTTCCGGGAGTAATGCAATAACAACTCGCTGTCTCCATTTCCACTAACTAATTTGTTCATGATTAGCTTAACGCAATTTATTGTAGCGCATTTAGGAAACATTTCAAACACAGTAGGGCTCAGTGAGAACTGCCTAAAAGTATATTTGAAACTTTTGTGTGTGTGCAAATTTGATTATATAAGAAGTTTTCACTTCAATAAATTAAGTAGTAACTTAATTTATTGAAGTGAAAACTTCTTTCAGCCCTTTAAGCACTTTTGGGATGGGCAAAAATGGGTATCACCAGTGTTAGGGCAGTTATGACAAAAATCCTAGCATCCATATTTGTTAATGTTAAAATATTTTTATAACACTTATGTACCCTTTTTGCTGGAAAGATGCATTCCATCTTAGGGGTGATAATGAATCTGCATTTTTATTAGGATAGATGTAGATGTTTATGGGCCACAGCATCTATTATTCTATATATAAAAGTAAAAGATTCGCTTTCATGTAATAAATCTCTCAAATTTTACTAGCTTACGAAATAAAAAAAAATATCACAAATCGTACTTGTCTGAGGCAAACGAAAATTATATTGTGAAAATAAATTAACACGCGGCCCTAATGGAAAGTGACGAGCAAAGTTATTGTGTAAAGTAATGATGTTACTTTTCAGGCCTTTTTAATATTCCTTAAGGCTTTTTTAAGAAAAGCTTTTTTAAGAAGGCTTTTTTAAAAACACGTTTCGTTTTTACTTTATGTTGTTGAGAATCTTCAGTAACAAAAATATGTTATCTTAGGAACTTAAAACATAAAATCTCATTTCTGACATGTATCAGGATGAGCTCAATTGTTAAAAATAATAAAAGTGTGTGAGCGGGTGTTCAAATTTCTCTCGTGCTTACGCAATTAATCATTATCAATATTAAGACAGCGTAACTTAAACGGAATCTACTTTGCACGGTGCCTACAGTAAACTTCATACTGCACTAATAAGTAGAGGGTTTCTCGATATACCCTCAATTTCGACTTGCTATTGTGACGGCATATTATTGTTATTTATAAATAAGATTTTATTTCTATATAAAGCATTTAAAAATATCATAGCTGTAATATTTTGAACAATTATTTTTGTTTTTTCCAACATTAATTATTATATTAAAGGCTTAATATTGTCTTTAAAAATTCAAAAAAAAAAATAAACTGTTCCTAAAATATTCAAAACGTATAAACTAATAGAAATACAAGTCTATTCTATTACAATAAGAAAGATAAATAACATTTATAAGATTTATATTATAATTGGGAAATTGGTCAAAAAAGATTTCATAATCATTGAGAGTATTCTTGTGATGCTGCAGCGTGTTCTTATATGAATTGAGAGTGTTGTAATGATTGCTTTTATAAGGGAGTTGCTGAAGACACATAACTGCATATGTGGTGGTCATGTGGCTGACTACCAATGTACTGTTGCAACAATGTATAATCCTATATTAAGTATTTATGATAGTAAAGTCTATGATACAAAAGCATTAATATAGAAGGTTGAGAGATATAGAGCTTTTGAGCTTGCCAACGACTACACATTCGGGCTGTGTAGTCGTTGGAGCTTGCAATATAGCTAGCCCGCTTTTTTTGGGCACACTCCTCCTCCCGAGCAGTCGAGATATTTTTTTCCTATGTCTCGGTCATGTTTCATCAAGGTTTTATCACGATGTTTCCCTTCACCGCTGAGGAGGTGATAAATCATAATTTAAAATAATTGTGATTAATAAATTCTTTAGTGCCGGTTGGTATCGAACCCGGGTCACTCGCGTGCTGTGAAATTTACAGCGAGTGCTTAGCCGCAGAGCTACCACGGCTCTTTTTTTGACTCAAATTTCTGTGTGGAAATTATTTCTTTATAAAACTGGGATTGCAAATTAACTTACAATTCACCAGATTATAAATGCCTACTGAATTTCATGCACAATCGCAGGTAACTTCAAACGAAAAAAACAAAAGATCCATCCATCTTAGCCATAGTTTATACCATCGTGAGGCTTCTTTTAGATAGGTAGCACCATCTTAACTATTTTTGTCACCAAACTGTAATGCTTGCACTGCTGTATTTTGGCCTTATTTTATAGAATTGGGTCACTAACGAGCACACAGTCCATCTGATGATATGTGGATTCTGTAGCCCATAGACATCTACATTTATTTTCGATTAAGAATCAAAATATAGAAGCGTTGTCACCCCGGAGTACTAAGACGGAATGCCTTGTTTCCAATGAAAAGGGTATGTGATTCTCTTTACTTACGTATGAATCACAGCAGCACTAAAATGTTCTATTACGCCGGTATTCTGTGAGAGCGGAGTTCCTCCTCGATTGAGCCGACCCATACGCGTTGAAACCAAAATATAGCTGCAGCATGGCTCTATCACCTAAAAATGATCTAAAAGGTAGGCTTAGTCCCCAGGGCTGATAACGCATTTATAGCCTCCTTTGTTTGAGGTTGTCTGCAGATGTCCACAGATTGCCATAGTCACTTACTATCAGATGGACTGTAATTTCGATTATAACTTCAATTTTAATCAAAAGTAAACGAGAAATATGCAAGCTCATCGATAATTTCAAGAGTGTAATTTTAATTGTTTAAGTAACATAATATCACAGATGGTTAGCGCTCGCCGTATACTATACAGTACGCGAGCAAACCGGGTTCGATCCCCGCCGGCACCAATGAAAATTTTAATTGTAATTTTAAGTGCCGATTTACCATGTGCTCGGCGGTGAAGAAACCTGCATGTCTGAGAAATAAGAAAAAAAAGCTTTAAAATAATTTTATTGTTTTTATTGGCTTTTTGAAGTGTTAAAATAATTTTATTGTTTTTAGTGACGTGAAGTCAATTTTTAATTTGTATAATTTTATTTCTAATTAAAATATCTCTTTCATTTATATTATAGAAATTTCTTTTACTACGATTAAGATAGTAAAACAAATTTCTTGAGTGTACTAAATGAATAATCTGAATTAGGTATATTCAATATTTTCAACACTCGGTGTCGAAACTCATTAATTACATAGTAAAGCCACGCTGCAGCTGCATGGCTATTGATGTATGACGGAAGGTGACCCTCGACCACTGTTACCAACCTTACTGTTTTAACGGTAGATTTGCTGTTTTCACATTGATTTCAATGTTTTCTGTTTCATTCCTATTTTCTGTTTTTCAACTAGCGTTCAGCGCCACCTATTACACTGCTACGCAAACATTTATTTGATAATCACTTCTTAATAAAACGCAATGACACTAGATGGCAGTATCTTATATATGTTTGACAATCATATTTTTGTGCACGGGGAAATCCGTAGAGATATAATACCTTTAAAATCCAAATGAATAAATAAAATATGATATACAACTTGCTTGTATAACTTAATATTTGTGATGAATTATGTGTAGAAAAATTAATAATAAGTAAATATTGATTTTTAAAACAGTTTATTTCATTTTTACTCAACTAATCATTATTATTTTACATTAATAATATTGGATCTGGGATCACCACCCCAGTAATACTTTAAACACAAAAGAAGGATTAAATTTCTATCTACACAAAAGCCATAAATGTCAGTCACATTTATTCGCCAGATAAGTTATTTGACGATTGAAAATTCAGCCCTGTATCTATGTAAATACCTACGGAATAAAGTAAATTAAGCAACAAATCCAATTGTATAAAATGGGAAAAAATTCATATTAGTTAAAATATCGATATCAGCTGATCATATTGCAGAGTTACAACCCTATAAAAGGCGGCCATTTTATGCGCAAGATTATTGTAGGTAGTCACGCTAATGTTGTGGGTATGCGCAGTCCATATACTAAGTCAGTGGGTAAACACAATTTACGAATGACAGCTACAAGCCTATTGTATTGCGTATTGTTTTATAGTCACAACACCTTGAACAGTTACTTTGAATTGTGGCGTCTATTTTAAAAAAAAAAACAATAATTACAACGTTTTTGATAAAATGAGTAGTGATTCATCGACTGGGAAAAGTCCTCCTAAGAAGAAAAATGTCAAATACAGCCTACTTTTTACGTGGTAGAGCCATGCTGCAGCTATATTAATTATATAGTTGTAGCACGAATGGGTCGGTTCAACCGGGGAAGGACCACGCTCTCACAGAATACCAGCGTCAAATAGCAGCCAATGCTGCTGTGTTTCGTATGGTGAGTGTAGAGACCCTTTTTACTGGAAAAGAGGCATTCCATCTTAGTCCTCAAGGCTGACAACGCATCTGCATTTTGATTCGAAAACGAGGATAGATGTAGATGTCTAAAGACCACATCAACCACTTACCATCAGGTGGACTGTGTGCTCGCTTGTCACCCTTTTCCTATAAAAAAGAATATGAACAGAAAATCGTAAATTTGTGATTAAAAGATGATAGGTGCAAATGCTGGTTAAAGAAAAGCACTAAAGGTGAGACTTATTTCTTTTGTTCTGCATGTAATTGCGACAGAAAATGTGGTATACACGAATTGTTACGACACAAAGATTCAACAAAACGCGTGAAGAATAGTTTGAAAGTACAAAAACAACAAAAACTGACATCAATGTTTACCTCAGCTTCCAACTCACAAGATACAAAAATTATAGCTAAAGCGGGTGAAGTAAAAATGGCCTGCTTTATTGCTGAGCGTAATCTGTCTTTTAACATAGCATCTCATTTGAATAAATTAATTTACGCTGTATGTCCAGATTCGAAAATTGCTGAACAATTATCAATGAGCCGCACAAAAGCTAGAGTTATTCTGGTTACATTAACTGGGCAGACAGCAGAAGAAAATATAATAGAGATGTTGCAGAACAATTGCTTTGCATTACTTGTTGACGAAAGCACAGATAAGTCTACGATAAAACATTTAGCGCTTGTCGTAAGAATAGCAAAATTAGATTTCAGCGTTGAAGATAGATTTCTGACTTTAATACCAATCGTAGATGGTACAGCAACAAAATAGTAGAATATTTTGTTGAAAAAAATATTCCTTAAAAAACAAACATGATAGACTTTGCTTCTGATGGCGCCTCACCTTTTTACTGTGAAGTGCATTTGTCATTCTTTTAACCTTTGCGCATCATACGCATGTGAGAAATTGCCAAGGGGCGAGGAAGATTTCTGTAGAGACATATAAAATCATATACAAAATTCTCCAAAACGTAATGGAGATTTCAAAACATTTCAAGCATTCACAAATATTAAACCACACAAATTGCTCCACCCAAGCCAAACCAGATGGTTGTCACTTATTGAGGTAGTAAATAGGCTTCTGGAACAATTACCAGCTCTAAAATTGTATTTTCAAGCTGTAGTTCATGTAGATAGATTACTTTCTGCACAATCAATTCTCTCCAAGCTCTCGAACCGACAACTGAATTGTACCTGGAATTTTTGAAAATTTGCATTACCTATATTTACCGATCTCAATAATGAAATGCAATCCAAGACTCCGAAATTGTATTTATTATACGACAAAATACCGACCGTATACACAACTGTCTTGGAATGCTTTGTACAAACTGAATATTTGAATAATGATTTCTTAAATTTACGCGAACACTACACATTGAATAAAACAGTCCCTCCCGTGACCATGGATGCTGTAAAGCGCCCGAAACGTCGGGATAATAATAAAAATAAATTAAAGTAATTAAACGCGATAAATTCCGTAAATAATAGTTTTATTCAATGAATATTTGAATCTCACTGAACAAGAAAAAAATGAAGAACAAAATATTTTAGATGCAAAGGGAACTAAAATATTAAACCCTGACTTCTCGAGTGAGCAGAAACATTTACCGTTGCAACATATATACGTTGGTGGAATGGTGCCAAATCTGATCAGAAGAAAGACGATAATAGGAGAACTAGAGGAAGAACAGCTGAAAATTATCTACTTAAAGTGTAAGGAGTTTTATATGGAGGCTGCAAAACAGATATTAAGAAGGTTTCCTTTTGACGACAAAGACCGTCAAGCATTAAAATGTCTGAAGATGCTAAATCCTACAGCAATTCTGGATCCTGAAATAAAAAAGAAATTCCTTTCCATTGCAGATTTATACTATTTCTTGCCAAAGATTTGTCCAAATAAAATAACGGAACTGGATAGAGAATGGCAAATGTTAAGAAATGTCGATTTTTCTTTCAACCAAAACAAAACTCCCGATTTTATCGACTTTTGGAAACATGTACAAGAATTAAGAAATGGAGACAAATCTCAAACATTCCCTACATTGTGTGAATTGGTAAAAAAGCTTTTGTGCCTACCACATAGCAGCGCCGCCGTGGAAAGGTTATTTTCTGCTAAAAATATTATGAAAACCAAATTACGCAACAGAATATTGACTACAGCTATTAAAGAAGTATTACACACTAAATCCGAAATAACCGATTGCTTGAAACACAGAAAAGCACATGAAAAAATTCAACAAAAATATGTATGATTTTAAAAATAAAAATTAGTGTGAAAATGTTGAAGATGAGGCATATGAAAATGAAACTGAAAAATAATTTTACTTTGATTTTTGTTTTTTGTTGTGATTATAAATATATCAACGAATGTGAGTTCAAGTTTCTAAAAAAAAGTTTATTATTTAATTATATGAGCAAAATTATGAAAACTGCCTTTTTTTTCTTTACCTACTGCTTTCTACTGTTTTTTTAGGCGAGTTGTTGTTTTTTAATTTTTTGAGTTTGGCAACACTGCCCTCGACCAAGGAAGTATCAATATTAAAGGTCGTAATTTATTTTGTACCTATCTGCATTTTAAAACGTTCCATTTTTTACTTGTTATTGTATAAATAATTTTATTGATACACTACAACTATACAATTTATTTACATTGAGTTGCCAGTACCCACCAAAATTGTTTTGAAATGACCAGTTAAATAACCATTTCTTTCTAATGTTGTGCTACATGTGGTGATAACTCAGAACCGGACACCTACTCTTACTTGACAAGAAAATGGATACTGGTCCTCGGGTTTGACAATGGATCTGCATTTTGATTTTTAATCGAGGGCTAATGAAGGAGAATTTATGCGACAGCATTTGTAATGTACCATTAGACGGAATTATGCCCGGTTTTTGAAGTTCCCAGTTATATTCCCATTAGCAATTGATTCAATAAAGTTATCTATAAGATATCAGTCGGTTAACTGTCATTGCGTTTCTGAATACCAAACCAACCGTTCAACAACTATGAAACCAATAACAAGTTCCATAATTTGCCACTAGATGGGTCTTTTTCGACTCATCGAAGACAACGAGTCTAAAATTGGTTTTTTTATTTCAATTCTTCATTTATACTAGTATTATTCATAAAATATTATTTTTTGAGGCTAAATAAGTGAATATGCACTATTTTAGCAATAAATTAAGATAATTCAATATTTATCAGAGACTCTATGGACGACATCATTGTACTGTCAAATTGTTTAAAAAGAAAAACATCATACTCATTGCTTTTATTTTGCGCGTCGTTTGTTTTTACTCTTTCCGATTTTCAGTTTAGTGGTTTTATCTTTTAAAATAAACATTATGGAGTCTGGCAAACGTAGTAGAAATTTTACGGAAAGTGAGAAGATGCTTCTAATTGATGTAGCCAAAGAATTTGTGGCTACAATTGACAACAAAAAGACGGACGGGACTACTGTTGAGGCCAAGAAGCAAGCTTGGATGGCGTTGACAAATAAATATAATGCTCTTTCTGAAACGAGAATCAAAACAGAAAAACAATTGCATGCGTTAAATGACAATTTAAAAAAAAAGCTAGAAAAAATATAAGCGTTGATAAGGTAGGTCATATCCTACTTATTTTTGTTTGAACTAATAAACTTTTTTATTATACAAAGTGCGAAGGAACTTTACTGTACAAGCTGTAGTATTACTTTGTAGTGTGCTAATAATATACATCATTATATTCTACGACCTATTTTATGGGTACAGTTATTGCCGTGGAGTATTTACAATAATAATTTATTCTCATATAAAGTTATGCAATGGTATCCGACCAGTATGTAATGTAGAACCTTAAATTTTAATTCCAGTCCGAGCTGTACAAGACAGGAGGTAGGACATTTTGCCCTAAGACAACTGCAGTCGATGAAAAGGTTGTGGCCTTATTACCTTCACAATTTAAACCATTATCTAATGATTTTGACTCATCAGCACCATATTACACCATAGGTGTGTAAGTTTAGTGTCTTTCTAACATCATATTACATCAGAATTTAGCATTTATTGAGCATGCTTTTACCTGATGTTTTGGTTAAATTCTTCTTATATCCACTATTTCAGCATGGGGCTATACATAGCCTGAGCAATTAGAGTTATCAATATAAATTTACAGGGAAAAATAAGTTTAAATCTAATCAAACTTACAAATAAATTCATGTGAAATAGAATAAAGATAATGAAATAATATATAATTAAATAATCATTTATTTAATGTGGTTGAAGTACCCATGCACCAATTTCTGAATAAAGATTTATCTGTACAATCATCAGCTACAGAAATAGAAAAAGTTACTTTTTTCATTTACCACTGGTTCGCAAAAAACACCTCTGTCCTGGGAAGAATTGGCAAGAAACCTAGCGGGACTAATTTTTTAAAATAATAAAATTACACATAACACAATAGTGACTGATTTTTGCAATTTATTCATTACAGATATTGTTGAAACACAACAGCTAAATGATACGCAAGATTCTTCTCAAGAAGTATTGGGTGCAAAAGAAGATTCTGTGCATCAACTTCAACAAGTTAAAGGTTCCAAAAGAAGGATTTCACCTCTTCTGGTATCTGACATCACACCGAAAAAAAAGATTTGTTTAACTGAAACAAAAAAGAAAAATATAAATAGCATCAGTGCTTCAATAATAAAAAGAAAAAACCAGAAGCAAATGAATGAAGATACCATAACTACGAAAAAATTAGAAATATTGGAGGTTCAACTTAAAAAGGAACATATTAAATTAGAATAAAACAAAATTTTACTGGATCTTGATATTGAGTTAAAGCGGAATCTTTTAGAAAATTCTAAAACGGACTTAGAATTAAAAAAGAATCTTTTAGAAAATTCAAAAATGGACTTAGAATTAAAAAAGAAGAATTTTAATTTATAATGGCCAACATATAATAAATTAAAATTCTTATTTTAAATCCTAAGTCCATTTTTGCACTTTGTAAAAGATTTTCTTTAGCGCTCTATATGAAAATCCAGTAATTTTTTTATATTTTTGTTATTTGATGATTTCATATTGATGTTGAATCTTCAATATTTGTAATGTTTGGTGTTTATTAATTAAAACTCTTGTTTATAAATTCTATTCTCCATATTTTTACATGGCCAAAGTATAAAAAATTAAAATTCTTATAAAGTCCATTTTTGCAGTTTGTAAAAGATTTTCTTTAACTCTATATCAAAATACAGTAAATTTTTTGTTTTTGTTATTTGATAATTTCATATCGATGTTGCATCTTCAATATTTGTAATGTTTTGGTTTTTATTAATTAAAACTCTTGTTTATAAATTCTATTCTCTATATTTTTATATGGCCAAAGTATAATAAATTCAAATAGTTTTATATTAGTATTTTGTTATAGTTTTTATTTATTAAAATTCTTGTTTATATATTACATTCACTATATTTTTACCAGAAATACAAATAAAATATACATACACAAATTTGTTTTTATTAACATAATACATTATTGATACATGGTAGCAATGCTGCAGATATAATTATAGCACGTATAGGTCCTCACCGAATACTAGTTTGAATTAACAGCTAAATATGCTGCTGTTTCGTTTGGTGAGCATTGCAAAATTGCTCTGAAATAAAGCGGAAACCCTTTAGGCATTCCTAAAATATTGTTCCACCAATAAACGACGAAAATGGTTTCCTTCACAGGGAAGAGGTTGTTCAATTGATTCTTTAATATCTTCTTCCGAAGCGGAATCAATTGCCAGAGTATCACTTTGCTGTAGAGCTATATTGTGTAACACAGCTGTTGCAACAATCACAGCTAACGTATGATCCAATTTTAATTTTAATTTTTGAGAAAGGCATGGAAATCTTCTTTTCCACACACCAAATGTCCTTTCAACTGTATTTCTGGTCTTGATTAGTGCTTCATTGTAGAGTTTTCCTGCATTTGTAGCTGAGTTTAAAAATGGTGTCATCATGTAGCGTCCACAAGGATATGCACTATCTTCAAGGAGGTGACCATCTATCTCGTTGTTATTCAGGCGTGCTCGGAGGAATGAGTTATTAAAAACTGTACTGTCATGTGTTGATCCATGCCAGCGGCCATCTATATCACGAATTTGCAACTTTGCATCACACACAACTTGTACATTAATAGAAAAAAAACCTTTTCTATTTCTAAATAATTCTGCTTGCTCACCTTTAGGAGATTGAATAGGTATGTGTACACAACCAATTACATTTGGAAATCCTGCGATATCAAAAAAATGTGCTTTTACTTCTCTTAGGTCTACAACATTTGGCATACTTATATAACTCCTTGCTAGTTTGGCTATTTCCTCACTTACTTTATATACCACTTGGATACAGTAGTTTTGTGAACATTAATGTCATCACCAATTACTATTTGGAAAGTACCGGTAGCATAAAATCGTAATGCTATGAAAATTTGTTCTAACACAGACAATGTATATTTCCGATGCATAATGGGTGCTAGAGCAGAGCTGATGGTATCACTTAGGTGTATAACAGTATTCTTATCAAAGCGATATCTCAATTGAAATTCTTCATCCGTAAACATTTCGAAAGGATTTCTCCTATGTCTTAAGTTTCTGGGTACTGATATACTAGAAATAAACTCCAGTACTTCCAAGTCAGACTCGGAAGAGCTACTCGTATTCATTGCACTTCTAATTTTATCCCTTTAATATTTAAGTACTTAGCGCTCACTGGCAATTTATTTTAATAATAACACGATATAACCTAAAAGTTGATGCAGTTTGCTTTAATTTAAACGTCAAATAAAGTTATGGAATCGATAAACGGCACTGATTGGCCAGTTAAATTAAACTTAGCTTAAACGGAGTTTATCTTCATAAGTTATCGAACCAATAGCGCTAACGAATAGATAAACTGCCGATAAAAGTACCTCCGAAACCGGCCATAAGTGTTCATTTGTGTCCTTCATATTATAAACTATGGACTCCCTTATATTTTTACTATTACAAAATATGGAGATGCTTTTCCAGGTCATATTTATAATGCGTTATTAACTCATACTGCTTTTAGATCTTTAAATCATATTTCATTACGGTTAACTTGTTCACCAACTCAATTTAACTGCAATTTAGCTACAGCTATGAACAGAAGTACGTCTCTTTTTTTTTTTCCACAACTATCACACAACGCCATCTAGTCCCAAGCTAAGCAGAGCTTGTGTTATGGGTACTAGACAACTGATAAACATATCTACTTATATATTTCTAAATACATAAATATTATAGATAAATTACACCCAGACATAGAACAAATGATCTTGCTCATCACACAAAAATTTGTTCTGGGTGGGAATCGAACCCACGACCTCCGGCATAGCAGTCGGGGTCACTAACCACTAGACCAACAAGCCTGTCAGTCTCGTATGAATATGAAGCCGTGGAACAATATAACAGCAAAGTATGTTTTTTAACGCATCCAATTGCAAGCAGTAGAACATTTGCCTTTTATTTGCCAACTAGTATGAGTTGGATTATGTTTTCTGATAGTTATTATCAGAAAACATAATCCAACACATACTAGTTATAGTAAAATGTAGATTGTAAGCTACAAAAAAAATCTTGCTGATGTAGTGTAGCTGCTACGAAATTATATATGTACGTGTGTTAAGTGTACAATAATAATAAGCAGTTTGATTAAAGATCTAGAACAAATAACATGTCCCCTTTCATTGGCATATTTTCTATATTACATGGCAACACTGCCAGGTTATGCGCTGCGACAATACACGCGCACCGTCGAGCCTAGTTAAGAAGTCAAATATTTATAAATATTACTAAATTAAATAATGAAGACATCATTAAAACGAGTGTAAAACGATAATATAATAAATAAATATAAATACCAGGAGAAGCCACAATAATTGTACGGTCTTTACAAACCGTACATTTCTGTTTTAATGCATTATTAAAATATTATGTTGTAGTATGATAAAGTGCAAGTAAAATATACTTTAAAATTGTAGTTTTAAATATATTTTTAATTTGAACAGATGTTTAGAAATAGTTACATTGTTAATAATAAAATATTAGGTATACACAGATATCTTTATATATATAAAGTACGTGTCAAGTTGTTTGTCCGCGATGGACTCCTAAACTACCTAACCGACTTTGATCAAATTTGCACAACGTGTGCAGTTTTGTCCAACTTGAGAGATAGGATAGCTTACATTTCAATTCATATTTGCAATATTATTTTACTTCAAATTATATTTATATATGATTTGACAGTCACAATACATACGCTTTCAAGCGCATTGACGCATGCGCAGTACGTACTCGTACTGCGCATGCGTCAATGCTACGTTTGAAACGGTTCCTTTAAAAAACAAAAAAGTCTCAATAAAGCAATTTACATTTTTGCAATACGTTAGCGATGACATGTTTTGTCAAAATTACAGGAATAATATTTTGATTACTTATTTGTGACATCTGTCTTTTTATTCTTTACAATTATTTAAAAAATTTAAATAAAAACAAAACATATAAAAACTCCACGGACATTCTCCTTCTCTCTAACCTCCATGGTTGCTACTTAAGTGAGATATGCGAAAATATGCCGTTTTGTGGATTATCTTAATATATATAAATTACGTGTCACGTTGTTTGTCCGCGATGGGCTCCTAAACTACTTAACCGATTTTAATGAAATTTGCACACCGTGTGCAGTTTGGTCCAACTTGAGAGATAGGACAGTTTTTTTTTGCCCATGTGTAACCCACAATTTATTTTTTGCGAATTTAAGGATTCTTAATAGGACATGAAAGGGTCGTAGAAAAGGGCAGAACAACGTCTGCCTGGCAGGCTAGTATTATATAGTTTTACATAGAAGAATGACATTTATTATATCGTATAAAAAAATTATGACAGGAGTGAGTAAATATTTGTTCACGTCTGAGCGGCGACAATGGCGGCTTTTGAATTGAGTGTACAGTAAAAACATAGCCCTTTGCAATATTTTGCGTTCATCATCGTTATTACAGTCCTTCACAAGTTCACTGCTGAACATAGACCTCCCTTGAGGAATGCCACAAATCACCACCCTGAGCCACCAGCATCCATTGACTTCCTGGATATTTTACCAGGTCGTCACTCCAGCTAGTACGATACTGACATTCGAGAACGTTTTTTCCACATCGATCGTCGTTTCTTCGCTATATGACCAGCCCATTTCCACTTCAGCTTACTAATCCGTTGAACTACGTCAGTCATTCTGGTTCTACTGCGGATATCCTCATTTCTAAGTTTCTCACGCAGAGAAACCCCGAGCATAGCCCTCTCCTTAGCTCGCTCAGCGTCTCTGAGCTTCCTCATACGGGTAACAGTAAAAGAATACGTCTCAGATTCATATGTCATCACCGGCAACACGCACTGGTCGTATAATCTTGTTTTCAAGTTATGAGGTATACCTGACGAGAAGATGTGTTTTATCTGATCTCCAAAACTCTCACTTAGACTGGCCCTTTTTAATCCTTCTAATTTTATTCCCAGTCTATAATGACGGTTGAAATAAAAATAATAAAGATACTGAAAAATCTCAAACGCATCGCAGCCTTATACAATAATATGTAACAAAAACCCTGTGGTTCCCGTTGTGTGTTATCAGAATCAGTATCGAAGAAATTTATTTCATAGGTTTAGATTTTAATATTAATTATTGCTTTATTGGTTATAAATGCAGTTATTATCGGTTTAGAATACTCCATTTTCGTTTGTAAAGATTTTTTGTGAGATATTGACTCTGTATGAGATATTGACTATAAATTAAGTCATTATTTTTAAATTTAATGCATGATGTGTGATCGGTATCGAAAGTTAATTAAGTGTTGTGCAAAAAAAAAGCACATAAACTAAAAAAAGGAATCTTATCACTTTCCGCAGGTTTCCGAAAATAGGAAAAGAAAAACTTTATGATAATATTGTGGTACTCGTAAGTCTTTAAACATTTTGAATTCATTACCGTTATTTGTTGGAATTATTACTATATTCGCTAGAATTTTATCTGTTTCTAATAATTAATTTGGACTGACTTAAGGTTTAATCATTAGAATGTTACTCATTCAAATTAACGTTAGTGTTCTGTGAAAAGTAACTCAAATATAAGTAACATATTTATCAACATTATGTGCCAAAGCAATAAAAACAATAATAATAACGTACAATTTATTTACCAGTGTATCTTCCAGTAAATAAAATTACATAACTATACCTGTTTATGGTTCATTTTATTAAACATGCTACTCCAAAATGAATTTTAGTAATTTTGGTGCATCCTTTCAAATATATGGAAATTAACCAGGGTTTATCAGGCATCAGCCAAAATTTATATATAATTTTTTTTACAAATATTAAATAAACAAAAAGTTTTAAACGTTACAGAATACAAAGGCACAGAATAAATAATAGTACTACATACTCAAGAGAACCGGCCATGAGAACGTGATAGCCAGTCTGTGGCCCAGGTTAGCATAGCTCAGCGAGCGACACCGACGTCGCACGGCGTTGACGAGCCCTTCGCTTATTGTCTTATTTGATCGTAAAATATTTAACACAGCTTTGTGTATTTATAATCACCTCTCCTAAATATATTACTCTAAAAACATATATAGGTATCTTAACTGTTCTTAAGGTGATTCCCGTAATGGGTAAGTTGTGCAAATTATTTTTTATCTTTTAAGTAGGGTACGTAGAAATAGACGCTTACTCTTTGCATTTCGTTAGAAATAATTTCTTTCGTTTTAATATGTATTATATAGTAATACATTAGCTATATTTAGAGTGCTGAAACATATTGTAAGCTCTTCGTTGTAAATTCATATGGTTTGTAAAATAATCTTCCGTATTGTTATCCATTTACTGGATTACTAGTAATTCAAGTTGCTATTATTATTTAAGGATATTATGTAGTATTTTCATCTAGTTGGGAATTAATTAAATATATAAAAGAAAAATAAATAGGATAAATTTGTAATAAATAAATAAAATACGATATTATTAACGTTTAGTATAAACGATTATATGCATGTGCCCGCCAGAAGAATATCTATTTTAGGGTATTCGAAGTCACGACTCCGAGAACAAACTGTCTGATAAAAATTCCACTGATTCGCATTGACTAATTTTCGTAATGATCGCTTATTTAATTAAACGGTTGTCCATTGTTTTATTTTAATTAAGAATATTAATATAAAAAGTATTCTAATTTTATTTGCCATCAGTTAACTTCAGTTGCTGCTTTTTTTTTTACTTAAATCTTGCTGCATATCATATCATCCCAAGGAAATTGAATTAGGTATATGCTTTTACCTGTATTTGTAAATATCCATATTAGCTTTGCTTTGCTGTGCAAAGTTGCATAACTGTTGCTACTAGCGGCACACAAATATTTCTATTATCTCGTATTAATGCTTTGAATGCATATATCTTCAGGAACTCTCTTTGGACTGATTTCGTGACCAAGCGACAGGATACCGTTGGGCTCATTGGTCGACAGCTGTCAAGATCTGGGTTCTTAATTTTAATATTGGATGCACGGCATAAAGAAGAGGCAGACTAAATGGAGCGCAGGAGAGTATTGCTGCGAAGGCAATTAGATCTAAATCTATAATTAATTTTTCTTCATTAAAGTAATTTTTTTAAATGTGTTTTTTTTTAAATTATTTGTATATGCTTGGATACTGATTCTGATAACTCAGCTAACAGGGACCACAGGGTTTTTGTTCCATGTTGTATACGAAATGTTATATTCGTGAATCTCGACACGTTATGAAGTGTGGTCAATTGTTTGGCTGCTTTCTGTGCCGATTAGTAGTAGTACTACCGTTTTTCCTACTATAATAAACCGATTTTTGTATTTCCTTAATATCATTTCCTTCACATTCATATTTATAACAAGAGTTTTATTTTATAAAATTGAAGTGACAATCCAACTTTCAGTCCAGCAGTGCAAGTTGCTACCACAGACCATGGGCATCTGCAACAAGATTGCTACAGATACGTTGTGCCTCCATACAACATAATGTAATTATGATTGGTTCTCCATAACCTTCGGATCAAAACACTAATAGTTACGATGGTAGTGATAGTGACCCGGATGGACCCTAGGTAAAATGGAAACCTATCTTACATCATATATATATATGTGTATATGTATATACACATATATACATACATACATACATAATACACACACACATATATATATATATATATATATATATATATATATATATATATATATATATATGTTGTAACTTAATTACAATGTTTTGAAATATAAAACTTATGATGGGTACGTACGGTTTTTACTTCATACATTAGAGCAATTTTAAAAACATACATTCTGAGCTCGATACATAAGAGTATATACTCGATACATATATGAGTATTTTACAAAGTAAAATGCAAAAACATTTCCGATTGTCAACTAAAATATTTGACCAAATTGCAGCGAAACGTGGTTAGTAAGTGAAATGGAAATATGATCTAATTTATTTGTGGAATTTATTTTATCGGATTTGATTTTAACTTTTAACCCCCGACGTCTCGAGTGCATTGCAGCACCCAGTGACGAGGGAACTGAGGTGCTTTATGTTTTTATGTCATAATTTGCACGCGCCTTCAGCTTCTAATTTAAAATTTTTGCTTCGATCTACGTGGAATGAACTTAAATCATCTTAAAATCTTGTAGGGGTCACTTTTCGTCGCCTTGGAGGGCAATGGAGCTAACCCACAATTTTTGCGAAATGGAGTTAAGTGCATTAACGTACTGAGAAAGAACCATAGTTTATATTAGTCAATACATGTAACTGATATCATAACTGTAAGCAGGTTTTTTTAAATTGCCAATAAATTTAAGTGTAGTTTCAATAAGAGTCAAAAATTCTATGCCGCTTAGATTTATTGTGATGACAAGGTTACAAGTCATAGTTAAAGTAATAATTCAGTGGTCAATAGTTGTAAGAGCTCATAGAACTCTTGACCACCAAAATTATGTCTTCATAATATCTATGTATGTTATGTCATTTTTTATCCAATCCCGATTTTATTTGGGAACATTTTAATTGGCAGAGAAAAATCATGTTTATTCCTGTTAACCAATCCACATTCTGTATTTCTACGAGTTTGTGCGTGCATTGTTTAGTTTGCTTTGATAGTGAGTCGGTGATTTGTGCAAAATAACAATAATGATCTATTATATTAATAATATAAACTACTTAAATAATTGAGAGTTCATTATGATTTCTAGCAATTGATGTGCATATAATATAAATATATATATATTATTTTATCAGTATTCAGTGTGTGGTTAATATTATTATCATGAATTTATCGCGAGGACAGAAGATGGTTGCGGCGGTTTTTGATCTATACAAACAAAACAATCAAGGTATGTACATACTTATGTTTTTATTAATAGACATCTAATTATTTTAAAATACTACTAGGTGACATTCAAACATAACACAACTTTCATAATTCGTTTTCGATCAATCAATCTAAAAGACATTCCAAACGATTTATGCGGGGCGGGGTGTCGGGCGCGACTCACGTGTTTCTTACTTATCTGCTTTTTTTTGTATTAAATGTAACTTTCTAGATGATTATAATATGGAACCATTCTAGAAGATTTTAAATATCAGAGTAGAGGTTTTTTTTTTGATTAAATTGAAGGATTAAACCCAATTTTGTCAGGTGTATAGTGTACAAACTTGTACTATCAACAAAAAGGTACTGGGGTGTTATTTAGCGCGGTCTCGTGGTAGATATTGGAGCAACTTAGTGCTACCTGCATTTAATTTTAATTTTATTGTTTTAGTTCTTGAAGAAAATGAAGAAAATTCGTATCATGTACTTCAATCTGTGCCTCCAACAGTTGAGACAACCGATGGTTCTAGTGTTTCACTCACAGAACAAACACGTAAATATACTTACAACTTTATTGTTTTTATTTAGGTAATTTAGCCATAAAGATTCTTTTAATTTAGAATTGTATCAACTGCCCTCGTCTTGCTGCCCTAGGCAAGCGCTCATGACGAGTGAAGCGGTTGGTGACCCTGCGCATTGTGTCCCTTGTACCCTTGATAGTCACTGGCGCTTTAACGTTGAATTCACAAACGAGATATTGTAAAATATTGCTATATTTATATAGATATACATACCCAAATTTGATTTTAATTTTTATTGTTTTAGTATTTGAAGACAATGACGAAAACTCGTATCATGTACTTCAAACTGTGCCTCCAGCAGTTGAGACAACAGATGGTTCTAGTACACTCAGAGAACAAACAGGTTAATATAGTTATGTAATACGATCTAGGGTAATCTAGCCATAAATTTTCTTTCAAATCTAGAATTTTAGTAACTGTATTTATTTGTTGTAGAATTTACAAAGTTTGTAGGAATTTTTGAATCTTGGTGTAGCTCAAACGTGGTAGAGCCATGCTACAGCTATATTATTAGTATAGTTGTAGCACGAATGGGTCGGCTCGACCGGGTAAGGACCACGCTCTCATAGAATACCAGCTTAAAATAGCAGCTTAACACTGCTGTGTTTCGTGTGGTGAGTGGAGAGAACCGGAGACCCTTTTTACTGGAAACGAGGCATCTTAGTCCTAACGGGTGATAACGCATCTGCATTTTGATTCGCAAACGAGGATAGATGATGTCTATGGGCCACAGCAATCACTTACCATCAGGTGGACTGTGTGCTCGTTTGTCACCCTATCCTATATAAAAAAGCTTGCCAGACTTATTTTCAGGTAAAAATAATAATGCTCTTTCTGGACATGGTTATAATTTTTCTTGTTTATACTTTCAGGTTCTATAGTTGATCGCAATCCTTACTTTACCTCTGATTCTGAAAACGATACAATGTACCACCCTGTAACGAGAGTTTCGGAGACCTCTACCTCTGAAAATATATCTAACAGTTCTGAAGAAGACAATGAAGTCCTATGGAGTAAATACATTCGAAAACACGTCACCTCCACAAGTAAAAAAGTAGACTCCGACACTTTGACAAGAAAACGTCAAAGAAATCCACTTAAGTGGAAACGTAATACTCAAAAAACTTTAAGGCTAGCTGGAAAGGAATATACAACAAGATCAGGAAATAAAATAGGTATTAAAAAAGTTAAAGATATATCGTGTAAGTGCCATTACAATTGTAACTTTAAATTTTCATTACAAGAAAGAGAAAATCTTCTACAAGAATATTTATCTTTGAAATCTGAACATGCAAGATGGTGTTTCATAGGTAAGTGTGTGCAACGTGTACCTGTCAAACGAACCTACAAAGAAAATCAAAGTAGACGTAAAAACACGTTGGTATATAGCCTGTTTAGAGATAGCCAAAGTTTCCAAGTATGCAAGTCATTTTTTTTGACTACTTTTAATATATCTGCGAAGAAAGTTGAGACAGCTTTAAGTAAATTGACACCATCTGGAGTTACTGAACCAGATATGAGAGGGAAGAAAGAACCACCCAACAAGAAATCAGATGTAGTTAAAGATATAATTAGAGACCACATTAAGTCTTTACCTACTGTGTCTTCACATTATTGTCGTAGTACGACGAAGAGAAAATATTTGCCTTCAGGTTTAAGCGAAAACCGTTTGTACTTAGACTATGTAGAGTATTGTAAAGAACGTCAAGTTGTACCTGAAAAGGCCAGTTTTTACAAATTTATTTTTACCAACGAATTTAATTATGGTTTCCATCGCCCTAAGAAGGATCAATGTGACCATTGTATTCAATTTAAGAATAGGCCAGAGCATGAGCAGCAACTTCATAAAGAAGAGTATGATTTGCATATTATTCGTAAAAACGAAGCAAGAAAGCATAAAGTTCTTGACAAAAATCGTACCAAAGTAGATCCTGGCTTTATTGCCTTTGCTATGGACCTGGAAAAACTACTATTAGCTCCAAACTTACAGGCTGGTCAGGTGTATTATAAAAGAAAGTTAAAGATTTACAATTTTACATTGTATAATTTAGGAGATTCTGAGGCTACAAATTATATGTGGCATGAAGGAGTAGGTACTAAAGGTGCATCGGAGATAGCCACTTGCATTTGGATGCATTTATCGTCATTGGCTCCTGAGATAAAAGAAATAACTTTATTTTCTGATACTGCTTCTGGCCAGAATCGGAACACTATTATTGCCGCAATGTTTTTAAATGCAGTAACAGTTTTGCCAATCCAAACCATTAATCAAAAGTTTATGGAGTCTGGACATTCAGAGATGGAATGCGATAGTGTACACTCTGCAGTTGAAAACAGAGGGAGGCATGTAGATATCTATACACCAGAAGGCTGGTACACTGTCGCACGTACGGCTAAAACAACAAAGCCATATTACAAGATCAAAGAGTTGACATATTCAGATTTTATTGACTTTAAGTCGTACAGTAACAAAGTTATCACAAATAAAAATAAAACAGATACTGGTGACAATATGAACTGGCTGTTATTAAAATGGATACAATATCGAAAAGGAAGTCCTAAAATTATATTTTTCAAGAACCAATTATCAGAAGAAAATTTTAAATCTTTACCTATACAGCGCAAAGCTCTACGCAAATCTACTATGACACCATGTTGCGATTTACAGAAGCTCTATAACAAAAAGCTTAAGATCTCTGCCAATAAACTTAAAGATCTGAAGGATCTCTGCGCAAAAGGTACCATACCTTCGGTGTATCATGATTTTTATAACGATCTGGAAGAAGGACTAATTAGTGACAACTCAGAAAGTGAATAATTTATTTTAACTTCCTCATTTTTCTACATTACTTTTTAATTGTTAATTTGATTTATTTTCCTTTAATAAAAGTAAATGAACAATTAATTATTAATAATATGTATTTATTTTTAAACACTCCACTCCGCTTGCGCGTTTTTATCTATTTAGATTGATATGTCATCGGAATAAAAAGTCAATAAGGCAAGAGAGTTAAGTGACATACACCTCGTAATATGAGTATTACATTGTAAATAAAATGGTAGTCAATAGGTCTAAGCCACATAACTTTTAAACCATGATGTTTTGATATTTTTTAATTATAGCATTCAATGGTAACACGTTTTAATAATCTAAGGTAAAAATTTGAACTCTCTACTAAAATATGACGCTGATTTATGTTAAAATAACTGTTCTTACTCGCATCATTTAGTTTTTAAACGTCCATAACTCAGAAGTGTAGTTCTGTGGAATAGCTCCATTACCTTCCAAGGCGACGTTTTGTTTTAAAATAAGTATATAGGAACAAAGAAATTTTACTTTTGCTCATAATTTTGTGTTAATTTAGGATTTTTCTTTTTAATTTCAGTTATTATCCTTGGTAACTCGGTGTTTATTTTTCTTTGATTGTGGTGTATTAAAATAAATGCAATGATGGAGTTTCTAAACGACGTTTTCTTAGTTTATAATTAACTCGATAAAATGCCATGAAATTAGTTTCATTGATGCCCAAATATTCAAACGTTTCTTAATTTTATGATGCCGTTAAGTCTTGAGGTTTTACAGTCACTTTGTCTTGAAGTGATAGAGAGAGCATGAATTTAAATTTTTTTAAGCTTTTGAATATTTGCCGCTTGTTTCATTTTAGTTAATATATAGTAGTGGTGAACGGTTGACATCTCCGTGTAGTGAGGGTGGAGGAATACCATCTAACTCATAACATCGTCAATTGTGTGTCGTACGAGACGACAGAGGGAAACAACCTAGAAGATGGGCGGCATACGTCCTCCCAATAAAAATTAAAAAAAAAATAATTTGGAATTACCAACCCGCCTGCCTACCGCGGCAACTATTTCAAATTTCCCCCATATGTGGAAATGTTTGTAGGAGACCTATGTGCTGCAGTGGACGTTTGATAGGTTGTAACTAACGGTTACGGTTGAGACCTAAATATAGAAATCTAAGATTATACATCAGAAGCTCTATAACAAAAAGCTTAAGATCTCTGCCAATAAACTTAAAGATCTGAAGGATCTCTGCGCAAAAGGTACCATACCTTCGGTGTATCATGATTTTTATAACGATCTGGAAGAAGGACTAATTAGTGACAACTCAGAAAGTGAATAATTTATTTTAACTTCCTCATTTTTCTACATTACTTTTTAATTGTTAATTTGATTTATTTTCCTTTAATAAAAGTAAATGAACAATTAATTATTAATAATATGTATTTATTTTTAAACACTCCACTCCGCTTGCGCGTTTTTATCTATTTAGATTGATATGTCATCGGAATAAAAAGTCAATAAGGCAAGAGAGTTAAGTGACATACACCTCGTAATATGAGTATTACATTGTAAATAAAATGGTAGTCAATAGGTCTAAGCCACATAACTTTTAAACCATGATGTTTTGATATTTTTTAATTATAGCATTCAATGGTAACACGTTTTAATAATCTAAGGTAAAAATTTGAACTCTCTACTAAAATATGACGCTGATTTATGTTAAAATAACTGTTCTTACTCGCATCATTTAGTTTTTAAACGTCCATAACTCAGAAGTGTAGTTCTGTGGAATAGCTCCATTACCTTCCAAGGCGACGTTTTGTTCTAAAATAAGTATATAGGAACAAAGAAATTTTACTTTTGCTCATAATTTTGTGTTAATTTAGGATTTTTCTTTTTAATTTCAGTTATTATCCTTGGTAACTCAGTGTTTATTTTTCTTTGATTGTGGTGTATTAAAATAAATGCAATGATGGAGTTTCTAAACGACGTTTTCTTAGTTTATAATTAACTCGATAAAATGCCATGAAATTAGTTTCATTGATGCCCAAATATTCAAACGTTTCTTAATTTTATGATGCCGTTAAGTCTTGAGGTTTTACAGTCACTTTGTCTTGAAGTGATAGAGAGAGCATGAATTTAAATTTTTTTAAGCTTTTGAATATTTGCCGCTTGTTTCATTTTAGTTAATATATAGTAGTGGTGAACGGTTGACATCTCCGTGTAGTGAGGGTGGAGGAATACCATCTAACTCATAACATCGTCAATTGTGTGTCGTACGAGACGACAGAGGGAAACAACCTAGAAGATGGGCGGCATACGTCCTCCCAATAAAAATTAAAAAAAAAATAATTTGGAATTACCAACCCGCCTGCCTACCGCGGCAACTATTTCAAATTTCCCCCATATGTGGAAATGTTTGTAGGAGACCTATGTGTTGCAGTGGACGTTTGATAGGTTGTAACTAACGGTTACGGTTGAGACCTAAATATAGAAATCTAAGATTATACATCAGAAGCTCTATAACAAAAAGCTTAAGATCTCTGCCAATAAACTTAAAGATCTGAAGGATCTCTGCGCAAAAGGTACCATACCTTCGGTGTATCATGATTTTTATAACGATCTGGAAGAAGGACTAATTAGTGACAACTCAGAAAGTGAATAATTTATTTTAACTTCCTCATTTTTCTACATTACTTTTTAATTGTTAATTTGATTTATTTTCCTTTAATAAAAGTAAATGAACAATTAATTATTAATAATATGTATTTATTTTTAAACACTCCACTCCGCTTGCGCGTTTTTATCTATTTAGATTGATATGTCATCGGAATAAAAAGTCAATAAGGCAAGAGAGTTAAGTGACATACACCTCGTAATATGAGTATTACATTGTAAATAAAATGGTAGTCAATAGGTCTAAGCCACATAACTTTTAAACCATGATGTTTTGATATTTTTTAATTATAGCATTCAATGGTAACACGTTTTAATAATCTAAGGTAAAAATTTGAACTCTCTACTAAAATATGACGCTGATTTATGTTAAAATAACTGTTCTTACTCGCATCATTTAGTTTTTAAACGTCCATAACTCAGAAGTGTAGTTCTGTGGAATAGCTCCATTACCTTCCAAGGCGACGTTTTGTTCTAAAATAAGTATATAGGAACAAAGAAATTTTACTTTTGCTCATAATTTTGTGTTAATTTAGGATTTTTCTTTTTAATTTCAGTTATTATCCTTGGTAACTCGGTGTTTATTTTTCTTTGATTGTGGTGTATTAAAATAAATGCAATGATGGAGTTTCTAAACGACGTTTTCTTAGTTTATAATTAACTCGATAAAATGCCATGAAATTAGTTTCATTGATGCCCAAATATTCAAACGTTTCTTAATTTTATGATGCCGTTAAGTCTTGAGGTTTTACAGTCACTTTGTCTTGAAGTGATAGAGAGAGCATGAATTTAAATTTTTTTAAGCTTTTGAATATTTGCCGCTTGTTTCATTTTAGTTAATATATAGTAGTGGTGAACGGTTGACATCTCCGTGTAGTGAGGGTGGAGGAATACCATCTAACTCATAACATCGTCAATTGTGTGTCGTACGAGACGACAGAGGGAAACAACCTAGAAGATGGGCGGCATACGTCCTCCCAATAAAAATTAAAAAAAAAATAATTTGGAATTACCAACCCGCCTGCCTACCGCGGCAACTATTTCAAATTTCCCCCATATGTGGAAATGTTTGTAGGAGACCTATGTGCTGCAGTGGACGTTTGATAGGTTGTAACTAACGGTTACGGTTGAGACCTAAATATAGAAATCTAAGATTATACATCAGCATTATACAAAAGTTTTAGCCTTTCAGAAATAAAGGAGGATCTATGCCAAACTGTTCGAAGTATGCAGATGGGTCTACTTATTCAACGAGACCGTTTTACAACTTACCGTGTTGAAACAGGTGCTGGGCAGCAGCACCTTCCTGATACCAACTCAGAATACTAAAAGACTGTGGCTTCTCACCCACTTGCCAAGCGTAGTAACTAAGGAAAAATTTTCCCTATGGGAAACCTATGGAGTAGGCCTATGTTCTGTGTTGGACTTTTACAGGCTGTAACGTTAATGGGTTTTACAACTAATATCAGATATATTAGTCGTGGGTCCTCGGTATTAATGTTTGCCAACATGAATTATTTATAATCGGTTGTGTATCGCATGAATATACTAACCTACATCACTTGTTAGGAGAATCCTTTAGGAATGCAATTTCCAAAAACCCTATATTATATCTTACAATCATGCTTTTTAGTACTTTTCAGAAGCTTAAATTATATTAATTTTAACTTTTCCAATTTAAAAACTTTTAGAATACAAAACATATACAAACTGGAAACTTTTATTTATCCTTTCCTGGAGTTGAAGCTTTCTCTATACCTCATATTCATCATCATTACAGCCCCTCACAAGTCTACTGCTATACATAGGCCTCCCCCAAGGAATGCTCCAAAGCACGGTCCTGAGCCACCTGCATTCATCGACTTCTAGCATGTCTAACCAAGTCGTCACTCCATGTAATGGAGGTCATTCTACAATTCTAGTAGTACTAAAGTTCTACAAAGCTGCCATTCAAGAACGTGTTTTCCACATCGGCTGTCGATTATTCGCTATATGGCTGGCCCAATGCCACTTCAGCTTACTAATCCGTCGGGCTATGTCGGTCATTCTGCTTCTACTGTCTTCATTTCTAACTTTCTTACGCAGAGAAACCCCGAGCATTGCCCTCTCCGTAGCTCGCTGAGTGATCTTGAGCGTCCAGCAGCAGTACGGCCAGCAGTGAAGGACCACGTCTCAATTCTATAAGGCATCACTGGCAGCACGCGTTGGTTGTACAGTCTCGTTTTCAGGTTCTGAAGTGTAGCTGACGAGATGATATGTCGCAATTTCCCGAATACTGCCCAACCGAGTCAAATCTGTCACTTGGTCGAAGTTTGGACTATTTGTTCTAGGTAAACATACTCGTAAACAACTTCGAGCTTAGTGTTCTCAACAACTACCAGCATATGTGTGACATGGACATTAAACATCATATTTGTTTTGCCCATGCTCATCTTAAGACCTATCCGTTGGGCGGCACTATTGAGGTCATTGAGCATAGTGCTTAGGTCCTCCAGCGATTCTGCCATAAAGATCTCTATCCAAATTTCATCATAATCAGTTCAGTCCCTTAGTCGTGAAAACTTAGCAGAAAGTTTTTTTTAAGAATATTAACAATGCTATAAACATTACTAACCATTAATAACCATTATTAACCACCGGTGGTAAGCTAAAGCGTAAGGTTACGAGTGGTTCATGCCAGTAGTCGAATAGCGGATTCAAACCTGCGAACTTTTTGAGTTCGCGGTCCGCGCCCTGCCATTAGGCTACTGTCGCAGTTACTTTCACATTTATAATATTAGTATGTATTATGATAATTGGGGGCGGAGCGTAGCGTAGCCATTTTATCCCTGAGTCCGATGCAATTTTTTACTAACGTCTCCTCTGAAACTTATTGTCTGATTTCGATTAAACTCAACAAAGATAATCTACTAGTGTGAATAGTGACATATAGCTATATGCCTTTAGCTATTTTCATCGATATAAAAATCGAAATCAACCAAACAATCGATTCAGCCATTTAGAGAGTGGCCCGGAAAGACAGACAAGATTTAAAAATGTTTATTGAAGTCTAATAATATGCAAATAACCACTTTAAGCTTAATAAAAACGTCTCCGAGTGCCGGGACAAACTTGTGTCTGAAGTCAAGTCTTTGCTGAACAGAGTCTCGGATTTGGGACGACTAAATCTAGTCCAGTTTAACCCCCAGAAGACACAAATTTGCGCGTTAACCGCTAAAAAGAACCCCTTTGTCGTATCCCCTCAGTTTCAAGGCACTCCCCTTGTTGCCTCAGCCAGTATCGGAATCCTCGGCGTCGACATATCGAGTGACGTGCAGTTTCGTGGTCACTTGGAAGGGAAGGCCAAATTGGCCTCTAAAAAGCTTGGCGTGCTCAGCAGAGCGGGACAGTATTTCATGCCGGCACACCGCCTGCAACTTTACAAGGCGCAGGTTCGGCCGCACATGGAATACTGTTCCCATCTCTGGGCTGGGGCTCCCCAGTACCAGCTCCTTCCACTTGACCGCATCCTGCGCAGAGCGGCTCGAATAGTCGACGACCGAGTGCTTTCCGATCGGCTCGATTCACTGGCGCTGCGAAGAGATGTTGCATCTCTTTGCGTATTTTATCGCATCTATCACGGGGAGTGCTCTGAGGAATTGTTCGGATTAATCCCAGCCGCCAAATTTCGTGAACGCACTACACGGCAAACGTCCCGATACCATCCACACCATCTGGATGCTTGGCGGTCCACCACTGTACGTTTCACAAGGAGTTTTCTTCCACGTACAACCTCTCTGTGGAATAGTTTACCACCGGCGATTTTTCCGGACCGATACGACCTGGGGACCTTCAAGAAAAGAGCCTACTCCTTTCTAAAGAGCCGGCAACGCACCCGCAATTCTCCTGGTGTTGCGGTTGATCATGGGCGGCGGTAGTCACTTAACATCAGGTGAGCCGCATGCTCGTTTGCCCCCTCTTCTAAAAAAAAATAATAATAAAGATTGAAGTGCAATTACATTAATTCACTTAATTGAGGAGTGTGGTCATTTACTCGTACGTGAGGGTAGAGTCGTCAAAAACCCTTTTAATGTGAAACTGAAAATTATAAGGTTTCAAAGACCACCGAAATCGCGAGAGGCGGAAAAAAATGCCACTCAGTGTTGTTTGCTTCGAGATATTTTGCTATGGCTGGCTGAAAAGATGCCTACTGTTGCATTTATCTGGAGGCACCTACAAAATTGGAGCCGTTGTCGCTCTACAATCGAAAGCAAGCAAGCAAGTCGAAAGCAGCGTAAACGCCTGTGTGCTCATGTCACTGAGGACCTCTAAGTTAACAGCGCAGTAGACATGCAAACGAAAAGGCATATGTGGCCCTTATAAGAACTATGCCCACGTCCTTTAATCGTTCTTTTACTTATGGGTCCAGCTCACTTTTTTCGCAGAACGCTAATATTACCGTTCAAATGATGAAGCTTTGTAAATAATTTAAAATCTTCTCGTTCGTGACGAGTCCATTACATTCCAATTTAGGATGAATGATTAAAATTATTTTATTAAATCCCACTTAAAAGGATTATGTGGAATTAAATGCTGGTAGCTTAAGGCTGGTAGATAAAGCATTTTATACAGTAAATGAGCATAGAAATCTGCATATATCCTCGATTAAGTATAAAATTACTAACGAAACTGAAACGTTGTTACCCCTAAGGAATAAGTTGGAATGTATTATCTCCAGAAAAAGTGTTTTCATTTCTCTACACTTAACATACGAAATACAGCCGCGAAGCAGCTATCTCACGTTGGTGTTCTGTGAGAGCGTGGCCTTTCCTCGGTCTAGCGGGCTTATTCATGCTACGATTATAATATATCGGCAGCTGTGCCATGTATGTACGATATATAATGTTGTGTACACCTTATAACTGGTTCAGTATATAAGAACATTTTGTTTTGTGTAACAACAGTTTTGTATTTGTACTGTTAGTGTAAATGGTCTCGTTGGTATAGTTAGTGGTTGTATACGTGACTGCTGATCATGAAGTCCCGGTTTTGAATCTCGGGTCGGGACTCAAAAATCAGTTATTGAATTTTCCGTCAGGAAATCCTCATTAGCTGCCCGGAGTCAGGAATTTTGAGGTATCTCATCCTAGTACCTCGAAAAGCACGTGAAGCAGTTGGTCCTGCGCCTCAAATCTCTCCGATCGTGTCGGTTTACCGACCCATCTGACTATAAGAGTGAGGAATAGAGAGTTTTCGCATACATTTGGGCACTATAATCCTGTTCTGCGCCGAAGGTTAGTCTCCAGTGAGTTTGACTGTCGTAACCGAAATTCGGCCTGGAGGACATTATTATTATGAAATTAATTAATTAATAGACATAGAGATAACACCACAATACGTATTAACTTATTATTTTTAGTAATTCGTCCGTTGTGCTATTTAAAGTCAAGTAACAAGCGATTTAACAGTCCACCTCATAGTAAGTGCTATTGCCGTTCGTGAACAATTGCAACGGACTTTATAAAAGGAGGACCACAAATTCGTTGTGACAACTTTTTTATGGGATAGGGTGACAAACACACAGTCCACCTGATGGTAAGTGGATGCTGTGGCCTCTAGACTTCTACATCTATCCACGATTACGAATCAAAATTTTTATATATATATATATATATATATATATATATATATATATATATATATATATATATATATATATATATATATATATATATATATATATATATGAATTTATTTATTTATAAAGATTATAAAAAGACGTTTTAGTTTGTTTATATAGATGACATTTACTAATTGATTGTATTATAAAAACTTTTGAATATTTGCATGCTGTTGAAAACAGCTAAATAGATTTTCTTTACACAATTACAGTATAACATCAATAAGAAAATATTTTGTACCTATTTAGTTGCAAATAAAGAATTTGAATTTGAATTTGAACGAATATTTTAAAGTATTAATTTGGCAAACGAGCGCAAAGTCAACGTGATTTGCTGCTGTAGTCCATAGAAATCTGCATATATCCTCGATTAAGTATAAAATTACTAACGAAACTGAAACGTTGTTACCCCTAAGGAATAAGTTGGAATGTATTATCTCCAGAAAAAGTGTTTTCATTTCTCTACACTTACCATACGAAATACAGCCGCGAAGCAGCTATCTCACGTTGGTGTTCTGTGAGAGCGTGGCCTTTCCTCGGTCTAGCGGGCTTATTCATGCTACGATTATAATATATCGGCAGCTGTGCCATGTATGTACGATATATAATGTTGTGTACACCTTATAACTGGTTCAGTATATAAGAACATTTTGTTTTGTGTAACAACAGTTTTGTATTTGTACTGTTAGTGTAAATGGTCTCGTTGGTATAGTTAGTGGTTGTATACGTGACTGCTGATCATGAAGTCCCGGTTTTGAATCTCGGGTCGGGACTCAAAAATCAGTTATTGAATTTTCCGTCAGGAAATCCTCATTAGCTGCCCGGAGTCAGGAATTTTGAGGTATCTCATCCTAGTACCTCGAAAAGCACGTGAAGCAGTTGGTCCTGCGCCTCAAATCTCTCCGATCGTGTCGGTTTACCGACCCATCTGACTATAAGAGTGAGGAATAGAGAGTTTTCGCATACATTTGGGCACTATAATCCTGTTCTGCGCCGAAGGTTAGTCTCCAGTGAGTTTGACTGTCGTAACCGAAATTCGGCCTGGAGGACATTATTATTATGAAATTAATTAATTAATAGACATAGAGATAACACCACAATACGTATTAACTTATTATTTTTAGTAATTCGTCCGTTGTGCTATTTAAAGTCAAGTAACAAGCGATTTAACAGTCCACCTCATAGTAAGTGCTATTGCCGTTCGTGAACAATTGCAACGGACTTTATAAAAGGAGGACCACAAATTCGTTGTGACAACTTTTTTATGGGATAGGGTGACAAACACACAGTCCACCTGATGGTAAGTGGATGCTGTGGCCTCTAGACTTCTACATCTATCCACGATTACGAATCAAAATTTTTGTTGTCAATTGTCACCCGTGAGGACTAAGGTGGAATACCTCGTTTCCAGTAAAAAGGGTCTCCGGTTCTCTACACTCACCTTACGAGACGCTACTATTTTATGCTGTTATTCTGTGAGAACGTGGTACTTCTCCGGTCGAGCCGACCCATTTGTGCTACGACTATACTACCGCGTGTGTAACTAAGACGGAATGCTTCTCAATTTGTAAGTATACTGGCTCTCTAAACAACACAGATCGAATCACAGCAGTGTACCACTTGGCGGCAGAAAAATAAAAGATGGCAACTACGAAGACAAACTTCTAGGAAGAGATGATGTCCTACCAACTAGTAAGTATCTGAGTTTTATTATGAGAGTTTTATGATGTTTGTGACATATAGTAACATTAGTGATCCAAATCATTTAGATCTGATTGGTGATATCACTCGCTGAGTCACGTCGGTAAAAAGTGTATTTTCGTGTACAAATAACTTTTACATGTTCTAGGGAAAATTTATGACAGGGATTTTAGGAGTGCTTTTAAAGAGTAACTTTTGTAAACAAAATGTGATAGGTTTTTGATATGGAAACACATTATCAGTCGATCGTTTGGAATATGAAGTACGCTTAAAATATGTTTTAACTATAGTAAGAACATTATGTTTGTAAAATTAATATAAATCAAAATGACATCCTATTTTGATTTATATTAATTTAAAAAAACAATGTCTATACAATTTCTGCCAAGTTTTGTGCTGTATAATGTGAACGAACCTTTACAAAAGCATAGACGAGTTCCACTGAATAAACTCGTATAACCACTGCTTTGTTCACAATCTAATTAATTGTTCTATGCATCAGCGACCATTATGTTTTGCATTGTATCTGTTTGTTTATTCACCTATGAATTCAATAAATTAATATAATGTTTATCATTTTATAGGATAACGCATTAGCAAGCTAAAGTGAAAATAGGCTGGCCATATATCAGGGCGGCTGAAAATTGTGTCGCCTAGGGTACTTAACGATAAGTAATTTTATTAATATCGTTAAGTATAATATTATATATAATATTATATTTATTAGCTTGTTACACATGTCTCCAATTCAATACTGCCCCGGTCGTGACACCTCTAATGGCCTTAAATAGGCCTTTTCCACCGAAACATCCAGAATGTTCCAGCAAATACCGGTACCGACCGACTAAGCGCAGAAAATTCGAGTGTGGACATTTCCAGAAAGCTTAGTTCTTCTATTCGATACTAGATGGTGTTTTTGGTGAAAATTTCAGGAATGGCATTTTCTAGAAAGCCCTCCTCGTTCTGTTCCCCGACACTAGATGGCGCTAGTGCCAGGTACCAGACTCAACTTAGGCGCGCAACATTATTAAATTAATTAATTAATTTAGATAAGGCTCCAATATGTATTAACTTATTATTTTTATATATTTCGTCCGCTGTGCTATTTTAAGTCAAGTAATTGGCTATTGCCGTCCATGAACAATTGCAACCAACTTTATACAAATAAGACCACAAACGCATTGTAATAACGTTGTAATGCGTCGACACACCGCATTAGTGGTCTTCTTTTTATAAAGTAAATGGATGATATATTCAGTAAAAAACATGCTTTTTATTTTACCAACGCTTAGCTTCCTATTTATTAAAAAAATATATATTGTATAAATTCAAACAAGCAAAACACACTTGTTAATTTACCTAACCGAGAATCTAAAACTCAGGAATTAAACAAACACGTATTAGTTCCCCTCTCAAACCAAATAATTCTGTACCAAATAGTTTGTACAATATATTTTTATCTTAAAATCAATATAAATTACCACAGTTAAAATTATGATTTCTTTGTTCTTCCCTGGTTGAGCCGATCCATTCGTGCTACAACCGTGATATAGCTGCAGCATGGCTCTACCACGTTTGCAAAAGACGTTAGTTGTTGTCGATGTCACCTATTAATGAGTTGGGACCAGAATGTATGCCAAGTTTCATAACATTTTTTTATATCATAGCTTTAGGAATGTTCGACGTTCTTTATTTTTTTAAATAAATATTTTTTTAATTTTTAACTTGGCAAGTTTTAATAGTCAATAAAAAACATTTAACGTGATGATATTTTTAAAACGTTCTTAATATTTTAATTAGTTTAATTTTATATTGTAAGCAATGTAGTTGGAAACAAATTAAAAAAAAGGTTGAAAAAAGAATTCTAGGTATTATTATCACACATGAAAATATGCACGTGTAAGTTTTAGTTGTGCCCCATTCCCCATAACTAAAACCTACACACGCGTTTCTTCTAAATAACACTTACATTTTCGAACCTGATGGACACACTTCCAATGTCTTGGTGACGTAATTGAAGTTTTCAAATAAAGCTGCATAAATATATCAAGAGTGTTGGCTGCTCCCAGGGCTAAACTCTCCTTGCTGGCTAATTAAGAGCCCTTGGACCGGTAACGATCAACATCTTTAGATGGAAATGTGGGTTAAGCGATTTCGCATGGATCTAATTTTATCACTCCGGTTTTCTGTAAAAGCCTAGTCCTTTCCTCAACGAGAACGATTTGTGCTACAAACATAATATAAATGCAGAATGGCTCTAATACGTATTAAAATCGCCAATCTACATCGGACGTATACAGTTACATATACCATTGTAATTTTAATTTTATTAAACAAACTTTTAGTTCGTCATTAGGAGTAGGTCTTTGTTTATCAATCAGCCAAGTACACAGCGTGAGATTGGGCGTTGAAATAAGTAAGGAATACAGTATGTAATTTACGCTATAAATTTCCACCGCTGAACATTTTTCTCTCCTATAGATTGTCGTATCCTCCTGCCTCATGTGGGAGATTTTTCCATAGTTACCAACCAAAGTTTTCTACAATTATGAGCTCTTGTCAGGAAGAAGCTGCTGTCCATGCTGTTTCAGTTTTCCTGAGTCACCTAAAACCTACAGCACTATATGGGCTAGTATATATTCTTACACCGCCACTACACAGTCTAGTGGTTGTAGTAGTGCGACTACTGATCATTTGGTCTCCGGTTCGGATCACGGGTCGAGCAAAAAAAATCAGTTATTGAGTTTTTCCATCAAGCAATTCTTAGCAGCTGCCCGGATTCAGAAAGTTGGCGGTATCTGATCCCCGTGCCTCGGAAAGCACGTTCAGCCGTTGGTCCTGCGCCCGATCTCTCTCCGGTTGTATCAGTTTACTGTCCCATCGGACTAAGAGAGTAAGGGAATAGAGAGTGCACTTGAGCTTGCGCATACACTTGGGCACTATAATCCTGTCCTGCACCGATGGCTAGTCTCCATTGAAGCTGGCCGCCGTGATCGAAATTTGGTCTGAAGGACATTATTATTATTATTTTAAATTACAAATTCAAAAAATTCTCTTCCATTTGCGTATAGCTACGGAGTGGAGTAATTTTCCGGCGTCTTCCGTCATACAGCTTATAAAAAGCCACTGCTGACCATAGGCCTACTCATAGATTGGCTTGTGGGGGGATATTTGCCATATTTGTCACGTTTGCAGGCGGGTTGACCTTTTGGGGTGATCGGGGAAAAAGAACGTAAATGATAAATAAGTTTATTCCCTAGCTAGCGCTTTAAAGACTGAACCGTATTATAAAAATATTGCGAGTATCGGATTATCTGCCACAAAAACAAACATGAACACTAAGCTCGAATATAATTAATGGGGCTTAAGAGGGAAGAGTAAGTCAGCTCAAATTCTAATTTCGCCCCCACTTCCCCGCGCGTCGTATGCTATGTACCGATATGTTTGTAATCACTAATACTGTAAGTATAAAGGTCGTTAGACACTTATTTCATTAGGTTTATCATATTTATGCCTGTTTCTTAACGCCAAGCCAGCCGCTTCTTATTTTTATCACGGTTATTTCCCATTTTAATTTTACGTCGTATTGTTGCGTAATGTATATTCTGATCGTAAGCGACACAACCTCCCCGTCCAAAGGCCGAGGCGTAGTGACCGTGCTGCGAGAATCACGCTTCAAAAGGCCAATAGTTTAGGTAATTTCTTTTTACAGTTAAAATAATGGTATTTTAAAAAAAGTAAATAACATAAGCACTGCTTTATAGTTAGTTCAGTTAGTATGCAAAGTTTCATGATCTTATTTAAAGTATTTTATGAATAACAGCGGTTTATTGTTTATTTTGGAGGTAACTTTGGATTTTTTTTCTATCGAGAAAATTTTATGAAATCGTGTTTTCGTCTAACATAATCACTAACATTAATCCTCAACTTTACCATATATTTATTTCAAAATTAATGCTGCAATATTTTCGGCATAACGAAGGATCTTGTTAAGCCATTTGACATTATATTTCCCCTTAAGTTCGAAAACAATGGCATTTTATTAGTAGAAATTAAAATTTACGCGAGCAGATTTCCAACCTTGATACGCAAATAGCTTAGTCATTCACAAATTCTACGGAGATTATGGAGCGACGTGATTTATTACTTAGATATATTGTTAAAAGGGACATAGTTATAATAAACATTATATATAAACAAAGAGAGAATGAGTCATAATATTCAATAATCGATAAATGATAAAATCACCCTGCAACCATATTTTGGATGTAGCTTGACGAGTTAGGACCACATTCTCACAGAACACCAGCATAAAATAGCAGCGTACAAAATAACAGTATACCTTCACATACCTTATTCAGTATTTGGGGTTTGAACTGCTTTTCAGACAGAACGCGAAGCTGAATTTCTCTTTATCAAAGTTCTTCTCAGTTATACAAAATCTATTACAGTCAGTCACCTATCTATTGTTATAGTATAATTATGGGTGAATTTAATATCTGTCTTTTTAAAACCAACGCCATATTAATAAAACTAAAATCCATTATTGAAGCAGCAAATTTAAAACTTCTTCCTATTTCTGCCACACACTTTTTCCCGAACTGTGCCCCTTCTCTTCTCGACAAAATGTTTGTGTCTTCAATTGACCATGTTCAAAAATTTGGGCAATATGCTGCAGATGCTTTTTCTTATCTAGACCTTAGTCCTCCTTAGTCTCAGATATAAAATATCGTTTACTTAAAGTCATAAATTAAAAGACCAGTGAGAAGTCGCAGCGACTAAGGTGTGAGATATCTGGTACTCCTATAATCAAACCGCCTGCTAAGCGTGACGACTAAGGCACATCCGCCTTACAACGAGCGAGATCTGTGTCCAGCACTATTCTCATTTGCGGATAAAGAAAGGAAAAGAAATAATAATAATATATTGTATTTGAAAAGTTAATTTATTAGTAACGTATATATTTCACGTAGTTAATTATTATTTTACCAAGTCTTCACTTCATCTAATGGGGGGCGGCCCCACACTTCGCCTACCGGTATAAGGCTGCCACTCGAGAACCTTTCTATTCCATCGGTTGTCAGTTTTTCAAGCATATGCCCGCCTCATTACCACTTCAGTAAGATGGAGTGACGACCGGGTAAGTCAATGGATGCGGATGACTCAAGATTATATTCTGCGTGGCATTTCTTAATGGAAGCCAATGTTCCGCAGTGGAAGAACTGAAATAATGGTGACGATGAATCGTCATTCACGTCTAAATCACAAAGATAAATATACATAAATATAATTAAAATAATATAAATACAAAAATAAATAAAAGCCTAACCAGATGGAAGCCCTCGGTAGGGTAGACCAAACGGCCAAGGGTTAGGGGTAAAGGGAAAGAAACCGACGGACGATGCGGGCGGTATCGAGGGGCACCGCCTTCTGCATTTGAGCTCGGAGCGGTCCGTCACGGAGTCCCAGTCGCCTCAGATGACCCGAGAGGCTAACTGGGATTAGCCCATTCGCAGAGATGATTACAGGAATAGTTTCGGCCGGCATACCGCCCCACATGTCGGTCACCTCGTGAGCCAGGTCCAGATATTTTGTTCGTTTGTCTGTTTTGGCTTTCACAAGGTTTTCGTCATACGGAATGGTAATGTCGACCAAAAATATCCTTGACTGTACCCGGACCATCAGCACAATATCAGGCTTATTCGCAAGAATAGTCCTGTCCGTGATGATGGCCCGGTCCCAGTAGAGCCTGGCGCGGTCATTTTCGAGCACGGCTTCCGGCAAGTATTTGTAATACTGCAAATTCCGGTCCACGAGACCGTATTTCAGAGCGAGCTCCTGGTGTAGAGTTCTGGTTACTAGGTTATGCCTGTGCAAGTACTCAGAGTTAGAAAGCGCCAAACAACCGGAGATGACATGCCTAAGTGACTCCACGGGATGGCGACAAGCTCGACAGATGTCGACGGTGCCATCCTTTAGGATGTATCTCCGATAGCTGTTGGTCTTAATAACCTGATCCTGTATTGCACGGACAAAACCCTCGGTTTCCCCGAAGAGGTCACCGAAACGTAGCCAGTTGAGGGAGGCGGCTGTATCTACGTGGGGCTCATGTAGAGCCCTGTAGTACCTCCCGTGGAGCTCCTTCCCCTTCCATACGGTCTCTCGGTCGGAAATGCTCTGTACTGCCGGGTCCTGCCATTGCTCGTTGGCTAAGGATATAGGGGTAAGTTCTTTATCACTAGAAATGACGTCATTATAGAATGGATCATCCGATCTCGCCAGGAAGTAATGACGGAGGCTGCACACTTCGCGATTATGCATGGTGAGCGCGCTCAGGAAGCCACGCCCACCATACTTTCGCGGCAAGTACAGCCTCATTACCGACGATCTCGGATGATGCATCCTATGGGACGTCATTGTAGTGCGGACTTTTCTATCTATTATTATCTATATATACTTCTATTATCTTATTATTACGATTTCTGTAGTGGTATCTTACCTAGCGTAGTGGTGTTGGGAGTAGTGGTGCTGGGATTAGTGGTAACGGGAATAGTGTATGCGATTGAGGGAGAGTTGGAGGTGCTCTATAAACTAGGTATGACACATAATTTTTCGTCGCCGATCTTGATTAATTAATTTTTAACACCGTTAATATAATGGTTTACCACAAAGTAACGCCTGTTCTATTAATTATAACAAATTGTTACTAACTACATCACTAATACAATATGGTCACTAAGTACAATAGTAACAACAAATACAGTTCGATCTAGCGTGATACATCCCTGCCACAGTCACAAACAGGTGTTATGTGAAGGACATAATTACTCGATAACACCAAGGTATGCAAACTGCTAACCAACAGCAATACTACTAATATAACACAGGACAGCCTCTCAGCAACACTGTCTTCCTTGCCCGCACTAGTAGAATGCTCCAACGGAAATAGTAACGACAGCAATCTATGGACTCGTATATTATTGGACTTGATATCCAGCAAGCGTAATACGTCCCTGCCATAATCACACAGTAGTTTCCCAATAATAACATAAATGACCGTTCGATTAAATAAAAGCATAGCTCAGTAATAAATCGAATTACCGCCGCCTGGAGACGTTTTCTGAATTTGCGGCAGTAACGCACATTATTGAAAGATCAAAAGAAACTAAAACGACGGGAACTTGCGTCTTTTATAAAAGTCTTGAGCAGTTAGCCGAGCTCGAGTCAATTTAACACAAGTAAATATCGAAAAACTATATTTATTTAGGGGAAAAAATATACTACGTAACGAATTAGTGCTGGAAAAAAGATTTTGTAAGTGTAAAATGTTGTACGTTCGTAACCTTTATAAAAGAAATATGAAGAAATTTATGAATTATGGAATTTCCTGGGAATGAGGTAATTGATACCAAGCTATTTCTCATTTATTATTTATTTTGTATTGTTATTTATTATAAAATTAATGACTACCGTTATGGCATATTAAATTCCACTGCTGAACAAAGGCCTCCCTATAAATCGCCTTATAGTTGCCACGCTTGGCAAGCAGGTTGACAACCGCGGATTTTTTATAGGATAGGGTTACAAATGAGCACACAGTTACCTTTTTGTAAGTGGTTGCTGTGGTCTTTAATGTAATGTGTGTGTGATCTTTGTTTATCTTAAATCTAAATAACGCCTCATTAAAAGATCCTATCCGGGCAAAGCCGGGGCGGTTCGCTAGTGTTAAATATAAATTAAACACAAAATAACAACAAACAGTTTTTAAAAAGGTGCTTCCAAAAGCTTTCAATTATTAATGTGAGACTTTCATTTGGGTAACTTCTTTATATATTATAGGGTTGTTTTATTGACCGTGAAAAAAAATAGTGTGTAACAGAATAGTAGCCTATGGCACTGATGTTTTACATCTTTTTTATTTTACATTAACATATTATGCATTTGATCTATCATTAAATACTAATAATTGGGTACGTATTGTTTTAATTTCCATAGTTTTTCATAGATTTATTTATTTAGTTCAAAAATAATTCTTTTAGTACCAAAAGTTTATTTCAAATTAGTAATATTTATTGATAGATCAATTACATATTACGTTAATGTAAAATAAAAAAAAATGTAAAATATCAGTGCCATATGCTTCTATTCCGTTCACCTGTTACACCCTCTTTTTTCTTGACGGCAAAAAAAGATCAGCCAGTATAGTTAAACAATGAATTGTCGAACGTACGCCGAATCTAATCCTCAAGAATGTCCGACAAAAAAACTAGACAGAGATCAGATCAGACACTTCTATAAGTTCTTTGCTAATTTTGGGCCGGGTCACAGTTGATAAAATAAAATAATAAAAATAACGAATTCAATCAATAAATTTAAAACTGACATCTATTCTCGGGCACTTAACCGAAGTGACTATCTCAATACAATTTTCCGCTGGCGATTGCGATATCTCCGACTACCCCTCGGGCACGCGGCTTCAATCTCCCGAGTAACCCAATTATAGGCGTGCTCAGATCTTAAGCCTTCGTAAAATCAATCCCAAGGCGGTGGCAATCAATCAAATTCCATTTCTAGTTATGGTACGTTTATAGATAATTATTGCCATGTTTATGTTTCGCATTTGAGACGGAAAAATTTTTACGACACGAGCGGATTCTTGCATAAGTTTAATTTATCTGGCGCTTTTGTTTCGGCGACAGCATAAGCCGAACGCGCCACAACAAACAACAATTTATAACTAAATACACACTTTTTTAAATGTTACATTGTCACATTGTTGTTTGTTGTACTCTGATTAATTGACGTGTCTACAAATGTTAAAATGTAAGTGCCTAATAGTGTTTGTGGTGCGTTGCAATAAATGTTTCTTTTTTTCTTTCTTCCTACTCATTTGTTGCTTCATTTTTCATTCGCTGGTCTAGTTGTAGGTCACGCTATGTCTTGTCAATTTCTCAGTAGCAGCTCTAAGTCAAAAGCAAGCGGTGTTCCACCACCTTGCTTCGGAAAGCTAAAAGCAAAACCACAAGCAAAACCAAGCGTTTGCTTTTTAATTCCCTTATTCTTCCTATTATAGACTATGCAGATCCAGATAGAGACCTCTCGCAAAATCTTCTTAACAAGTTGGAGCGCCTTCTCAACAACTATTTAAGATTTATCTTCAACTTACGAAAATACGACCACATCACTCCTTTTCTTTCCAAGCTTAAATGGCTTTATATTCATCAGAGGCGTTGCTCCAGAATCTTACTATTTTTTAAATGGTAAATGATCCGACGTCTCCTTCTTATCCTAAAGACAACTTCCACTTTCGGTGTTCAACTCTTGACCGTGAACCTCGTTCCTCTAACGTCCTTAAGATTGATTTACCTCAGCATAGTACCGTTTTCTTTAAGTTTTCTTTTACAGTTCAGGCAATACTTGTGTAGAACGCCTTGCCCGTTGCCGTATAAGAAAAGTATCGAATAAGTACACGTATAAAAAACTAGTCCGGCATCACTATCTTGCGGAAAACTCCTTTTGACCATTCCATATTGTATGTATTTTATTCCAAATGTATATATATATATATATATATATATATATATATATATATATATATATATATATATATATATATATATATATATATATATATATATATATATATATATGTGTGTGTGTGTGTGTGTGTGTATTTGTGTTTATATACCTATATTCGTAATTTATTTATTATTTCATTTTTTTATATGTATATTAGTATGTATGCATGTATATTTATTTACAATATCTTTCTATTCATTTTAATATTTTTAGCACCTACCAACTATTACATGTCAAATTCTCCCAGGGTTGACTGGTAGAGAATGCCATAAGGCAGGGGTCGGCAACCTGCGGCTCTTTGGATGTGAAGCTTCGGCTCTTTTGTTCCTTACGCAAATATTATTTATTTTATAAAATAAAATATTTAAAATCGTTCTGAATCGATTAACGAGTATTAGTATTAGGCACCATTTCTATCTCTCGGCCACTTGTACTCGCTTTTCAACAGGCAACTATAGCAAAAGCCTACAAGACAATCTAAAGGGGAGGCCAATTAAAGCGCTACTCCTAGCGAACGACCTGCAACATTCGGTTCTATACATTCCACTTCAGTTTATGCAAAGGTACTCTGTGCATTCCACAATGTGCAATTCGCACAAATTTTAAAATATTTTCTTTATAAAATCGAATATTTATCTTTTGAAAAAAATTTACAGATCAAAATGTTCATTAACACGTTGACTACGAATCAAGGCTTGAAACAACTCGTCCGTGTCTCGTCTTTATAGCGGTAAGGAAAAACTTAAACTTCTCTGTTGTGCGAGAGGTATAACTTCCGTTTGCTTCAGTCTAGGAAAGAGATAACTATATGTCTGAGATGTGCTATTGATGCCGAGTATTTTGGTATATCTACCTTAATACCGGATTTTTTAGGCCTCGTACCGCACTGAATAAATTAAAGTTTAATGTAGTGTAGGTGTGTTCGCAACCTCGTAACGCACAGGTTGCGAACACCTCGTACCCCGCACACCTCGCACCGCACCCTACGCTAGCTTTACGCGGTTAGTGTTGTGCAAAACGTTGAACACTGCACCCGCGACGATGTAATAAGATTAATTAACTTTACCGAAGAAGTTAATTAATAATATTATTGATGATGAGGAGGAATTGTGTGGTAAATCTAATTCTAAATTACCGATATTTGAAAAACAGCTAAGAGTCCAATCAATATTTTGATAGGCCTGTTGGTCTAGTGGTTAGTGTCCCTGACTGCTATGCCGGAGGTCGTGGGTTCGATTCCCACCCATGACAAATGTTTGTGTGATGAGCACGATCATTTGTTCTGTGTCTGGGTGTAATTTATCTATAATATTTATGTATTTAGAAATATATAAGTATGTTTATCAGTTGTATAGTACCCATAACACAAGCTCTGCTTAGCTTGGGACTAGATGGCGTTGTGTGTGATAGTTGTGGAATATTATTATTTGGGGTATCTATATAGTTTTCTCATCTGGTTGGGTTATATAAATATATAATTATAAATTAAAATGAAACGATAAATATACATAAATATCAATAAAATAAAATAAAATACAAAAATACATAAATAAATAAAAGCCCAACCAGATGGAAGCCCTCGGCAGGGGAGACCAAACGGCCGAGTGTTAGGAGGAAAGGGAAAGAAACTGGCGGACGATGCGGGCGGTATCGAGGAGCACCGCCTTTTGCATTTGAGCCCGGAGCGGTCCGTCACGGAGTCCCAGTCGCCTCAGATGACCCGAGAGGCTGACTGGGATTAGCCCATTCGCAGAGACGACTACGGGAATAATTTCGGCCGGCAGACCACCCCACATATCGGTCACCTCGTGAGCCAGGTCCAGATATTTTGTTCGTTTATCTGTTTCGGCTTTCACGAGGTTCTCGTCATACGGAATGGTAATGTCGACCAAAAATATCCTTGACTGTGCCCGGTCCATCAGCACAATATCAGGCTTATTCGCAAGAATAGTCCTATCTGTGGTGATGACCCGGTCCCAGTAGAGCCTGGCGCGGTCATTTTCGAGCACGGCTTCCGGCAAGTACTTGTAATACGGCACTTTCCGGTCCATGAGACCGTATTTCAGAGCGAGCTCCTGGTGTAGAATTCTGGCTACTAGGTTGTGTCTGTGCAATATTATTATTATTATTTACTAATTATACTCAGTCTGAGTGAAATAATTATGTAGGAATCAACAAATAAATTCAACTGACAAAAGCAAAACACACACAGGCCGTAACCATCCCATACTTATGTATAGGAATGCTCCAAAAAATCGCCCCACCTAATCAACCCGCTTCAAAAATACACAATCAGTTTTTTTATTTTTAGAACCCGCTCTAAACAATCCACATCATCTCGAGAAAGGATCAAAGAAAAGGAGATGTGTAGGATGCTAAGAAAAACTTCGCACCTTCTTATCAAGTCGTGAGGCTGACAAAATAGCAAAGAAATTTCTCACAGAATGTATTGGTTGCAAAAATATTATTGTTTGCCCTGTTTTAATAAAAAGCATCCATAAGTACAATTAAATAAAATCAATATTTTTTCCCATCACCAAACAATATGAAAAACTGCCCTTTTTTAGTGCGGTATGGGGTACATAAGGCCCCACATTTTATTTTACCTATAGAATCTAAACTAAATAATCTGCCCACAGGTGGTGGCAGATTTAGGTTAATCAACTCATTGATAATAATAGCGACAAAAACCATACAATTCGCATTATTTGGCCCCAAAAAAAGAATTTTTGTCTCATGTGGGCGGTGGGGTTTACTAAGCCTCGTGCCGCTACAACCTCTGGTTCAGAACGAGGTTTCAAACGTCTCGTAACGCAGTAATGGAAAGTACAGATAAATCAGTGCGCCTGGGAACGTGTTAATAATTTGCCTATCCATTAGTGGCAATTGTAAAATAAAAAAGTTTGAAAAATCCAAAAGTGCACGCCTTATAATCTCATTTGATTATATAAAAAAATATCTCTTTTTCTATATTTGAGACGAACGAAGAGATCCATGAGAATATTTTTTTGTAGAAAAGTACCAGTTCTTTTTTACATTTTCATTAATTACAATTAAACGAGAACAAATTACTCAGTGATTTTTAAAGGAACCTGTGCGTTGAGATTCTAAACCTAATAAAAAAGAATTATTTTGATACATTAATTCTGACGACTACGATTAATACAGACTTCCGGGCACCCTCGATAATTTTTTTCAATCAGTTTGTTTTTACACTAAATACATAATATTACTTTTAAAAATAATAGAAACATGAAAACGAGTGATTTTTCTCGATATATGTGTATTTTTATTATTCTTCAAGTGTGATAGTTTAAAAATGAAGACATTTTTAACTCAGTAAATTACTGGATTTCCATTGAACATGGTGGGTAATTAATTATTTTCATCCTATAAAGTCTGCGGGTACATTAATGTATTAGATAGGTCTAGTTATTTATTTTTGCTTATATTTATAACTAGAATGTAAAACTGATTAAGATAATTATAAGAAATATAAATAATGATTTATAATGTTAAAACTTACGGCTTAATATCCAATTTTATAAAAACTTGTACCGGAAACCACACAAGCAACGCCATCTGTAGTTTAGCACTGTTAAATTACAAGCCTATAAAAGACAGATGTCGTCGGTTTGAGCGGCAGCGATAAGCGGCAGCTACAAGCGGCAGTCTTACTAAAACTGTTGAGTAGAGAACACGTACACGGAAGATAAATTGTGAGTAATAATTATTGTTATACCTTGTTATTTGTGTGTCTAAATGTACATTGTTATTATTATGAATATCTATAACCTTGTTAAGATTTACGATATTTTATGCAGTTAATAAAATACACGATGTTACTTACGTATATAGCGACTTTACTTAACACCATTAGGTGAGAGTAGAGCACATCCACAACGCTTCGCTTATGAGACGTGTAATAATGTTTACTTTATGAGGAGATGTATGTCATCAATAATTTTTATATAATATTTTTTTATTATTAATAATTAATTCGCATTTCTGTGGTTTAGTTGTAAGAAGATTCACCAAGTATTTACTTCTTTAATAAAAACTGGAATTCGCTATTATGGAATCAAGATTGTGTAGAAATGTAATAGTTTTTTTTAATAGTTGATATATCATTTTAATAAGAAGTAGATAGCTCCTAAAAACATCACAAATAACGACTAGCGCTGTATTGCACAAACACGCAACTTAAGGGAATTGATAAATACTACTAAATGTATCAATGCCATTAATTATTAATTCAATAAAGACTATCAAAGACCATTGCTGAACATACCCGGGGGGGGGGGGGGGTCACTCCATAGGTTACCTGATAAGAGGATATTTGCCACAGTTACCACGCTTGGTGGGCAGGTTGGTAACCGCAGTTTATTTTATTTTCTAGTCGTTATTAGGAAGACGCTGTTGCCTTTCTATTTCTCTGTCTGACCTCTTGCGACACCCACGGGACGATATGGGGTACTGGATATTCTTACACGCTACCACACGTTCTATTACTCAAACTTACTAATCAAAATACACAGGAACCAGCGAACTACGAGTTCTCCTACAAAGTGAGCGACCACGAGAGCGGAAGTGACTTTGGCCATGCGGAAAACCGGCAGGTCGATAAAGCAGAAGGGACGTACTTTGTCGTACTTCCTGATGAAACCAAACAGTTGAAATCATCTTCATCAGGTCTACTGCTTTGGAACCCAAGTAAATTCCACCTATCTATTTCTGCAAACACAAATGCGAATACTATTGTATTTTAGTGTAGTAAGACCCACTGAAATACAATATATAAGTCTTCACAGTACGCGAGCAATTTTAAGCGTTGATTTACCACGTGCTCCACGGTAAAGGAAAACATCGTGAGGAAACCTGCATGTCTGAGAAACAAAAAAATATTTCGAAGACGTGTAGAATTCTCTCATTTCTCTTACAGCCTATATACGTCCCACTACGTAGGATGTATGTAGGCTGTAACTTTAACTTTATAGTAAGACAGTCAGAATTGTAAGAGGTTGTGAATGTTAATTCTTTCTTTACTGGGAACAAGACATTCCATCTTTGTCCTTAGGAGTGACAATGCATCTGCATTATGATTCATCATCGGATACAGATGTATATGTCTATGGGCTACAGCACCCACTTGCCATCAGGTGGAACGTGTGCTCGTTTGTCACCATTCTTCTATAAAAAATTGAATTGAAAAACAAACTTACAGTCCACCTGATGGAACGTTGCAGGAATCAGTTGTTCACCTGCAACCAACATAAATAAGGAATTGGCCTCAATGAGGACTAAGATGGAATACCTCATGGCCTGTTATTATACTGGGTATCTTCTACATTTCTCTACATCTCTTATACACTTCAGATGTGGATGATAATAACCCCTGGGTAGGGTGATCGCTACCAAGCTGATTCTAATTTATTGTGTGTTAATTGTAACAAACATGATTGTAAGCTGTTATTTAAAAAAAAATCCCGCTTGGTTTCTTGCTGGTTCTTCCCAGGATAGGTTTTTTTTCCGAATCAGTGATAAATTAAAAAAGTGACTTTCAATAGGTATTATTTATAATCTATATTGAATAAAAAATTTCTGTGACTGTTTTTGATCTCTTACTTTTTATCCTTGGACTACAGTAGCTAGTTGCTATAATTTGTCAACAAACGAAAGTGTACAAACAAGTATATTTTTTTAAACTTTGAAGCGACAGTAGCCTAATGGCAGGACGCGCACCGAGAACTCAAAAGGGTCGTAGGTTCGAATCCACCTTTCGACTACTGGCGTGAACCACTCGTAACACAAGCAATTTAAGCTTTACCACGAGAGGTTAAGGGGAATATTAGTAATGTTTATAGCATTGTTAATATTCTTTAAAAAAATCTTTTGCCTAAGGAATTAGTATACCGCGTTTTTTATCTACAATTTCTGATTCTGAGCTATGATCAAAATTTCAAGTCCCTAGCCCATCGGGAGGTGTTCGAAATTTGAATTGCAAGATTCCACCCGGAACGGCAGAAAAACTAGAAAGTGACATGATGAAAACGTGGTAAAATTAACACATTTTCATGGCATGTATTCTGTTCTTTCCAGGTGGTAGAGTAACGAGGCTGATGAAGATGGATTCAAGCCAAGGATCTCGTTAATACCAGCCGACACTGCATCTAGCAGCGCAGGTGACGGGTCTTATTGACACAACTCTATCCTATAGAAAAGACGACACACTATTGTAAAATTTAATATTTATATAATTTAAAATCGTCAATATGAAATAATGGAATAAAAAATAAATAAATTAGAAATGTGTTTTACTCGTAATTGGTTCTATAATAAAAGAATATATTATTATGATCACAACATTTTCAAATATTCTTTAAAGTTACAGCCTGTATACGTCCCACAGCTGGACACAGGCCGCCTATCATTTCTGAGAAGGTTACGTAGATTAACAAAACGTACTACTACGTTACGTAGATAAGCATGTTTTTATTCAGTTATTTTATTATGATATATGAGATGTTTAGAGATACTTAGTAATCAACCAAAACATATTAAAACAAAGTCTTGACACTGCTTCTGTCTGTCAATCTCGATCAATCATCAAAGTTCAAAAACTATTAAACTAAGTTTGTATATATATTATAAGGAATTTATGGATAATACCCCTAGGTAAGGTGATCGCTACCAAGCTATTTCCAGTTTGTTATGTGTTATTTATTGTAACATACATGATTGTAAGGTATTATTTTAAAAAAAATCCCCTGAGTTTCTTGCTGGTTCTCCCCAAGACAATTTTTTCCGTACCAGTAGTAAATTAAAAAAAGTGGTTTTCAATAAGTATTATTTATAATCTATATTGAATAAAAAGTTTCTCTTTCTGTACCACTATTAAATATGAAATTATGAGTTACAGTAATAAATAGAGTTCCATTATATTTTGTTTTTTGTAATACAACCAACTTTAAAATATATTTATTACCGTGTGTTGGTAATATTATAAATAATATAAACGGACATACTATCACTTAGTCATCTTGGCTTTAATCATAATACTTTAATGGTATTTGGAATTTACACTCACAATCAATCAAAACATGTCAAAAGTAGAATCCATACGACATTTATGCACAGACAGGCACTATATTTTGCCGGAATTAGTGAAAAGAATTTCGATCGATCTTAAAGTACCTATAAATGCTGAATATACCTACAACTTAGTTTTATATGTACTGTAATTATTCAACAGTGTTCTATTCTAACTTATAATACCGGTGAAAACTACTAGAAAATCGCTTTCAGTTTGTTTTTAGTATGTTGTTAGATTCATAATTTAATTGTTCATTTCTCAGGACTCCGTTTAGATGCAGTAAAACTAATAACACTATTGTTGGTCCATGTAATCTATAGATTATATGGACCAACAATAGTGTTATTAGTCTAGTGTAAGTAGTCTATAGAAGATCCTTAAAATTTGTGCTAGGTCCATTCTCCAAACAAAAATAGACATGTGTCAATCACGCATGATTCGTTCGTTTGAGCTGGTACACTTAGAAGTATTGATGGTTCATTCATTTGTTTTTGAATGTAACCAGTACAACCAATCACAAACAATTGACGGTACCTTTCAACCCGCGATTTGTATGTATTGTGAAGAGCCAAAAACCAACCCAATCCCGAATGATCTGAATAAATAGGCCAATCGAATAAACAATGCAGACTGCAGAGTATCATCAGGAGTATTTATTATTTAAGGATTTTTATTATAATATTGTTACCTAAATTAAAAATTATTTTACGTTTTATTATATTTATTTGTTAAGTCTATGAGTTAAAAAAAATCATTTCGTAGAGTTTACTAAATATAAAACTTCAAAAGATTTCATGGCAAAAGATTTATTTAAAGATTTCATGACAAAAGATTTATTTAATATGATAATTTCCAACCACCTTATATAAGTATAAAATAGGTAAAAGTTTAATTTTCTTGCAAATAAATGTAACAATCCCTATTTTTAGACATGTAAAGTAAGATGAAATTGTGTATTGTTAGGAATGAAATTTAAAAATAAACAAATTTAAAATAACATATATTGAATAAAGTTACCAATCAAAGTCAAATCAAATCAATTGAATCACTTAAGGTTTTTGTGTTTACGCCATCTAGGGTCAATTATACTTACCACCTTGAAGGTCAATAAGTTTTACACACTTTTTTACACACAGTTACGTTCCCTCTTAATTTTTGCCAAGTACACGACTTCTACCTCTAAAACACCCTTCTTTGCTGATAGTACCGCGGTCGTCGCCTGCCCAGGCAGCAGTTCCGTTTCAACACCACTTGTGGTTCCAATCGCAATAGTTTCAGATCGCTCTTCACTTTCGCCCCAACTATTTGTATATGAGAAACCAGTCGTGCCCACCATCACGTTCATATCATATTCAATTTCCTGAGAAACCTTCGTTTCTTTGCTTTTGGTCCAACTTGTCGAAAACGTATTTTCCACTGTTTGACTTATCCGTGTGTTTGAAGTCGTGAGACAACACTATTACAGGTTTCTTCGTTATTGTCTTTAATCTTGCTGATTTGACAGTCAAAACTCGCGATACCTGTTCCCAGTTATATTTTCAGAACAAATCTAAAGTAATTATCGTTGCTTGTTGGCCTAGTTGTCGTAAACGCGACTGCGCTTAATATGCTGATCGTGCTAGTCCTGTGCTTAAATATTGGATCGCGATAAATATCAGATAATCAGTTTTATCTGTTAATAATGGTTCTGAACGTATAGTGGTGATATAAGAATATCCACCACCCAATTTCACCCCGTGGGTGTCGTATGAGGCGACAGAGGGAAAAAATTAGGACATGGGTGGCAGAGTCTTTCTAATAACAAATAAAAAAAATGCGGTTACCAATCCGCTTCCGAAGCAACTATGGCAAATATTCCCACTATGAGGCAATCTATAAGCAGAAAATATCAAACAGAAACCCGTTACCGTTACCGTTACCGTTACCATTACGGTTCATCACAAGTCCACCGCTGAACGTGGGCCTCTTCCATAGATTGCTCTGGATATTTGCCGAACTTGCCAAACTTTGACAGAATGGTTGCCAAACTGTACCGCAGTAAAACCGTAGTTTTTTATTATTGTGAGCTGCAATGAAGAAAACGCTGCTGCCAAACTCCTGGATTGTTCCCTCTGTCTCCTCTTACGACTCCCACGGAACGGTATGGGGTAGGGGGTTCTTAAACTAGGGGATATTCTTTACTATATATTTTTATAGAATAGGGTGACAAACGAGCACACAGCCCACCTGATGGTAAGTGGTTGCTGCGGCCCATAGACATCTACATGTATCCTCGATTACAAAACCAAATGCATATGTGTTGTCACCCGTGAGGACCAAGATGGAATGCCTCGTTTCCAGTAAAAAGGGTCTCCGGTTCTCTACACTCACCATACGAAATACAGCAGCATTAAGCTGCTATTTTACATTGGTATTCTGTGAGAGCGTGGTCCTTCCCCGGTTGAGCCGACCCATTCGTGCTACAACTATACAATTAATATAGCTGCAGCATGGCTCTACCAAAAGCTATGTACTCTATACATTACAGTTCGTGTGGCGGTGCTGTCGTCGCTCCACAGGCTGAATGAAACGCGTTAAAAGGAAAAAAAATCATTCATTAGTAATTAACAATCAATGGAAATGCTTCATTAAATAAAAAAGAGAAGAAGCTGTCTCTAATGATTAACTGTGAGACCCTTGGTTACAAAGTCAGTTTTTCGTATTATAAAACAAGTTATTATGCAAAAACATTTAATCGCGTCTTAAAAACAAATTTGTTACAGATGGAAATTTCCTCTTTATTTCCGAGATAATGACTTTCGAATGAAATCAATTTACAATTTAATGGAACCGTATTTTTGCATACTAATGGGTAATTTCCTCCATAATATAGCTCTGAGTAAAGATTTTATTTAAAAACTAAGTTAAATTCAATTAAGATTTCTTATATTTACAGTAATAAGAAAAATAATTCATTTAATCAAGTAACCATATTTTGTTTTCTGTTGATTACTCGCGTAAGGGCAAAGCTTATCGTCTATGCTATCAAGGCGTGTTCCAAAGCTTGCTTATAATGATTAACGTTGACTAATTAATAACTTGGTCTATTTTCCTCACGTTTTGAACTAAAAAGCTTCTTTAATTATATCTCTGTATTCATTCCGTACCAGTACAATAGAAACAGAGGCTGTCCTATTATCCTGCAACGGATTTAATTTCAATAGAGTTTTGAATAATCTACGCACGGTAAACTCGTTAAGAGCTTTATATAGAAATCCCTTTGTGAATGCCTGCTTTATTCCAGATTGACTCTTAATTACTATAATGAACGCGTTGTTAATTACATCGCTATGAAATTATTTACTAGAGGTGTTACCCATACTAAGCGTATACAAGTTTAAAACATTTGAATATTTGTAAACTGAGAATATAATAGTAACCTCCAGACCGAATTTCGGTCAAGACGGTCAGACTCAACCGTGACTAGCCATCTGTGCAGGACAGTTTTATTCTCTCACTCGATCGGCGGAAATCCGACACGTCTGGAGAGAGTTCTTGCGCAGGAGCAACGGCTTTACGTACTTTTCGAGCAACTGGCCATTGCTAACATTGCCAACATCCTGACTCCAGAATGCTAATGGCAATTTCTTGACAGACAATCTCAATAAAGTATTTTGTGTCCCGATCAAAGATTTTGTACGTGGTAGAGCCACGCTGCAGCTATATTATAGCTCTAGCACGAATGGGTCTGCTCAACCGGGGAAGGACCACGCTCTTACAGAATACCAGCGTCAAATAGCAGCTTAACACTGCTGTGTTTTGTTTGGTAAGCGTAGAGATATGGAGACCCTTTTTACTGGAAACGAGGCATTCCATCTTAGTCCTCACGGGTGACAACACATCTGAATTTTGATTCGTTATCGAGAATAGATGTGTGTCTATGGGCGACAACAACCACTTACGATCAGTTGGAATGTGTGCTCGTTTGCCACACTTACACCATACCAAAAAAGGATTTAATCCCGGGACTTCGTGTTCAGCAGCTGCATTAACGACCAATAGACTAACGTGACAGTCAAAACTAAGCTAAACTAAGAATAAACTTATAATACAAATTTCGTTATGACTAAAATAAAGAAAAACTAAAGCTCTAGTACTCCGAGTAAGAAAGCCTTTGAAAATCATATTACTCACTTATGATGTTCAGTTAGACCATCATTATTAAGCAGATAAACACCAAAATAATAATATAACAATACGAGTATAAACAATCAACAATATACCTTGCAGTCTCAAAATTTTGCAAACACTGGTTATAAGCCTGGGACAACAATCTGTGCAAAGGACAACAAGGGTAAGGGGGAGCACACGGGTCACCTGATCGTAAGTGGATTCTGCGACCCATAGCATCCATATCTATCATCGATTAAAAATTAAAATGCAGATGCCTTTTCAGCTCTGAGGACTGAGATGCATTGTCTCGTTACCAGCAAAAAGGGTCACCAGTGTGCCTAGTGCGAGTTTTTTTTACGCGTTCGATAGCGATAAAGTTAACTACGATTTGTATGGAATAAAAAGAGCGCCAACTAGTGACAATAATTTGAAACACAATTCCCGAGTGCGAGTTTACTACGTGGTCAATATCGATCATCAAACATTGACTAATATTCGACAAATGAGAACGTGAGGACGTTAACGCTCGTAATTGGTTGTTTAAAATATATTGCGAGTGCGAGCGACAATTTTGATCGTTCGAGACGTAACTTATGTAAACTTTACGGCATTGCTACCGAAAAAGTTTTCACTTGGATTTTTACAGTGAGATGGAAGATTGAGAATAATTGTTGAAGAGTTAATTTTATTTCGTTTTTTGTGAACGATGTATAATTATGGCAGGACGTTTCTTTTCGCTTGGAGGATGTTTGCAGCCGCTAAGGCGTAAATAAGTAATAATTATAGATGACTACTTTTCTTTGATTATATAGACAATCTCATCATAATCAAAGCTGCTATTATAACGCCAGTGTTGAAACAAGAGCTTGTGCATATTTTCGTTCGTTGTTACATCCCGACGACAGGCAATTTAAGGATAGATATATAGCATTTTCCACTAAAATATTCAAGTTTTGTGTAAATACTAAATAGCTTTTGATAAATCTAAGGTCTACTATCTCTATTCAATAATTAAATCAATTCCTTCTAAATGTTTTATACAGACCATTTGATCGCTTGCATCAGACGATGCTTTGCCGAGACCTTCATGCCGAAAATCCAATAAATTCTAGTCCGCGTAACCTAGTTACAAAAAACACGTATCAAACTTCAATTTACATCTAAATAACTTAAATTCCATTTACTGCTCCAAAAATTTCACTATAAAAGCATATTAAAACGAACACATCTTTATGTTTTTTGCTTTTAAATTAAACGTTATATTATTAACAATTACGGACAAGTTACTCGTCCATATTGACAATTAAATATCTAATTCATAATCTCATTAAACTAACACAAACTGTAGAGTGTCGAAACCTTGATCAAATTACGAAACATAAACAAAAAGGGTAATAAAGATATAATAACCACAAATTTGATAGACAGATGCTAACATTAAGACCACTAAATAAAAATGTCATTCTGAATTTGGTTAGTTTATCTCACGGAACCGACATGCTACCAACATAAGATAAGGAATAAACGCCATTCACAGTGAGCAAACGCGAATCGAAAGGTTAGCTTCGATTGTAACTCACACTCGCTCGTCTTCGCTTGTCGATATCGACGACGTTAACTCGGTTAGCGCGATGGTGAAGTCATTCGATTAATTTTGTGGAACTCGCATAGGCACACAGTTCTCTGCACTCACCATACGAAATAGCATTATTCGGCTGTTGACGCAGTTATTCTGTGAGCGCGCCGTCCTACTATAGTCGAGTTGATCTATTTGTGCTGAAGCGATAATATACTCGTAGCTGCAGCATAATTCCACCAAATAAGGCATGTGTTCGGAATATATTGAACTAAGACGTAAGCGTCTACGAGCAGCATTCACTGGAGATCACAACACAGTAAGTGATATTAACCAGTTCGAAACAAACTGATTAATATTAGCAAAAAACAGAGAGAAATGGAAATCCTTGGAGGAGGCCTTTACCTGAGAGGGGTCCATGCTATTTATAATATTTAAAATATTTATATCATTCGAGCATTAAATATTACTTTATTGATTACTCTATTGATTGAATTGTATAAGTACGAGATTATAATTTTAATTTTTAATTTTAATTTTAATTTCAATTTTGACTTTAATTTTAATTTTAGTTTTAATTTTGATTTTAATTTTGATTTAATTTTGATTTTGATATTTGTATAATATTAAAAATTAAAAAAATACATATAAGCAAAAATTTCAATATTAAAAAACAGCATACAAGTGCATGTAAATAATAATTAATTAGTATGTTAATTTATGTTATAATTTAATTTAAGTAATCTGAACTGAATTGTTGCACAATAATTTCAAAGCTCAAAAATCATTGTAATGCATAGAATTAAAAGGCTTTTTTATTTTTATTTTATTTATTTAAGTGACATTAAAATAATTATAGTTCAATATGGCGGCCATCCATTATCCATTATTTTTGACGAACAGACAGACACACAGAGAAGGTAATGAGTTAAATAAAACGTGGTAATTGAAAACGTAAATTCAAAATCTTACTTAGTAATTCTCTACAGAAAGATGAGTCTAAGTCTACTAAGTCGTATTGGTTCGGAAAGATCTCGGGTGGTAGTCGATTCCACAAGGAAGTTGTACGAGGAAAAATTCTTTTAAATCGCACGGTGGTGGACCGGTTGTCGAGATGTGCGATGGTAAAATTGTGCGGCTGGAATTAGTCCGGACAATTCCTCACAGCACTTGCCGTGGTAGATGCGATAAAATACGCAAAGAGTTGCAACATCTCTTCGCAGCGCCAGTGAGTCAAGCCGAGCGGACAGAGCTCGGTCGCCGACGATTCGAACAGCTTTTAGTAGTCTTTGTTTGTTAATCCCGTATGCGGTAAAAGGCATTGCACGCATGCCGGACGTAGCTACTTTAACCAAATAAACGGACTAGTTACAGTATAATCAGACATTATAACAGATATACCTTAGACCACTGATATAAAAAGTTTCAGTACAGTAATCAAAGTTTTATTTGCATAGACGAGATGTTGACAGCCGCCCATGAACATTTACAACACCAGGGGAATTATGACAATTGTTATCATTAAATTAAATAAAATTCATAGAAAACAAATAAAGTATCTATTTTGTTTAACATCTCAATAGTCAAATTTTCGCAATACAAACACAAAACTAAATTCTAGCTATATTTACAAAAGGTATATGCTACGGTCAAAGTGTAAGATCGGGGACAGTAGCGATAACTGAAAAAAATCGTACTGGCTGATAAGTAAGCTGGCAGTACACTGATAAATCTACTGGTAGCCTTAATAACCGTAGCCTTATAAAAAATAAAAATTTCAGGCCTAAAATGCATGAAGAAATATTTATTACAGAAATTCTGGTTATTACTTATTAATTTTATTGACTTTAATTTTAATTTCTTGATTCTATTCTAAATTTCATTTAACATTATAAAATAAACAATCATTGGAACATTTCACACAGCACCCGATTTCAAACTTTGACTGCAACTTACACATACTCGTATCTCACGACGAAACGCGTGTTACCACGTTGTCATCTCTTACATCGGCACATCCGCTTGAGCACTCGCTTCAGACAAGCAAGGTAGTGTATGACTTGTTCTTAGAAATTAATAATTCAAAGTTATATACGAGTAATTTGGTGTCAAGCAAAAACCGCTCCTTGTTATTTTTTAATGCACAAAAATTATTCTATTCTATTATATTAAAAAAGTATACGTATATATTAGTTATAGTTATACGTAGCATTTTTCATGAAGTAAATGTGTCTCCTCAAGAGCATTTGCGGAAACTTATTTTCTTTTTATACTTTTATTTATTATATATTACAGTTGTAGCACGAATGAGTCGGCTCCACCGCGGTAGGAACACGCTCTCATAGAATACCAGCATAAAATAGCAACGTAATGCTGCAGTGTTTCGTATGGTGAGTGTAGAGAACCGTAGACCTTTTCTATTGGAATCGAGGCATTCCATCCTGGTCCTAGGGGGTGACCACGTATTTGCATTTGGATTCTTAATTGAGGATAAATGTGGATGTCTATGGGTCACAGCATCCACTTACCATCAGATGGACAGTATGCTCATTTGTCGCCCAATTATATAAAAAATATTTAACATTCTTCTATGCATGGGCTGGACCGATTTTGATTTTGATCACCTGTGCTCAACCCGGGAGGATCGCTAGTTTTTCATTATATTAGGTAAAAAGAATAAACTGCACGTAAGAAGCAACTGCACCCACCCTCGTTACCAGGTTGTAATTTCTCTCGAGAATTTGCCTCATTGTATTTTTTATAGAATAAGGGTGACAAAAGAGCACACAGTCCACCTGATGGTAAGTGGATGCTGTGGCTTGTAGACATCTGTATGTTTCCTCGATTAAGAATCAAAACGCAGATGTGTTATCACCCTCGAGGACTAAGATGGAATGCCTGGATTCCAGTAAAACGGGTCTCCGCTTCTCTACACTCACCATACGAAACACAGCAGCATTAAGCTGATATTTTACGCTGGTATTCCGTGAGAGCGTGGTCTTTCCCGGGTCGAGCCGACCCATTCATGCTACTACCATAATATAGTTGCAGCGTGGTTCTACCACGTATAATTTCATATTTGTTAGACGTATTGACGATCGCAGTATCAGACCTTTGACGCTGCTACCTGGCACTGGTCTGAATATTTTACGTCTATAGTAACTGTGTAGCTGAGGGTAAGAGCATCCAATACCCCATATCATTCCGTGGGTCTTGTAAGAGGCGACAGAGGGAAACTGAACCGTGGGCGGCAGCATCTTCCTGATAATCACTAAATAAAACATAACTACTACCGCCAATCTGCTTTTCGCGCGTAGAAACTATGACAAGTACTTATCCATATGAGGCAGTCTACGGGAGACGCCTATGTACAGCAGTGAATTTTGATAGGCTGTAATCGTAATAGTAAACGGGACGGTTATACTGTCATCTATCGGAAGACATAAGATTTTTTCCTCTTACACCCATGGCAAGTACTGGGGTGATGGATTTGCTTAAGAAAATTAAAACGACAAGATGTGAGAGAGAGTTCTCTCTCTCTCTCTCTCTTTCTATCATTCTCTCCCTCTATGCTGTTACCCTATAGAGACAGCAGAGTGTACAGAGAGTGCTGCTGATTGCAGAAAATCAGTAAGAGAGTGGTTCCCTTAATTCCTATTCAACCTAAAAATGAGCTAAAAATGAGCTCGGCTCATATTTAGGTTCGTTAGGATTAGCTTTAATCACTAGATTTGTCAGAAAAAATAACAATTTCAGTATCAGACGTCTTGCATCTTCCACGCTGATCCCATGACTAGTCTGGGTATTATAGAAGTAAATTAAGGCCAGAAGAAGGAAAAAGGGAAGTTTAAATTGGAGTCCTTCTGGGTTCTTACCAAGGGCTCCAAGGCAGAAAAAAAGAGACACCACCTGGTGTGATGGGAATGAGTATACCTGCATGAGGTTAAAGCACATGGCGACTAGCGTCATGCCCAGCACCAGGTACATGGAGCACACGATGAACGACGTCTCGATGCGTGGCGTGTATACGCGCTCGCCCGGCACGATGTCACCGAAACCGACGCTGCAATTCAAACGCAAGAGTTAAGGTGATGTCACACACGCACACGCGCTCGGGCACTCAAGCACCGACGCACATACACACACGTTTATGTACGTATAACTAATTTTATATTTAGTATTTATATACATTTTCTTTCTTTTTAAACGTTTAACTTGTATATATGTACACTAAATGTTGAAGAAACCGTAATTATAGTACGAGTGAGGGGTCGATCGTAAAAAAGGCATGGTAGTGTTGATTAATTGATTAAGTTCTAATTTATTAATTCTAAACTACAAAAAATAAGTTCATAGCCTTTCAAAAAAATTGGATCAAAACCATTTTCGCCAGTAAACTTGGTAATCCACACTTTTCAATCTAAAGTACGCTTTTGCGGCTGAAATATAATCAGTAACACAGATGACATCAGGTATCTAGGAGTGATCATTAATGATAAGCTATCATTTAAAAACCACCGAAGCCGCTTGTCGGGTAGTGATAGGAAAACCATTCATCTAATGAAAGCTTTACCACGCTATGCTGCTAAAAACACAACAAAATGGTTTACAAAGCACTAACACAATCCATACTATACTACTTTACACTGACTTGGGGTAGGGATATCAAAACAAAAATGCTCGAAGTCGTGAGGGCCCAGCGAGCAGTACTAAAAGTAACGCTGTGTAAACACTAGGTTACCCACTGACCAACTGTACAGGGAATGTGAGGTGCTACAGGTTTGTCAAATCTACATTTTAAAATCAGTAATTCTAAACCATAGAAAAATAATAAATTCCTTGAATTACGATACCCTGTACCGATTCCTAATTCGCCAGCAGCTTCTTCAAACGCTACTCACCATTTCTTCTAGCATCAACAACAAATTCTGCTGCCTCCTCCCAGACATGAGAGTATGTCCACAAGCAAAGTCAAGCAAACATTTCACTTGTGATTAATTTATTTGTGAATTCATATCGTAAAATTACAAATTTTTATGAAGTTAGAGGCCGTTGCTTTGCGGAAAACCATTATATTATAAAGCTGTTTAAAATTAATTAAGATCCGCGTATTAAAGAAAATGATGTGTCCACCACATAGCTTATTTTATTAACCTCGTTTAGAAGCGAATCACTTGTCATTTTATCGACGGTAATGTGTCTTTCCTAGTGTAGTGGTGTTGGGATTAGTGGTGACGCAGATATTACACGGAATTGAGTAAGGGCGGGAGAGTGCTCTTGAAACTAGGTAAGAGACATCATTTAAACTTATTACGCGGATCTTAGCTTTTTTATAGGGGAAGGGTGACAAATGAGCACACAGTCCACCTGACGGTTAGTGCTTGCCGTGGCCTATAGACAACTGCACCTATCCTCGATTACGAATCCAAATGCAAATGCGTTATCACACGTGAAGACTAAGATGGAATGCCTCCTTTTCAGTAAAAATGGTTTTTTTCCGGTTATCTACACTCACCTTACGAAACAAGCTATTTTACGCTAGTATTTTGCGAAAGCGTAGTCCTTCCCCGGTCGAGCCGACTCATTCGTGCTACAACTATATTACTAATATGGCTGCATTATGGGCTCTACCACGTACAAAATTAAACGAGATGTGCTAATTAATTTTTAACATCTTTAATTAAAAGTTTTCTGAAGAACACTGGCGCGAAGCGGATGATATTGAAATAAAGCAAGCGGGGTTTTGTCGTAAACAGATTTCATGATATAAAAGCACCTTAATAATTCTAAGATCTCAATCTTCTTTACTGTTAAATTTTTTTACAAAAAGAGTTATTGTAATATTAAAGAACACATAATAAGAATGAGGTCATCGCTACCATGTTGTTTCTAAATATTTTCATATTTTACTATACGACATAAATTACTCGCATCTTGTAAACTGTTTACGTGTTAGAGCTACACTGCAGCCACATTATAGTAGTAGCACGAATTAGTCGGCTCAACCGGGACAGGACCACGCTCTCACGGAATACCAAACGTCGTACGTGAAGTTATGTTATTGAAATGGTGAACTGCAGCATAATAAAAAAAAAGTAGTAAAAACTCATCAAGGACGTATAATTCAACTATATATATATAACAAATTATTTACTAATTATCATTGTTTTAACTAATTTACATCTCGATGAATACTTTACTATAATATTTGCCTTTGTGAACCTTAATTACCTTAGTTACCATTCCTGCTTTTTTTTCTACCGTAATACGCAACTCACGCGACGTTGACAAACTTGCCAAGCAATGTAATATGAAACATTAGATATCATTGTGCATTGCGCATGTTTTTTTGGCGACATCGGCTTTGGAAGTAATCGAGCGCTAATTCATTGCTATTGCCTTATTATTACTGTTTCTGTGCTAGATACATTCGATGACCGACTGTTAGTAGTAGTTACACTGTGGCAGAGGTAAAAGCGTATTCTTGTAATCTACACAAAATAAAAATATTCTATTACGTTTATTAAAGAAATCCTAAACAGGACATTTGAGCGTTTGATCCCAATTTTAACAAAATTAAATTTTAACTAATATTTACCTGCTGAGTGATATAAAACAGAAATAAGCTCCGTCAAGCTTATCCCACTTCTCCCATAGGCCAAAAATCATCGAACCGAACAAAATGTACCTGAAAACGAATAAAATCGTATAACGACTAGTAGTGATGTAATTATTCATTATCATCACAGCTGTTCATAAGTCCACTGCGAAACATATATCTCACGCAAAGCACGGTCCGGAGCAACCTGCATCCATGGGCTTCCTGCATACCTTTCCAGGTCTTCACTTCATCTAGTGGTGGACAGCCCAACACTTTGCTCACCGGTACGAGGCTGCCACTAGAGTACTATACGGTCAGCGCATTGCCACTTTAGCTCACTGATCCGTTAGTCTATATCAGTTACTTTTGTCTACTGAGCATGTCCTGTTACGAATCTATCACGGAAAGAAAATCTTTAAAGGAATTTTTTTTCTAAATTTATAACATATAAAATTTAAAAAAATCGCGCTGGCTTTCATGCTGACTCTTCCAGTATTTCCGAACCAGTGATGAAAGCATTTTTAAGGATTATTGATTGACTCTCCAGTCCCATTCCGTCCCCGTAATGATACGTGATTCGCAGCTATACCCTCCACGTTTCGTTCAGCGCTAGAACTACGTGCTGCGAGTTATACCCGGCGCGTTGCAGCTTCAGAAGAAATAATTGTGGAAATATCGTTTTAAATTTGTATAAGTTATATTATTTAATTAGGAATGACAATACGTTTATTAAAGTTAAATAATATTTTGTGATAGTTAAATGATAGGTCTTCTAAATTGCCTCATAGGAATTTGCCATAGTTGCCACGCAAGTTGACAACCGCAGTTTATATTATTTTGAGCTGTTGTTATTACTGCTTCCCATCAATTTTAGTTTCCTTATGTCTCTTAAGAGGGAAGAGTAAGTCAGCTCAAATTCTAATTTCGCCCCCACTTCCCCGCGCGTCGTATGCTATGTACCGATATGTTTGTAATCACTAATACTGTAAGTATAAAGGTCGTTAGACACTTATTTCATTAGGTTTATCATATTTATGCCTATTTCTTAACGCCAAGCCAGCCGCTTCTTATTTTTATCACGGTTATTTCCCATTTTAATTTTACGTCGTACTGTTGCGTAATGTATATTCTGATCGCAAGCGACACAACCTCCCCGTCCAAAGGCCGAGGCGTAGTGACCGTGCTGCGAGAATCACGCTTTAAAAGGTCAATAGTTTAGGTAATTTCTTTTTACAGTTAAAATAATGGTATTTTAAAAAAAGTAAATAACATAAGCACTGCTTTATAGTTAGTTCAGTTAGTATGCAAAGTTTCACGATCTTATTTAAAGTATTTTATGAATAACAGCGGTTTATTGTTTATTTTGGAGGTAACTTTGGATTTTTTTTCTATCGAGAAAATTTTATGAAATCGTGTTTTCGTCTAACATAATCACTAACATTAATCCTCAACTTTACCATATATTTATTTCAAAATTAATGCTGTAATATTTTCGGCATAACGAAGGATCTTGTTAAGCCATTTGACATTATATTTCCTCTTAAGATACCTAAGGGACAATATATCTACATGATTGTCACTAACACAACCATGATCGCGACGCACACGCTGATAGGCACCGTGATGGTCTGCGCGTCGAAGGTCACGTAGCTAAAGTCGCCGGACGTGCCGCTGTCCACTGCGTACGTCGGGGCCCGCGGAGACCTCGCGATCCGGGGCTGGGGCATGGATGCGCTGCGCATGTACTCCGCCCTTCTGCTTCAAATACAATTTTCTATGTCGTACATTCAGGCTAAGTAGGTTTGAGTTTATTTTTATAGAATAAGGGTTACAAACGAGCACATAGCCTACCTGATGGTAAGTGGATACTGTGACCCATAGACGTGTGTATATTATTAATCGTGAATAGATGTAAACGTCTATGGGCCACAGCACCCACTCACCATGAAGTGGACTGTGTGCCAGTTTCTTACCCTTATTCTATAAAATAGATATCGCAGTGGATAAACGTTCAGCTGCTACTCTATGCGGTTGCAGATTTGTATCCCGCACGGAGCGGAAAGAAAAGGAAAAGCAGTTATGTGTATTATCGCTTGGATAGGTTCTTTTAATGTTGCGTCATTAAAGTAGATTTAAGATAATCGTCAAAAGTCATTCATTTTATAATTTTTTCTTTTTCTCAGATAACAATCTCCAAGTTTTTCTGATAAAATGTGGCCTATATCACTCCTAGCATTGTTCTCTATCTTGAAGTTTTGTTACAATCGGTTCTACCATTTCGAAGGTTAATCCCAACAGACAGTATGACAGACAAACAAGAATTTCTAAAATAGTTATTCACGTGTTAATGGCATGCCACTAATCCCTAGCTCAATAAAAGGCAGATATAACGTGGTAGAGCCATGCTGCAGCTATATTATGGTCGTAGCACGAATGGATCAGCTCGACCAGGGTAAGACCACGCTCTAAATGCTAGCGTAAAATAGCAGCTCAATGCTCATTTGTTTCGACTGGTCAGTGTAGAGAACCGGAGACTCTTTTTACTGGAAATATGCATTCTATATTATTCCTCACGGGTGTTAAAAGGTTACCCGCCACAGTCGGAAGAGTCACAGTGAAGAGAAATGTTGATATCGCAAGGTGCCACTGGTTCCATCCTTATTGACTCTGGTGATCAAGGGAGGAATCGGATTCATATGGCGGGGGGAAATAGAAAGGAAAGAATTGTTCTTACTAAAAGAGGGGTCAATGAAGGTTTGTGATGCGTAAGCATTTCCTCCAAGAATATAGGGGTTAACGCTCTCTTATCAAAAAGCACGCGAGCAAACAGTGTTCTGTCGCCACCTGCTCTGCTAAAATCGTCAATCACAACTTCTGGTAATTTATTTCTGGGTCTGTGGTTATAGAAAACATCTCTATGAAATATCTTACGCAATTATGTGCCATCTTAGACCGTTCACTGGAAACGAGGCATTTCGTCTTAGTTCTCAGGGGTGACAACTCATGTGCGTTTTGATTATTAATCGGGGAACATTTAAGATGTCTATGGGCCACAGCATCCACTTAACATGAGGTGGACTGTGTTGTTGTGCTTGTTTCTAAATCAAAAAAAATTCTGTATTAATTCTATATTAAAAATTATATATTAGAGACTGACTTTAATTTTATTTATCTGTATAGATTTAAATTTAAATATACCTGTGTTGATACGGCGGATGAGGTGGTACCCTATACTCCGGCGTAACATCTGAGTCCGAGGCGCCTGTCCGCCAGATCTCCGGACGCTCTATGCTCTCCGCTTCACTGAACTCCATCTGTAAATGATAAATTTATTCGTTAAGAGATTTTTAAGTTTCGATTCCTTACCCTTTGTTGTCGATATTCCACCTATTCGGTCCAAATGACTTGCTCCGTCTTTCGTAATGAGTAAAAAAGAGGAATAGTTTGCCGGCGTCTTTCTTTCCATCCGAATACAATTTGGAGGTCTTCTCTTATCTGGAGGTCATCTTTAAAATAAGAGTGAATAAGCTCCTGTCTCTGTTATGCTAAGACAATATTATTTACCACCTCAGACTTCATTTCCACTTGCCAGGTAGGATTGTTATATCGTTCTTAAAATCTAATCTAATCGAAATATGCGGTGAGCATTTATTTTAAAATTCTACATGGTAGTAATAATGTCTTCCAGAATGAATTTGAGTTACAACGGCCCATCTCTATGGAGTCATGTCAGTGGAACAGGATTATAGTGCACGAGTGTATGTGGAAGTACAGGTAATAACTCCTCCACAGGTCATAACCTCACTCTCACAGACCGATTGAACGGCAAGCGGACACGACCGGAGAGAAATCAGGCGCAGGAACAACAGTTTTACGTGCTTTCCGAGGCACGGGGGTGAGACACCGCCAACTTCCTGACTCCGAGCAACTACTAAGAATTTCTTGACAGAAAAACTCAATAACTTATATTGACCTGACTCGGCATTTGAACACGGGGACCTCATGGTTAACAATCAACGAGACAGTCAAAGAAAAATAAAAATTAAGTATTGTACCTAAGCAACCGAAAAATTTGGTTGAAGTAGTGAACATAAATAAAACTTACTTGAGTCTTTAAACGGACCACCCGTAGTCTGATAAAGCCGGGACATCCCCGACAGAGACACACTAACGCGTACAAGCATTTGAACGAACGCGCTAATAGTTGCCCTGAAATTAACAGTCAAAGAACGAAACGATGGTCACAAAACTTTCTGATTTTTTTTGTAGCGAGTGAACACTAAAGGTTAATCTAGTTTATCTAATATTTGTAACGACCGGCTTTTCAAAGTATATTAGCTGAAGAGAATCCCTAAGGGAGAAAAAAGATTATCCCTTAATTATATAACTGTAAGCCCGTACTCGATACCAAACAGCAGAACTCTTTTTTTAAATATACAGTAACAAACGCGCCCACATTTTATACAATGGTAAAACGTTAGTACTCATCAACATTTAAAACTAACTTCAAGATGTCTCTAACCCTTTTTAAGCCGCGAGGCCTGAGACCAATGCAACTTTAAAAGCACTAACAGCACAGAAAAAGGATCCACCCCTTTTTTATAGACACTCCACGCATTTCTAACCAAACGATTTGCTTAGACATTTTTACTTGAAAAGGAATAGAAAAATTTGTCAGACAAGTTGTTTGTACTCATAATATATTTTCTGCTTACCTTTTAAGTCTTTTTGTACTTAATGTGCAAATAAAGTCTAAATAAATAAATAAATAGAAGGAAAACTTACCAGTATTGGTGACATATAAAAGGAAGAGAGGCATTCCGAGTAACGCGTAGAGTATGGTCATAACTTTCCCCCAACTCGTCCGCGGGCTTAAATGGCCATAACCTGAAAATTGAAAACAAATATTAAAATAATATTGTTTGTTCTCGATGTTGTAGTACTAAATGAAATGACTGCAAGTTTATATAAAAACTAAGGAACTAAACGTTACAGTATGTTTAAATTAAAATGCTAGCCCTAGGGGAGAAGAACGTTACAGTATGTTTAAATTAAAATATTATATGAGCGTCCACGCGTACTGTCGGTGCCAGGTCCGTTCGCTCACCCCCGGCTCCACTCCAAGCCGACCGCGGCCGCCAGCAAACTGGTTTTACCGCTTCTCTCACCTAAATATCGTTCAGTGATCTGAACAATATTTTAAACTAACATTAATCAAAAGGTAAGGGATTCGGAGGATCCTTCATGTAAAGACAAAATTCTTTGATAGGTTGCCAAATAAGAAATCCTCTTAGCTGATCCTCTACAAATAGACAACATGTAACAAAAACTTGTAAGTAATTCCCGTTAAGTGCGTTATCATAATCAGTATTTATACGTATAGAAATAGTTTTACTTCAGAAAATCGACCATATTTTTTTATAAATTCAAATTACATTTTGTACTATACCTTGTAAAGTATTGTCAAAGACCGCGCTTTTCCAATAGGAGTGTCAGTTCATTCAGTCGTGAATAATTTTTTTCACAAGATTGAATTTAATAACAAATCTATTGTAAACACTAAAACCGCTTTTAATAATACACACAAAAAATTTCACTGTCTAAATTCACTGTGTAAATGCCGTGCTTATAATATATATACATCTATAAGTCTCTAAAAGGATCATCGGGGTTGTTTGTTACGTACTGTATAATAATCATAATTTCTTTATTCAGATTTCTCATTTATCCAGTCAACGTATCAAAAATCCATTGCAAAATATGGGCCACTCCTACAGACAGTGTAGACAGGTAGGTAGTGTTTGACAGTGGTAGAGCCACGCGGCAGCTTTGCTGTTGCACGTATGGGCCGGCTCAAACCGGGGTGGTACCACGACCTCACAGAATACCGGCGTGAAGTGGAAGCTCTGCTTCCGCGTTTCGTCTGGTGAGTGCAGGTGGCCGGAGGCCCAATTCCCCCCCCCCCATCAACATGGTAGCGGAATTAAATAATGATAGACTACCCCAGGAGGGTACCAGCACCCCTGGAGAATCCCTCGCTGAGCATCCACGACCATGTTTCTCCACTTCTGAGCGTGGGTGCTCAGGCTGCCCCGCGTATTCTGGGGGGGGGGGGGCAAAATTCCGCTCAAGACTGCAAATGCTCGGGGCAAACGGAGCAACAAAACCAAGGCGACCCCTGCCACGCTGTCCGTGAATTTCTGCAATATCAGGGGACTTCACTCTAACCTAAACGCCGTCCACTACCATCTGGAGACGGCGAGGCCGGCTCTGCTCTTTCTGACCGAGACGCAGGTGTCCTCTCCGGCTGATATCTCGTATCTCTCCTACCCGGGGTACAAACTGGAACACTCCTTTGTGCCTCGGGCTGGAGTTTGCATTTACGTCAGAGAGGACATCTGTTCTCGACGCCTCGGCAGACTTGAAGGTTCGGACCTGTCCATCCTTTGGCTACGCGTAGACAGCGACGACAATCCGCGCGTCTACGGGTGCCTCTATAGGTCCCATAGCGGTAATGCCGAAACAGACCGACTCTTAGACCACGTCCAAATGGCTGCAGATTCGTTGCTACAGCAGATCCCCTCCGCAGAGATCGTGATCCTCGGCGACTTTAACGCCCATCACGCCGAATGACTTGGTTCACGTTTAACCGATCATGCGGGGTGATCTGTTCATGATTTTGCCTTGGCATATGGTCTGACACAACTGGTTACTTCGCCTACGCGGATTCCAGATGTGGAGGATCATGCACCTTCCCTGTTGGACCTTCTGCTGACCTCTCACCCGGACGGATATCAGATTTCCGTCGACGCCCCTTTAGGCTCCTCGGACCATTGTCTGGTCCGGAGTGTTGTGCCACTCACGCTGAAATCGCGGTTGCATTCTGCAGGCTGCCGCCGTGTTTGGCACTATAGGTCAGCCGATTGGGATGGGATGCGGTCTTTCTTTGCATCCTACCCTTGGGGGCGGGGTTGCTTCTCGCCGGATGATCCCAACGTTGTTGCGGATTCTGTTACTGATGTGGTACTTCAGGGTATGGAACTTTTTATTCCTTCCTCTGTGGTGCCGATTGGAGGCAAATATCAGCCATGGTTTGGTCGCTCCTGTAAAATAGCATCATGCTATAAGCAGGAGTGCTACCAAGCCTGGGTTGATGCATCAGCGTCCCGGGATGTAAACACCAGCGCTCTAAAAAAGAAGTATAATTCCGCCTCTAGGTCCTTCAAAAGAGTCATTGCCAAGGCAAAGTCAGAGCACATAGGCAGAATTGGCGAGAAACTAGTTCGCCTTCCTTCTGGAACCCGTGCATTCTGGTCTCTCGCCAAGGCTGTCCAGGGGAATTTCTGTCAGCCATCTCTTCCATCTCTGCACAGGGAGGACGACTTACTGGCCCATATTGCAAAGGAGAAAGCCGATCTTCTAGGCTCTTTCTTTGCGTCTAACTCGACTCTCGATGACGGGGGGAGTACGCCGCCGACCATCCCGCGGTGGGAGTGCTCCATGCCGGAAGTGCAGTTCACACAGCGCTCGGTTCGCAAAGCACTCCTCTCCCTGGACATCCACAAGTCGAGTGGGCCTGACGGAATCCCCCCAATTGTGCTGAGGACGTGTGCTCCAGAGTTGGCACCGGTTTTAACGCGTCTTTTCCGGTACTCCTACTCCCTAGGCGTAGTCCCAAAATCATGGAAGACGGCTTTCGTCCACCCAATCCCTAAAAAAGGCGACCGCTCAGACCCGTCCAACTACCGGCCAATCGCCATCACCTCCTTGTTCTCCAAAACAATGGAGTCCATTGTAAACTGCCAGCTCATGAGCACCTTGAGGATCACCAGCTGATTAGTGACCGCCAATACGGTTTTCGCCGTGGTCGGTCAGCTGGTGATCTTCTGGTCTACCTCACTCACAGATGGGCGGAGGCAGTAGAGTTCAAGGGGGAGGCATTGGCTGTTAGTTTGGACATTGCGAAGGCCTTCCATCGGGTTTGGCACAAAGCGCTTCTTTCGAAGCTCCCTTCCTATGGGCTTCCCGAGAAATTGTGCGATTGGATCACCAGCTTTCTTGCAGATCGGAGCATCAAGGTCGTTGTAGACGGTGCAAGCTCCGATTGCAAGCCTATTAATGCTGGTGTTCCACAGGGCTGCGTGCTATCGCCAACGCTGTTTCTTCTGCATATCAATGATATGTTGCATACCCGTAACATTCATTGCTATGCGGATGACAGCACTGGTGATGCTCTTTACACCGGCCGAGCCAATATTTTTCGGGAAAACGTCTCCGAGTGCCGGGATAAACTTGTGTCTGAAGTCGAGTCTTTGCTGAACAGAGTCTCGGATTGGGGACGACTAAATCTAGTCCAGTTTAACCCCCAGAAGACACAAGTTTGCGCGTTAACCGCTAAAAAGAACCCCTTTGTCGTATCTCCTCAGCTTCAACGCACTCCCCTTGTTGCCTCAGCCAGTATCGGAATCCTCGGCGTCGACATATCGAGTGACGTGCAGTTTCGTGGTCACTTGGAAGGGAAGGCCAAATTGGCCTCTAAAAAGCTTGGCGTGCTCAGCAGAGCGGGACAGTATTTCATGCCGGCACACCGCCTGCAACTTTACAAGGCGCAGGTTCGGCCGCACATGGAATACTGTTCCCATCTCTGGGCTGGGGCTCCCCAGTACCAGCTCCTTCCACTTGACCGCATCCAGCGCAGAGCGGCTCGAATCGTCGACAACCGAGTGCTTTCCGATCGGCTCGATTCACTGGCGCTGCGAAGAGATGTTGCATCTCTTTGCGTATTTTATCGCATCTATCACGGGGAGTGCTCTGAGGAATTGTTCGGATTGATCCCAGCCGCCAAATTTCGTGAACGCACGACACGGCAAACGTCCCGATACCATCCACACCATCTGGATGCTTGGCGGTCCACCACTGTACGTTTCACAAGGAGTTTTCTTCCACGCACAACCTCTCTGTGGAATAGTTTATCACCGGCGATTTTTCCGGACCGATACGACCTGGGGACCTTCAAGAAAAGAGCTTACTCATTTCTAAAGGGCCGGCAACGCAACCACAATTCTCCTGGTGTTGCGATTGATCATGGGCGGCGGTAGTCACTTAACATCAGGTGAGCCGCATGCTCGTTTGCCCCCTCTTCTATAAAAAAAAAGACTATAGGGGGGCTATTTGCCATAGTTGCCATTCAGTTTTTAATATATTTTTATTCAATATAATGGGGCTTCTGCTGCCAATTCCTTCCTCTCAGTTTCCTTTTTCAGTTTTCTGAAATTCCTATTTCAGTTTTCTTCTTTAGCCTCTTACAACAACCACGGAACGATATGGTGCAGTGGATATGCTTACACCACTACTGCCAGCCACCACTTATAATCAGTATAATATTACAGTAGTTCTTAACCGATAAACCGAAAGCATATCGTGCAATTCTCTCAAATATAGAAAAGTGGGCAACATTTTCGTAAATATTTGCTGTGAGCACTGCCGCTGCAATTCACAATGTAAGATGTTGCTAAAATAAAATAAGGGGCGCACAATAACGCCTAAAATATGCGTTTATATTAAAGAACAAACTTCGAAATAAATCTTGGTCTCGTTTAAAATATGTCTTAGTATTTAGTTGCCGTGGCAAGACAAAAATCGTTCACTCAAATTTTGAGAATCACTGTAATATTACAATAAATTATTATTCAAATCTATTGCACTATACAAGGCACTTGAACCATTTTATACGCTATTGACATATAATACCAAAGTGGGTTGACATCAGTCACTAACCTTCAGGTCACGCCTTTTGACGTTTCAATCAACCGGGAAATCTAATTATGAGTTCCGATCTAAAGCTTTTAGGAAATCAATATCGATAAGTGTCCGTCCATCAAATGATATTTCTTTTTAGTTGAGTGTGTTGATGAAGAAGCAATTTATTTCAGTCTTTTTTTCTGACTGAGACAAAACTCAACAAAAGATGGTAATAATTATCATCTTTATTTTATCTAATATGTAAAAATATGAGTACTACTTGAACGGAAATTCAACACAAAAACTGTATCAGTAAATATGCCACACATTTTACGCTAGTATTCTGTGAGTGTAGTCAACTAAAGGAGTAACAGAGAATTGACCCTAACTTAGTGCGCAAAGTTCGCAGTTCCCGTCTACTATAGATATATAGCGGGGGTTAATCTACTCCTTACTTTTTGACATTATTAGTAGGAATAGATTAACACATATTCTGCTCTCCTGTCCGGCGAGCAGTTTGGCGTATGGCTCTGGGGGAGAGCGCAGGTCGTGATCCTTGATCCTCAGTGCAAGTCTGAGGAGTTTTTCTCAGACTTGCCCTGAGGATCAAGGAGTGGAGGGAGTGCAGTCACAAACGGTGCCTACCCGAGACCAGGGCGTGCGGGTAGTATTTTAGCCATTCCATCGGCATGCGAGGCTACGTTGGGGGTGACCGAATATTTCCCTAGCTAATCGTGGGACCGAAAATTGTGGGATGAAAAATCTCCTCTAATGGAACTGCAGGTTTTAAAGAGGCTCTTTTAGCCTCACCAATACTGCAATGCAACACTATGCTCCAATCTGGGACGAGCCTTGAAGTGGAGGGCACGTCTGCAGCCGAACCACAATCGGAAACGAACCAATGAGGGGAAAAGAAAAAGTTTGCTAGGCCTACTAAGCTTAGTAGGGCAGCAACGAAGAGGTATTGAAGGCTAATAGTAGCTGAGATAGGAGCCAAAGAGGCCCTCTCTCTCTCTGTCAGAAGCCCTGGGACGAAATTCCTCTGCCCAAACCTCCCCCAGTTCCGAAGGCGAAAAGACGCAGTCAGTCTGAAGAAAAGTCCTCCAAAGACCAGCCTAGGAAGTCTGTGAAGCTGGCAACGGGGGAGAAGAAGCTCAGCTTCAGTGTCGTAGCTAGCTCCGCACGTGTAGGAATTCGCAATTCGAATCCTATGAGTGTGGAACAGATGTGGCTGATCCACCGGGCAGGCCGTCGCTAAGGCGGCCTTTGTTAGTGTTCGGTTGAAAGGAATAATTTCCATTCAACTACAGAGGAGTATCGATATCCTTCTTCCCTATCTGGTGAAAATCTTCGGAGCAAGTTTTGCATGGTGATATATTCCAAAACGATGGACAATTGTCAAAGTTCTCTTTATACCAAAGGCTGGTAGAAAGGACTACACTTTACCAAAGTCCTTTAGACCTACAAGCTTATCTTTCTTTCTTCTTAAGACATAGGAAAATGTTATAGATAGATATGTAAGGAATGTAGCTCTAGTTACGAGGCCCATACATTACAAACAGCATGCTACCGCAGAGACAATTCTACGGAAACAGCCCTAATCAGTGTCATTGATGAAAAAGCACTGGAGGATAAAGAAATAGCTCTTTGTTCTTTTCTAGATATTGAGGGCGCGATAAAAATGTTGACTCCACAACCATCAGATGGGTGAAGTTGATGCTCTCAAACAGAAAGGCAAAAATAGCGCTGTAACTAACTTCGATTGAGGTTGTTGACAAGGTGTTTGTCACCCCTTCTTTGGACTCTTGCGGTTGACAGACCTACGCATTGACACACTCGGTTATGCTGATGACATTGTGATCATTGCGAGGGGCTTTTGCAAAAGTGCTTTATCGTCAATTATACAAAGAGCCCTAAACATCATAAATAACTGGTGTAAGGATAACAGTTTATCAGTTAATGATGATAAAACTGTTATAATACCCGTTACCAAAAAGAGACGGTTGGACAAATTAGTCACACCAAAACTCAACGGTAAAGAAGTTATTGTACAGAGGTATTAAAGCCATGTTTAGAGAGTGAAATTATTCAATTATTTTTTTTGTTTTTTTTTTTTTTTTAATTCGGCTTGCACTTACTGTTTAAAGTTTATTTTTTAGCCCTTTTGAATAGACTAAGTAATACCACAGTCACAATGTCTTCTAAATAGTTTAATTGAGGAGGAAAACTTCAAGGTAGTTTTGCCGCTCTTAGTGGTAGATTTTTAAACTATTTAATAAAAAGTATCATTAAATCGGTCTATAATTGACAATGATACGATTATAGTGTAAAAAACTAAAAACATAAAATACAGTCCAATTGTGAACCCTCACTTTTTTTGAAGTCGCCTAAGAAGTGGCCAAGTTCGCTACTAACGGGTTCGCGACGTACGGGATTGTCAGCTTAACTGATAAAAGAGTTGAGTGAGATTTGAACGCACGCGAAGTTCCAAAACGATTCCTTAAATCATAGTTATAGGAAACACAATTATATCAATTTGATTTAAATTAAATTTTGTTACGTTCTTTGATATTGAATTTATAACTTGGCAACGTTTTAATAGTCACACGTACAATAAATGTGATGATATCTAAAACAAACTTACATTTTAAGTATATTAGTTTTTCTTATTTTAATAGTATAAACAATTTAGTTGGTTGTAAATAAAGTAGCTTCTGTTTTTACAGTAATAAGAGTGTCAAACGGGCACGCAGTAAATCTAGTCTAGATTAAGAATCAAAGTAGAGATACGTTGCCACTCCTGAGGACCAGAATAAAGTACCTAGTTGGCAGTGAAAAGTGTCGTCCATTGTCTACACTCACAATATGGAACTTGGCAGCATTGTACCACAGTCTAAAAAATTATGCGTGCTTGAATCATGCTGTCGAGTAAGAACCACACTCTCACAGAATACCAGCGTAAAATAGTAGCTTAATGCTGCTGTGTTACGTATGGTGAGTGTAGAGAACCGGAGACCCTTTTTACTGGAAATGAGACATGCCATCTTACTCGTAGTTCTCACGGGTGACAACGCATCTGGATTTTGATTGGTAATCGAGGATAGATTTAGATGTCTATGAGCCACAGCAACCTCTTACCATGAGGTGAACCGTGTGCTCGTTTGTCACCCTATTCTATAAAAAAAAATACTGGTGTTTTCGTTGGTATTTTAAACAAGCGTGGCCTTGACTATCGGCCTACGCTGTAACCGTAATACAGCTGCAACGTGGGTATACCACGCTTGAAATGGCGAACCGCGTTTGTCACGCATTGGTATTGTATTTGAAGTCGTGGAAAGATAAAACTGACAACGTCTTACCTATTGTTGTAATAACTGTGAGCGAATATAAAAATGCCAAAGAAAAGCGCCACTGCCGTGAAGATCTCCCTCCGTCTCAGCCATTTCATACCGCTGTTACGATCTTGCTCAGATATTTTGTTCTCTATGCCTATACCGAAATGTGATTAAAAATAAAATGAGTGCTTGTAATATTGTTATGTATTATGTAGTGAAACACAAGCGGTGGTTGCAACAACTGGTTTATTAACCTTCATGGCGGTATTTGCATATTTTTAACAACATAAATTATCAACATACCCAACAATGCTCAGTTGAATTAAAGCTCAATTCACATATTCTTAACAGCCTACCAAAAATCCACTGCCGTAAGGCCTCCTCAGGCAGTTTCCACAGTTTTTTATTATTATTATAGAGTTGATATCAGGACAGTTCCATGGCGTAGTGGCTTGGCATAGGGTTGTTGCGCTGAGGGCCGCAGGTTTGAATCTCGGTCGGCACACCCCGTTCTTTATTTTTAATTCCCGGCGTGTCATAAAGGAATTAAAAATCTAGAAAATAAGCGCGATAAAATCCGTAAAAGCAGTTTTAATACAATGTATAGTGTCCGCGTAATATAAGGAATCATAACAATATTTAATTTAAAAGAACTGAAAAATGGAAATAAAATAATTGATATAAAAATACCTCAACCTAACAAATCCAAAAATATTCTCTATTATCGTGCTGTACATGTGACTTCATCGCCCCATTTCATTCCGTCTTATGATTTCCGATAAATGGCAATATAACAGTCGGCAGAGACGGGAAGGGACGCTATAGGCGAAAGTCTATCGACGAAATTGGCGATATATTGAAAATGAGCTAAATTATATAATGTTATATGGATGTGGCGGAGGTGAGAGCGAGCGGAGTATCGTGCCAAGGGTCCGTAGTCTCCTACCCCTCTGAGTGACAGACGTAAGTGCTTATATATGTCATAAGCATCTAGTTTACGCCAGGCGTAAAATATGTAGAATATCGACGGAGTGTAACGTCAAAGATGCGAGACGTCAAACCCTGCAATCGTTAATTCGTCTGCCTCTAGCACTTGAGACGACTGACTATTAAATCAAATCGTCTAATCCAATTTCCAACGCAAAATCCAATTTTACATTGTAGAGCCATGCTGCATCTATGTAATGCTTGTAGCACGAATGGGTCGACTCGAACAGGGTATAAATGAATGAATGAATATACTTTATTGTACACAAACAAATTTACAAAGAACATAACAAAGAGCAGGTTACATGTACAATTTGGCGGCCTTATCGCTACATAGCAATCTCTTCCAGGCAACCAAAAAACCAGGGTAGGACTACACTCTTACAGAATATCAGCTTTATATAGTAGCTCAATGCTACTGTATCTCATATGGTGAGTGTAGAGAACCGGAGACCCTTTTTACTCGAAACGAGGAATTCCATCTTATTCCTTAATAGTGTTAAAGGGACTTTTTAATTGAAGTATAGGTAACGAAAGAGAACACTCACCTGATGGAACGTGAATTCATTCAAACATTTTTTGTAATTTCTCAGACATGCAGGTTTCCTTACGATGTTTTACTTCAGCGGCTATCACGTGGTAAATCAGCACTTAAAATTGCAATTAAAAATTTCATTGGTGCTGGCGCGGATCGAACACGGGTTGCTCGTGTACTGCAAAGTTTATGGCGGGCGCTTAGCTTCTCAGCTACCATGACTTTTCAATATCGATTAAGTATCAACATCCAAATACTTTATCCCTGAGGACTAAGATCGAATACCTTGTCACGGGCGGGGGGGGGGGGGACTGAGAAGTTCAACGTTCAGATGTCATAGTTAACCACGGTTACCATAGATTAAAATTATTAATTTTTGATCCGATCTATGCAGTATGAAATTATACTATTCTGAAGTCTTGCAGTTGTATGCTTGCGTCGGGATTTAATTTTATTAATTACAAGATCCCACGAAGACGATAGCACCCAGCTATATTCTCTATTGAAATTAAGATGTTTTTTGATTTCAATAGCCTCGGTGTTTTTTAGCGAGGATCTGTGGTCTATCAAATCTGATGTAGTGACGGGGCATTTCACAGATTGCGTCGAGCTGTAAACATATAAGAAATCAACAAGCATAATCTATAACAAACATAATAAACACTAAATCCTATCACTTTTATCGTTACATTCGATCAAAAGGCCGCTTCCATAGATTGCCTCTTTGGGGTAATATTACTATCAGCGCTGAAGAGAGTGGTCATTTAGGAGAATAGAGCATAGAGAGAGAATAGAAAATAGAGCTGACTCTGGGTGATAGGGCGAGGAATTGTGTGAAAGGAGAAATATGTGGTTTGCAAGTTGTTGCGACTGGGATTCAAAAAAAATTATTAACAAACAGAAATGAGTAAGAGTGTCGGCGATGTACGACCTAGATGGAAGATTGTCAACAAAATTGGCGATATATTGCAGATGGGCCAAATTAAGAGTACCCTTAACCGACGATAGAAAGCGCAGGTATATGGATGTAAACGATGCATGAGAAGTGTGTTAGGATCGTACCAAATGGAAGTCCATAGTCTTTGCCTACCCTTATTGATTTTAGGCTTGAGAATTTATGTATTTAATGTTATGTATTACAAAGACGCTGCTGTTCATCACCTGGTTTGTTATTTTCTGTCGCCTGTTAAAAGTCACACGGGACAATGCCAAAAATTGTTTTTAACACACAGCTTACAAACTATATTATGCAGAACATAATATCTATCAAAAAGTTTAAAATATTTATTAAGCAAAAGTTGTTTAATAAGGGTTAGTATATTACTATATAGTAGTAAAATCAACGACTTTCAATAGGTAAACTTGTATTCGATATCGAAAAAGATTATTTCTATTATATTATATTCTATTATCCGCGTATTCTGGGGGGGGGGGGGCGAAATTCCGCTCAAGACTACAACTGCTCGGGGCAAACGGAGCAACAAAACCAAGGCGACCCCTGCCACGCTGTCCGTGAATTTCTGCAATATCAGGGGACTTCACTCTAAACTAAACGCCGTCCACTACCATCTCGAGACGGCGAGGCCGGCTCTGCTCTTTCTGACCGAGACGCAGGTGTCCTCTCCGGCTGATGTCTCGTATCTCTCCTACCCGGGGTACAAACTGGAACACTCCTTTGTGCCTCGGGCTGGAGTTTGCGTTTACGTCAGAGAGGACATCTGTTCTCGACGCCTCGGCAGACTTGAAGGTTCGGACCTGTCCATCCTTTGGCTACGCGTAGACAGCGACGACCATCCACGCGTCTACGGGTGCCTCTATAGGTCCCATAGCGGTAATGCCGAAACAGACCGACTCTTCGACCAAGTCCAAATGGCTGCAGATTCGTTGCTACAGCAGATCCCCTCCGCAGAGATCGTGATCCTCGGCGACTTTAACGCCCATCACGCCGAATGGCTTGGTTCACGTTTAACCGATCATGCGGGGAGATCTCTTCATGATTTTGCCTTGGCATATGGTCTGACACAACTGGTTACTTCGCCTACGCGGATTCCAGATGTGGAGGATCATGCACCTTCCCTGTTGGACCTTCTGCTGACCTCTCACCCGGACGGATATCAGATTTCCGTCGACGCCCCTTTAGGCTCCTCGGACCATTGTCTGGTCCGGAGTGTTGTGCCACTCACGCTGAAATCGCGGTTGCATTCTGCAGGCTGCCGCCGTGTTTGGCACTATAGGTCAGCCGATTGGGATGGGATGCGGTCTTTCTTTGCATCCTACCCTTGGGGGCGGGGTTGCTTCTCGCCGGATGATCCCAACGTTGTTGCGGATTCTGTTACTGATGTGGTACTTCAGGGTATGGAACTTTTTATTCCTTCCTCTGTGGTGCCCATTGGAGGCAAATCTCAGCCATGGTTTGGTCGCTCCTGTAAAATAGCATCATGCTATAAGCAGGAGTGCTATCAAGCCTGGGTTGATGCATCAGCGTCCCGGGATGTAAACACCAGCGCTCTAAAAAAGAAGTATAATTCCGCCTCTAGGTCCTTCAAAAGAGTCATTGCCAAGGCAAAGTCAGAGCACATAGGCAGAATTGGCGAGAAACTAGTTCGCCTTCCTTCTGGAACCCGTGCATTTTGGTCTCTCGCCAAGGCTGTCCAGGGGAATTTCTGTCAGCCATCTCTTCCATCTCTGCACAGGGAGGACGACTCACTGGCCCATACTGCAAAGGAGAAAGCCGATCTTCTAGGCTCCTTCTTTGCGTCTAACTCGACTCTCGATGACGGGGGGAGTACGCCGCCGACCATCCCGCGGTGTGAGTGCTCCATGCCGGAATTGCAGTTCACACAGCGCTCGGTTCGCAAAGCACTCCTCTCCCTGGACATCCACAAGTCGAGTGGGCCTGACGGAATCCCCCCAATTGTGCTGAGGACGTGTGCTCCAGAGTTGGCACCGGTTTTAACGCGTCTTTTCCGGTACTCCTACTCCCTAGGCGTAGTCCCAAAATCATGGAAGACGGCTTTCGTCCACCCGATCCCTAAAAAAGGCGACCGCTCAGACTCGTCCAACTACCGGCCAATCGCCATCACCTCCTTGTTCTCCAAAACAATGGAGTCCATTGTAAACTGCCAGCTCATGAGGTACCTTGAGGATCACCAGCTGATTAGTGACCGCCAATACGGTTTTCGCCGTGGTCGGTCAGCTGGTGATCTTCTGGTCTACCTCACTCACAGATGGGCGGAGGCAGTAGAGTTCAAGGGGGAGGCATTGGCCGTTAGTTTGAACATTGCGAAGGCCTTCGATCGGGTTTGGCACAAAGCGCTTCTTTCGAAGCGGGAAAACGTCTCCGAGTGCCGGGACAAACTTGTGTCTGAAGTCGAGTCTTTGCTGAACAGAGTCTCGGATTGGGGACGACTAAATCTAGTCCAGTTTAACCCCCAGAAGACACAAGTTTGCGCGTTAACCGCTAAAAAGAACCCCTTTGTCGTATCCCCTCAGTTGCAAGGCACTCCCCTTGTTGCCTCAGCCAGTATCGGAATCCTCGGCGTCGACATATCGAGTGACGTGCAGTTTCGTGGTCACTTGGAAGGGAAGGCCAAATTGCCCCCTAAAAAGCTTGGCGTGCTCAGCAGAGCGGGACAGTATTTCATGCCGGCACACCCACTGCAACTATACAAGGCGCAAGTTCGGCCGCACATGGAATACTGTTCCCATCTCTGGGCTGGGGCTCCCCAGTACCAGCTCCTTCCACTTGACCGCATCCAGCGCAGAGCGGCTCGAATAGTCGACGACCGAGTGCTTTCCGATCGGCTCGATTCACTGGCGTTCCGAAGAGATGTTGCATCTCTTTGCGTATTTTATCGCATCTATCACGGGGAGTGCTCTGAGGAATTGTTCGGATGATGAGGAATCCCAGCCGCCAAATTTCGTGAACGCACGATACGGCAAACGTCCCGATACCATCCACACCATCTGGATGCTTGGCGGTCCACCACTGTACGTTTCACAAGGAGTTTTCTTCCACGTACAACCTCTCTGTGGAATAGTTTATCACCGGCGATTTTTCCGGACCGATACGACCTGGGGACCTTCAAGAAAAGAGCTTACTCATTTCTAAAGGGCCGGCAACGCACCCGCAATTCTCCTGGTGTTGCGGTTGATCATGGGCGGCGGTAGTCACTTAACATCAGGTGAGCCGCATGCTCGTTTGCCCCCTCTTCTATAAAAAAAAATAGTTGTATTCATTACTGGTTACATAAATTCAATTTCCTAAACAAGTAACCTTATGAGTTTATGAGATAGAGCCCGACCCAAAAATTATTTAAAAATATTTATGTACTTTACTCAATAAGCTGTAGACAATGACAATGCTAGGGTAATTAAGAAGCTTTTCCTGCTCCCTGTTATCTTGGAACCCTTGCAAAATTTTATCGTTTTTCTAATTCAATATTTGGTTTTGGTCAATATTCTACACCTAATATCTAAATTTTAGGTCCGCAACTCATTCTTTCTACGAGCTAGATAGCTAAACATTAACAAAGCAATATAATGTATTCTGATATCATTTACAAAATGGCGTGAGATTTTTCCCTTATCTCCATCCGTCGTCCCTTAAGTTTTACCGCGCAGAGGCTGTGCCCCTCACTCCCTATAACTCCGCCACTGTGTATTGCTATGCTGAGAAGAAGTAAGAAGAAAATACATTATCAAAGAACAAAGTAAAAATCAAAATATATAGACATCCAAGGCAACTCTTTCAAAGTTTTCATCTTACATTATTAAAATTCAAGAAAAGTTCATTTATTATTGAGTAAGATAGCAACAGATTTCTTTTAATGGAGGCGGAGCTCCTTTATAATATTTTTTAAAAATTATTTCGACATCTTAAAGAATTTTAAACAGTTTGTGAAATGTTAAAATCTCTTTAAATAACTTAAGTAAAGACGTCGAAAGGCTTCATCCTCGTAGGCTTTTTGTTATAAAAGCATCTTTCTGATTATTCGTGGAGTTTTTATGTGCTTTATTATTTTTATAATGAGTACAGACAAAAAATAACTGTTTAATTGGGAACATTACTAATAATATTATATTAATAATCATTGTATGAGTTTTTCGTAATATAATTAACTAAACCGACTTCCAAAACAATTACTGATCTAATTTTGTTTCTTATTTGCGACCAGCCCTGGCCTGTGCATGATCTATTAAAGTGGCGTTATTTAAGTTTAAGATAACCAAAGACCATTCATTATATTTATTTTTCTTTTTTCAAAAACATGTTTTTCGTGTAAAATGCCTTTACAGCACTTCTCTCTATATGTTCGTGAAGTTTCATTACATCATTATTGAGAGACGGACAAACATTTTAAAAAGGGTTACTCACGTCTTAATAGCATTCAAATAACAACATAAGAATAAAAAATAGCATTATGCTGCTATTTTACGTTGGTACTCTATGAGACCGTGGTCCTATCCCGGTCGAGCCGACACATACGTGCTACAACACTCCACCACGTATAAATTGCACATGAACCCAGATCCACAATATTTATTTCTGTCATACGGCTTGTTCCACGATTTATGAATGAATTTAAAACTACAGTACAACGTCTAAATCATAACCACCGTGCCATGCTATCGAGACGATAAAACATAAGTAAAGCTTCCTAGATAGCGGGGCGTGTGCCACAAAAACTCATAGTCAACATTAATTGTTCATTTTAACTCATAAAGAACAAAACTATAAGATATAGAAGCGACAGTAGCCTAATGGCAGGGCGCAGACCGCGAAATCAAAAAGGTCGTGGGTTCGAATCCACCATTAGACTACCGGCGTGAACCACTCGTAACACAAGCAATTTGAGCTTACTACGAGTGGTTAAGGGGAATATTAGTAATGTTTATAGCATTTTTAATTTTTTTTAAAACCTCAAAAAATCAGTTTTTGATGGGTTACTTAATTTTCTTTGTAATTTTATATTTTATAACTTGCGAATCCTTTTTGAGACTAAGACGTGGTCCTGCAACACTATGTGGAGACTTATAATGAACTTCAATGAAAAATACTCAACGGTTTTTACGAACTGAAGTGATAAACGAAGTTATAGTCCACCAGGTAAGTGGCTGTGGCAGCCCATGGACTGCATCCAACATTAAACAAAGAAGGCTACGTACTGCCTCGTCACTCCTGAGGACTAAGCTGGAATGCTTCACAGACTGCTATCATACTGGCTCTCAATAACCTTCAGACTGGAAAACATCATTGCAAGCTCTGAAATTTCATTATAGAAATAGGTAAGAGTACATACATAGATGAATTCCCAGGAAAAAACCAAGTTCTACCATCTAGGTGAGATGGAACATCAATACTCAAAGTTTTTCTGGGATATAAAATCTCTAACAAGGAAATCCATGTCCCGGGAAGTCCGTAGTTTGTGATTATATCCTAGACGATTCCAACCATTACATCAGATTTGATAGACCACAAATCCTCGCGAAACAACATCGATTCCTAACAAGGATGATACGTAAGGCTATTGAAATTAAAAAAACACCTTAATTTCATTAGAGAAGTAGGCTGGGTACTACCACCTGCTTGGGACCCTGTAATTAATAAAATTAATACTAAACCCAAGCATACCACTATAAAATTTCAGGACATGGTAAGTTTTTACGTAGATCGGATCATAAATAATAATTAAAAAGCTGAAGGTACTCCGGGTTAACATTCACACTTATGCTTTATAAAAAGAGGGAAACAAATCACATGGGCGGCGGCGCCTTCTTAAAAGTGACTAAAAATATAAAACTGTTTTATATTTTTTACCAACCCGCTTGCATAGCGTGGCAACTGACAACCCCCATGAGGCATGAGGCAATCTCAAAGATTTGCTAAAATATAAGGGAGGCCTATGTTCAGCAGTGGAATTCAATAAGCGGTAATGTTAGCGACGAGCATGTATGCGTAGATATATGTTTGTGAAAGAAGCGTGAGGTGTGTCAGGCCTGTGCTGGAAATGGAACTCCGTAGTCTCCTCCTACTCCTTTGGGTAACAGGCTTAAGAGTTTATGATGTAAAGATTTCTTATATTTACGCGAACACTACAAATTAACTTATTAACATCACTAAGAGGTACAAAATTATCGTCCCATTTCTAAACTCTGTCTATTTGCTAAAGTGCTTGAAAAAATAATTTACAACCAGGTGTACTCTTCTCTTCGTCACACATTTAGTGAAAATCAACATGATTTCTTAAAAAACGGATCCACCGTGTCAAACCTTATTATTTCTTCCGACTATCTAACTAGCTTTATGTACAAACCAGCACAAGTTGACGTAGTATATACAGACTATTGCAAAGCATTCGACAGAATTGATCATTTAATTCTTTTACGTAAACTCCTTACAATGGGTATCAGAGGTGATTTGTTCAGATGGTTTACGTCATATATCAGTAATCGAAGTCAATCTTTCGTCCTTGGTGGATATAATTCCTCTACATTCCATATATCGTCTGGCGTACCGCAAGTATCCATATTAGGTCCTTTGCTCTTCTTAATTTTTATCAATGATATCGATACGTGTTTTAAAAGTTCCAAGATTATTCTTTACGCTGACGATATGAAAATCTTATGTCCTATTACAGATTTCGAAAGTTGTTCTAGCCTTCAAAAAGATCTCTATAATTTAGAAGCGTATTGTTATAACAATAAACTTGATCTAAATGTTTCTAAATGTTTTATCTGCTCATTTACTCGTAAACCTAATCCTATAATATGTACACTATACTGCTCTAAATAGAACCAGCACTATTAGAGATCTATGTGTTACCTTTGACTCAAAATTGTTGTTTGACAATCACGTTGATAATATTGTTACAAAGGCTAACAAAGCGCTAGGTTTTATATTAAGACTATCCGCAGATTTTAAAAGTATAAAAACTTTCAAATATCTTTATTGCGCTTTTGTACGAAGCCACTTGGAATATGCCTCTGAAATTTGGAATCCTAAATATAATGTATATGTTGATAGGATAGAGCGCATACAAAAAAGAGTTTTGCGTTTTCTTCAATTTAAATTAAAAAATTTTATACCCAAATATACTCTTCGATGACGTTTTGAGACCTTTATATGAGCGAAGAAATATTGCAGATCTCTCTTTCCTCTCCAAAATTGTTAATGGTGTTGTTGATTGCCCTTAACTACTGGGTAAAATAGGTTTACGTACCTCAGCATCTAACTTGCGGAAACCTACACTTTTATCGGTACCATACGTGAAAAGTAATTATAGACAAAACTCTTTTATTATTCGATCATGCAAATATTTTAATGCTACAGCACATATTCACAACGTGGATATTGACTTATTTCATTCCAGCATTCCCCAACTTAGGCGATCACTTTCTAACAATTTCTTTTCTTCTCGATAGTGTACTGTTACTTGCCATATACTTGTACATATCTGTTTTGACACAATCTTGTTTATTATAAAGTAGTATATAAGTGAAAACTTGTAAATGGCCTTCATTTTTGTTATAATTATATTACTTTTGTAAATTAGCTGTAAGTTTTCCAAATAAATAATAAATAAAAAAAATACATACATACTTTCGAAAAACATTCCCCATTTTCTGGTGCAGTCGGAGAAAAAGAAAGAAATAGAGAAGGATGGAACGGATGGAAATAGGCAAGGATGTAACGTAATAATTATCTTTTTTCAGATGTGTAACCTCAAACACTGGCTGAGGTAGCCCGGATACCGGGGTGGTCAGGATGCGTCGTGTATAATGCCGCGACGCAAACGCAGATTCGCTTCCCACGTCAGAAACTACCTGAAGGGTTTTCTGGCCTTCCTCTTCAGCAACATTGGAATCATCGTTCTCGTCATCGCGTACACTGTAGCTGGTAAGAGAACATTGGAGTGAACATTTTTAAAAATATATATTACTTACATCCTACGAGTACTGATGTATCAAAAGGCTTTGCTTTCTACGTAATGTTATCTGGTCAGTGCACCCTATAGTTAGTTACCTACTCGTATATCATGACATAACATAAACTGATTAAAAGACTACGTGGTAGAGCCACGCTGCAGCTATATTATGGTTGTAGCACGAATATGTCGGCTAGACCAGGGAAGGACCACGCTCTCACAGATTACCAGCGCAAAATAGCAGCTTGGTGAGTGTGGAGATCCGGAGACCCCTTTTTACTCGAAACGAGATATTCCATCTTAAATCTCAGGGGTGATAACTCGTCTGCATTTTGATTCTTAAACGAGGATAAATGTAGACATCAATGGGCCACAGCATCCACTTACCATCAGGTGGACTGTGTGCTCGTTTGCCACCCATATTACATTTAAAAAAAACAGATTTTATCGCCTTTAAATGATTTGATTTTTAATTCCCGACGTTTCGGGTGCTTTACAGGACCCATGGTCACGGGGGACTGGCTGAAAAGTACCCGAAATGTAGGGAATTAAAAAACAAATAAATTAAACGCGATAAAATCCGTAAAAGTAGTTTTAATCAATTTGTAGTGTTCGCGTAAATATAAGAAATCTTTACAACATAAACTCTTAAGCCTGTTACCCAAAGGAGTAGGAGGAGACTACGGAGTTCCATTTCCAGCACAGGCCTGACACACCTCACGCTTCTTTCACAAACATATATCTGCGCATACATGCTCGTCGCTAACATTACCGCTTATTGAATTCCACTGCTGAACATAGGCCTCCCTTATATTTTAGCAAATCTTTGAGATTGCCTCATGACTCATGGGGGGATTTTGAAATAGTTGCCACGCTATGCAAGCGGGTTGGTAAAAAATATAAAACAGTTTTATATTTTTAGTCGCTTTTAAGAAGACGCCGCCGCCCATGTGATTTGTTTCCCTCTTTTTATAAAGCATAAGTGTGAATGTTAACCCGGAGTACCTTCAGCTTTTTAATTATTATTTATGATCCGATCTACGTAAAAACTTACCATGTCCTGAAATTTTATAGTGGTATGCTTGGGTTTAGTATTAATTTTATTAATTACAGGGTCCCAAGCAGGTGGTAGTACCCAGCCTACTTCTCTAATGAAATTAAGGTGTTTTTTTAATTTCAATAGCCTTACGTATCATCCTTGTTAGGAATCGATGTTGTTTCGCGAGGATTTGTGGTCTATCAAATCTGATGTAATGGTTGGAATCGTCTAGGATATAATCACAAACTACGGACTTCCCGGGACATGGATTTCCTTGTTAGAGATTTTATATCCCAGAAAAACTTTGAGTATTGATGTTCCATCTCACCTAGATGGTAGAACTTGGTTTTTTCCTGGGAATTCATCTATGTATGTACTCTTACCTATTTCTATAATGAAATTTCAGAGCTTGCAATGATGTTTTCCAGTCTGAAGGTTATTGAGAGCCAGTATGATAGCAGTCTGTGAGGCATTCCAGCTTAGTCCTCAGGAGTGACGAGGCAGTACGTAGCCTTCTTTGTTTAATGTTGGATGCAGTCCATGGGCTGCCACAGCCACTTACCTGGTGGACTATAACTTCGTTTATCACTTCAGTTCGTAAAAACCGTTGAGTATTTTTCATTGAAGGACCACGTCTTAGTCTCAAAAAGGATTCGCAAGTTATAAAATATAAAATTACAAAGAAAATTAAGTAACCCATCAAAAACTGATTTTTTGAGGTTTTAAAAAAATGAACAATGCTATAAACATTACTAATATTTCCCTTAACCACTCGTAGTAAGCTCAAATTGCTTGTGTTACGAGTGGTTCACGCCGGTAGTCGAATGGTGGATTCGAACCCACGACCTTTTTGATTTCGCGGGTCGCCCTTCTATTAGGCTACCGTCCCTTCTATATCTTATAGTTTTGTTCTTTTTGAGTTAAAATGAACAATTAATGTTGACTATGAGTTTTTGTGGCGCACGACCCGCTATCTAGGAAGCTTTACTTATGTTTTATCATCTCGATAGCATGGTACGGTGGTTATGATTTAGACGTTGTACTGTAGTTTTAAATTCATTCATAAATCGTGGAACAAGCCGTATGACAGAAATAAATATTGTGGATCTGGGTTCATGTGCAATTTATACGTGGTGGAGTGTTGTAGCACGTATGTGTCGGCTCGACCGGGATAGGACCACGGTCTCATAGAGTACCAACGTAAAATAGCAGCATAATGCTATTTTTTATTCTTATGTTGTTATTTGAATGCTATTAAGACGTGAGTAACCCTTTTTAAAATGTTTGTCCGTCTCTCAATAATGATGTAATGAAACTTCACGAACATATAGAGAGAAGTGCTGTAAAGGCATTTTACACGAAAAACATGTTTTTGAAAAAAGAAAAAAGAAAAATAAATATAATGAATGGTCTTTGGTTATCTTAAACTTAAATAACGCCACTTTAATAGATCATGCACAGGCCAGGGCGGGTCGCAAATAAGAAACAAAATTAGATCAGTAATTGTTTTGGAAGTCGGTTTAGTTAATTATATTACGAAAAACTCATACAATTATTATTAATATAATATTATTAGTAATATTCGCAATTAAACAGTTATTTTTTGTCTGTACTCATTATAAAAATAATAAAGCACATAAAAACTCCACGAATAATCAGAAAGATGCTTTTATAACAAAAAGCCTACGAGGATGAAGCCTTTCGACGTCTTTACTTAAGTTATTTAAAGAGATTTTAACATTTCACAAACTGTTTAAAATTCTTTAAGATGTCGAAATAATTTTTAAAAAATATTATAAAGGAGCTCCGCCTCCATTAAAAGAAATCTGTTGCCATCTTACTCAATAATAAATGAACTTATCTTGAATTTTAATAATGTAAGATGAAAACTTTGAAAGAGTTGCCTTGGATGTCTATATATTTTTATTTTTACTTTGTTCTTTGATAATGTATTTTGACTTCTTGTCAGCATAGCAATACACAGTGGCGGAGTAAGAGGGAGTGAGGGGCACAGCCTCCGCGCGGTAAAACTTAAGGGACGACGGACGGAGATAAGGGAAAAATCTCACGCCATTTTGTAAATGATATCAGAATACATTATATTGCTTTCTTAATGTTTAGGTGTCTAGCTCGTAGAAAGAATGAGTTGCGGACCTAAAATTTAGATATTAGGTGTAGAATATTGACCAAAACCAAATATTGAATTAGAAAAACGATTAAATTTTGCAAGGGTTCCAAGATAACAGGGAGCAGGAAAAGCTTCTTAATTACCCTAGCATTGTCATTGTCTACAGCTTTTTGAGTAAAGTACATAAATATTTTTAAACAGTTTTTGGGTCGGGCTCTATCTCATAAACTCATAAGGTTACTTGTTTAGGAAATTGAATTTATGTAACCAGTAATGAATACAACTATTTATAGAATATAATATAATAGAAATAATCTTTTTCGATATCGAATACAAGTTTACCTATTGAAAGTCGTTGATTTTACTACTATATAGTAATATACTAACCCTTATTAAACAACACTTAATAGCTCGTAAGTGTCCGCCTACTTGTCTATTTTGATGAAGCAGTACAGGCCGCAGGACCAACAGCATACACTTAATAGCAAGTAAGTGTCCACCTACTTGTCTATTTTGATGAAGCAGTACAGGCCGCAGGACCAACAGCATACACTTAATAGCAAGTAAGTGTCCACCTACTTGTCTATTTTGATGAAGCAGTACAGGCCGCAGGACCAACAGCATACACTTAATAGCAAGTAAGTGTCCATCTACTTGTCTATTTTGATGAAGCAGTACAGGCCGCAGGACCAACAGCATACACTTAATAGCAAGTAAGTGTCCACCTACTTGTCTATTTTGATGAAGCAGTACAGGCCGCAGGACCAACAGCATACACTTAATAGCAAGTAAGTGTCCACCTACTTGTCTATTTTGATGAAGCAGTACAGGCCGCAGGACCAACAGAATACACTTAATAGCTCGTAAGCGTCCGCTTACGAGTCTATTTTGATAAAGCTGTACAGGACGCAGGACCAACAGCATACACTTTTAGAAAAAAAAATTAGGTCTCTACGACCAACAGTTTTGTAATTATAAGGCAAGACAATATAGATCTTTTCATTACGGTTCATTCTTCTGACCTGCTATCCCGATGTTTCAGTATGATTTTAAAGACTTTTCAAGTCAAAAACTTACGGATGATAAAAAGTGAGAAACTAACTGCAATCCTGATGGTAGTGGCTAGTGGCTACTACTGTCAATGGGTACATTCAACCGACCTCCAGGTAAGCAGAGGAAGTTGAAGGAAGCAGGTGACTCTGTAATGTGCTTTGTGACATTATTTGGGTAAAGCCAGTGTTAAACTGTGGATTTTTGTGGTAATATAGTGAACATTATTATAAGGCAGAAGACAGCACTAGTTTTTGTCTCTGTTTAGTTTGTGTTTGTCTGTCATTCCAGCATTCAAATCTTTTTAGTAATAGCTCTATTAGATCTGACAACAAAGATGCTGACTGACTGTGTTGATTTATAAATTATGCATTAATCAGCATAACTTCCCACGCTAAAGAAACAGAATATAAATAATTATAGATTATGAATAATACTTATTGAAAGTCACTTTTTTTAATTTACCAATGGTTCGGAAAAAAACCTCTGTCCTGGTAAGAACCAGGAAGCAGCAGCGTCCAGCAGCGGGACTATTTTTTTTAAATAACAGCTTACAATTATATATGTTACAATTAACAACACAAAACAAATTAGAAATAGCTTGGTAGCAATCACCCTTAACAGGGTGATTGCTACCAAGCTATTTATTATCCATAAATTCCTTAACATTATAATAACCCTTTTTATACAAAATTAGTTTAATAAAGTTCTTGAACTTTGTTAAACTAATTTTGTATAAAAAGTGTATCCATCGCCGCAAGAATGAATTACTGACTCGGTTGAGCCGAGTAACTGGTACTACTAGCTGTCTATTATTTACAGAATGTATAGTCTGTTCCTAGTATTTACAGAATGAATATCACTTATTTTTGCAAAACTACGTTTATTCTCGTGTACGTACATTATATTTTCATAAATGTACTGAGAGACCAAAGTTAATTTATTAATTTTCTTATATTTTTGTCCGAGCGACTCTTTTGGTTTTAAATCATATATTGCTCTAATGGCCCTCTTCTGTAAAACAAATATAATTTCAGTGTCAGTCACGTATATAAGCCCCATAGCAAAATTCCATACGACATTATGCTATGGAAATAGCTAAAACATACTGGTCTTCGCTGTTTCGACACTGGTAAGAGTCTCTTTCTAATCTAGTCTCTTTTACAGCATATGCTGCAGAACTAAGTCTGCTAGCTAGTTTTGGTATATTGGGGCCATATTGAAGCTTTACGTCTAGCGTGATTTCGAAAAAGAAGTTCTAGGTACACTGGTTACACGTTAAGTACTCCTATTATAAATTAAATGTCTTGTACTATACTGTAACATACTTGTAATATACTGTAACTGCTTTTTCTCCAATAAAATAAAATAAATCTTATTACAAACTTTATTTTTTATAGACCTAATGGTAAGTGTATACTGTGACCTATAGCCATCTACATTTATCTGTAATCAAGAATCAAAATGCATTTATTTTTCGTTGTATACACGGTAGAGTAAGGCTGCTGCTATACTGTGGTTGACAACTCGCTAGTTGGTAAGTAGAAACAGCAGTTGGTAACCCCAGCTTTTTATAATTTTCCATCTTATCAGGAAGATTCAATTGCCTATCTCTTGTTTTGGTTTCCCTCCGTCGCCTCTTACGATACCCGCGGGGTGAGATGGGGTAGTGTATACTCTAACAACACCACTACACGGTATCAGAAGCCAATCACAAGGTTATTTCACCAGTAATTCTTAGGCTTTCTGTATCTTTTCATAGGTAGTGGATAGTGACGTCACGCTGCGTGACGTCACTATCCACATTCTCACACATCACTACACACTGAATATGTAATGACGTTGTAGTATTGTTCGCATTTCTACGGTTTAGTTGTAGGGAGATTCATAAAGTATTTACTCCTTTTAAAAAACAATTGGCTATTTTGGAATCAAGATTTTTTTAATGATTTGATATATCTTTTTAATAACAAGTAGATAGCTCCTAAAAACTTCACAAATAACGACTAGCGCGGCATTTTGCTCAAACACGCACCTTAATGTCGGTATTAAATTAATAGTACCGTGTAGTGGCGGTGTAAGGATATCCAGTACCCATATCACCCCGCGGGAGTCGTGGAGGCGACAGAGAGAAACAAATCGGGAGGTGAACAGCAGCGTCTTCCTAATCACGACTAAAAATTAAAAAACTGCGATTTTCAACTACTATTTGTACGCACTTTTTTACTACTAAATAGGACGTATATTGAAGAAATAAAGTTCTTATTACATTATCATAAGTAGTACTTGTTTACCTTTCTACTAGACTTACAATGAATAGAATATTCGGCCTCACGCCGAATATCGAATATTGTACGGGTTTTCTCGCCGACAGCCGGAATATTAGACCAAAGTATTCGACCGGCAATGAAGTAGTGTTTATTCAGAGCATCTCTATTCTCTGAAGCTGGGACTGTCTAGGAGCAAAAAAGGAGAAAACTACTGTCTGATTATCTGAAATTATTCTTTCTGCATTCAAGTAGGGGAGCGAGGGGCTTGTTGTAACAGTTTTCATTAAAACTAATATATCTTGAGATCTATTGATTAAATTTCTACTAAATAAAGATGGATGGATACTGTAACTCTTCCTCTACCAAATCAAGTAAAAATAATACCATAACTATTGGTCATTATTTTACAATCAATTATTTTCTAGAAGAAGTGCGGTGTTACAACTTACCTCGTGCTTGGGGCAAGTTGTAACGTCTACCGGGGCAAGTAGTAACGACAAAAAAACGACAATAATACCTCTAGTCATTTATTCTTTGTTTATTTTTCAAAACATTGACATCTTTCTTAGGTAAGTAATATGTAATTCTTATCAAAAATCAACTCAAATACACTTTTTTAGTACTCAACACTTAAAAATTAAGTAATTAACAGTTTTATTTGGTTAAACACCTCTTGTTGGCGACGCATTGTTTTGTATGTAATATTTATTATACATTTCCTAATATGTTGTATCTTAGGTTAAGGTAGTAACGGTTATTTTATAAAATATGTGTAGGTAGGCTTGTATGTATTTGTAATATTATCCCTAAGGTAGATAAGAGTGAGCGATTCCCGCTAGCATTTCTTGGCAGTCAGTCGTCGCCGCAGTCTCCGCTGGTGTGCACATACATACGTTTAAGTCGTCCCGCGCTTTGAAGAATCTAACGGTCAATTTGTATTTTCACCGTGTGGCGCAATAAACACTTTATGTAACCAGCACGAGTTCTTGATTGGCTATCGATCCACTTCAGTGGTCACTTCGGCCGGATCATAAATTGTAATGTTATACAGTCCACCGCGAATAATGACAAAAACTCGTGCTACAAGAAGGAAGGAGTTGGAAGGCACACAAGACCAGGGACAGTCAACGGCTCCGCAACACCCATATGAGGTTGAAAACAAACGGGATATAGAAAGTGACTCAAAGCCAAAGAGTTTGCCTGCTAAACCTTCGGCATCGTTGAAGTCCATACATTCAACATCATCGTCAGTACGTGCTCAGAGAAAAAAATTAGAGCTAGAAGCAGCGGAAGCAAAAGCACGTATACAAATGGAACTTATTGATAAAAAGCTTGAGGCTGATCTAGTCGATTTGGAACACAGTTCACGCTCATCGAGGTCGCACACCAACGAGGAAGTTGAGAAGTGGTTGGAGCGCAGTCAACAGCCTGAACATCCTGCCCCCGAGAATGGATTTACAAAGGGTGGGCCAAGTGTGCCGGCAGCAGGTGACGCCGCCGCCGGTAACGATAATGGTACAGTGCAAATGTTGGCCAGCGCACTCAAGAATTTAGCCGCTGCCTCAACATCTCAGCAGAATAATGGTAATTTATTGAGCCGTATATCCACACCGCAAGATTTACCAATGTTTAGCGGTGACCCTATGGACTGGTTACAATTCAAGTTGGCATACGAAGAATCCACACAGGTATGTAACTTCAGCCCTAAAGAAAATTTATGGCGCCTACGAAAATGTCTTCGTGGGCAGGCAAAAGAAGCAGTTACGGCTCTTCTTATCACAGCTTCATCACCTGATATAGTGATGTCAACTTTAGAGTTGCAGTTTGGTAATTCAGACATCATCATAACTAGAATCATGCAGGATATAAGGAAGCTACAGCCCATATCACCTGATTACCATAAAGATATTGTGCCATTTTCTATTAAAGTAAAAAATTACGTCGCGGCTGTACGCGCATTAAACAGACACGAATATCTTCAAGATACAAGCGTCACTACAATAATATTAAGTAAGTTACCTACAGTACTTATTTCTAAATGGGCAGACTATAGTTATGCATTTATTGCCGGCGGCGTTAAGGCGAAACTGGATATTCTGTCAGAGTTTTTAAATGAAGAAGCCGTAAAAATTTCTACATCTTCGGTGCAGTTAATCAGCAATGTTCACAACATTAATAAATTTAAATATTCTGAACGCTCGCATAATACATTGTTAGTGAATAGTGAACAAAATAAAATCGCTATGAAGTGTCAATACTGCAAAAAATCTCCGCATAAATTAACAGAATGTAAACAATTCAAACGGTCACTACGCAAGGACAGATGGCGGTATGTAAAACGTTACGGTATCTGTTACAAGTGTTTATTATCGCGCCATAATAGGGATACGTGCCCAGCGCCGGTGTGTGACACGGACAACTGCGGAGAAGCACATCATCGGTTGTTACACTATTCGGTAAACAAGGAACAAACTGTAAGTAACTGTGAAAATCCTAACTTAGTGCCTGAGTTTGAGAATGTAAGCCAATCCGAAACGATTACAAATATTAATACAAATTGTAAAGCGTTATTAAAAGTAGTCCCTGTGAAAATTCACGGTCCGAACGGAACAATTAGGGCAAGTGCGCTGTTGGACGATGGTTCGACGATATCGTTAATAAGCAGCGCGCTCGCTAAGCGCGTTGGACTCAGCGGCCAGCGCCAAACGATGCGCGTGAGTGGCGCGTTCGATTCTAGTGAATTAGTGTGTGAATCGACTGTAATGAACTTTAAGATATCTAATTGCAATGGCGATGTGTATACTTTAATTGCACGTAGTGTAGATAAACTTAATTTGCCTAAATATAACAATTTTTCTAGAATTAATTGTAATAAATTTAAGCACCTTTGTAATATTAAAGATCAACTTTGTAATGTTTCTACTGCACCTGAATTGTTGATAGGCCAGGATAATTGTAATTTATTATTGCCCTTAAATGTAATTGTAGGTAAGGCTAACGAACCATGTGCGACCCTCACTCCGCTCGGTTGGTGTGTGCATGGACGTGTACCTGCTCATTTGGCTTCGGAGATGACCGGTCACATTAATTTACATCTTGGTGAGGTCTTGGAAGCAGCTCAGGTGGAACAGCGCATGTTGGCGGAACTCCATGATGAGGTACGTCGATCCTTTAACTTAGATTCGTTGGGGGTGTCACTACAGCCACGACAAAATAAAGAGGATGTCCAAGCGTGGTCACATCTGGAACGGACAGCGACCCTGGTTGAAGGCAGATGGCAAGTCGGCTTACCTTGGATCAATGAGAACAGTAAAATGCCTGAATCCTTCTCCAACGCCATGTTGAGGTTAAGTGGTGTCGAAAGGAAAATTAAATTAAATAGCGATTACGGGGAAAGGTATAGGGATAGGGTGGCTCACCTGTTGAATAATGGATATGCTGAGGTAGTGTCCAATCCAGCAGCTGCTCAAAATAGTCCCAAGACCTGGTATCTACCCCATTTCGGAGTCGACAACCCTAATAAGAAAAAGCTTCGTTTGGTCTTCGACGCGGCGGCCAAATCAAACGGATTGTCACTAAACGATTACCTACTTAAAGGTCCAGATCTATTAATGTCATTACTCGGGATCATGTTCCGCTTCCGGGAATATAAGGTGGCATTAACCGGAGACATAAAAGACATGTTCCTAAGAATAAAAATTCGTCCCGAAGACAGAAACGCTCTTCGTTTTCTTTGGAGAGACAACCCAAAAGATCCAATAAAAACATACGAAATGTCATCTTTAATTTTCGGTGCAAACTGTTCACCCTTTATTGCACAGTTTGTAAAGAATAAAAATGCAATGTGTTACGAGTCATCGTTCCCATCAGCTGTGGATGCGATTTGTAAACAACATTACATGGATGACTATATAGATAGTATGGAGGATGAACACACTGCAATGAAATTAGTACAAGATGTTTCTTTCATTCATAAACAAGGCGGTTTTGTTATCCGAAACTGGACAAGCAATAGCTTAGAGGTTTTAAACACCGTACCAAAAGAGTCTCTCGGTACAGCGGCCGTAAGGTTTAAAATCGGTCAGCACGAAGATGGTGAGAGGACACTTGGATTGTTTTGGTATCCAGATAATGACACGTTAGGGTTTGATGTCTCGTTCAAGCGCATTCCGGAGAACATTAGCAGTGGTAAAACGCGGCCTACTAAGCGGGAGATGCTCAGAATAATTATGTCAATATTTGATGTATATGGAATTTTATCTCCAATCACTATAAAAGGAAAAATAATGTTACAGGAAACTTGGAAGGCTAACATTGGATGGGACGAAATAGTTTCAGACGCTATATACAAAAAATGGTGTGAATGGATGAAACAATTAAAATGGATAAATAATTTGCGCTTACCGAGATACTACCAAGCAGCCGCGAGTGGAAGCGAAACGGCAATAGGATCGATGGCGGATACATGCGAGTCGCGGGCGCAACGGGCTGCCATCGGTTATAGCAACCTACAGTTACATATATTTTGCGATGCATCTACGCAAGCTATGTGCGCGGTAGCGTACTGGCGTTGGGTTCATAATAAGAAAATATATGTATCGTTTATAGCTAGCCGCTGTCGTGTAGCGCCGGTGAAGTTCGTTACGATTCCGCGCCTGGAACTTCAAGCCGCAGTACTTGCTGCTCGTTTATCGCGTACAATAATTACCGAACATAGAATCAAGCCTCAGAGGAAAATATTCTGGAGCGATTCTAGTACTGTCTTACATTGGATAAGGAACAATAATAAAAACTATAAGACATTCGTAGCTAACCGTTTAGGAGAAATTGACGAACTTACGAAAACAAATGAATGGAGATACATTCCTACGAAGTTAAATATAGCCGATGTTGCCACCCGGGAAGCAGTTAATTGCAATTCAATTACTACAGAGTGGCTCAATGGCCCAAAGTTTCTGCAAAGTTCTGAAAATGCGTGGCCCGTAGGATCTTTTATGCCCGAAGTATGCAGTTCGCAGTTGGAGTATGTGAGTACAATACAGGAACATTCTGTAGTAGACTTACCCGTGCCAGATCCAACTAGGTTCTCTTCTTGGCTTCGCCTGCTGAGGACTACCGCTTTAGTATTAATATTTATAAAAAGATGCAGAAGATTTACAAGTAACTGTCAGATCAATTGTACCGACATGGTGGAAGCTGAACGACTTCTGCTCAGATACGCTCAGCTGCAGTCTTTTCCGGAGGAGATAGCTGCAATTAAGAACAGAAAACCGTTAGAACGAGTCAGTAGGCTACACATCTTAGCTCCGTATCTTGACGATTATGGAATTTTGCGCGTTAGTGGCCGTATCGATGCTGCTGCTGATTTATCTCTGGAGATCAAGAGACCTATCATATTAGACGGACGGCATTCCATATCGCGACTAATCGTTAAGCATTACCACAAGAAGGCAGCGCACGGATTAAATGAGATGGTGGTAAACGTGCTAAAACAAAAATATTGGATCTTGAAGCTACGACCCACTGTACGTACCGTCGCATCCAGCTGCATGTTCTGTCGCATGCAAAGGGCTAAGCCAGAACCACCACGAATGGGGGACTTACCTCAGCCCAGATTGGACCACCATCAACGACCATTTACAAATTGTGGCGTTGATCTGTTCGGCCCACTCGATGTGACTATCGGACGAAGAAGAGAAAAGAGGTACGGAGTACTTTTCACTTGCCTCACCGTGCGTGCTGTTCACATAGAGGTGGTCAATTCTTTGACTACGGATTCTCTTATAATGGCATTAAGAAGAATGTCAGCACGTAGAGGTTGGCCCAAACATATCTTCTCTGACAATGGTACTAACCTCAGAGGTGCAAACATGGAGCTCTTAAAATCCATTAAGGAACTGGATGAGGTTGCATTGAAGGATCAAGCACTAAACTTCAGCACAGAATGGACGTTTATTCCACCTTCCAGTCCACACTGGGGTGGGGCTTGGGAGCGCCTTATACGGACTGTAAAAAATGCTCTAAAGGTCGTACTCAAGGAACGTGCACCTCGAGAAGAGGTCCTTATAACCTTGTTAGCTGAAGTCGAAAACTTAGTAAACAGTCGACCGCTCACTCATGTCTCCGTAGAGCCAGGAAGTAATGAGAGCTTAACTCCCAACCATTTCCTGCTGGGAACGTCCTCCAATTTGCCTACAATTGGGGTTTATATCGATTCAGACATCTACCTCAGGAAACAGTGGCGTATCGCACAACGCCTGGCGGACAAGTTTTGGGAGCGATGGGTTAAGGAGTTTCTGCCCGAGCTGTTACCAAGACGTAAATGGAATCGCGAACAAAGGTCTTTACAAATTGGGGATCTAGTCCTAGTCGTTAGTCCAGGTGAGCAGCGTGGCATATGGCAGCGCGGAGTGGTCGAAAGGGTTTTTCCTGGCAAAGACGGCAGGACTAGGGTGGTTCAAATAAAGACTCCATCCGGGACACTTGTACGTCCAGCAACACGCGTCGCCAGAATACCCATGGAAGATGAGTGTCGCTGAGGCGACACTGGGGTGGGGCGTGTTGGCGACGCATTGTTTTGTATGTAATATTTATTATACATTTCCTAATATGTTGTATCTTAGGTTAAGGTAGTAACGGTTATTTTATAAAATATGTGTAGGTAGGCTTGTATGTATTTGTAATATTATCCCTAAGGTAGATAAGAGTGAGCGATTCCCGCTAGCATTTCTTGGCAGTCAGTCGTCGCCGCAGTCTCCGCTGGTGTGCACATACATACGTTTAAGTCGTCCCGCGCTTTGAAGAATCTAACGGTCAATTTGTATTTTCACCGTGTGGCGCAATAAACACTTTATGTAACCAGCACGAGTTCTTGATTGGCTATCGATCCACTTCACCTCTTATAATCATCATGGCACTTTTAAATCACAGTAAGTAATTAAATTATTTATATCTAAGGTATGCTTCGTAATTATTTCTTCTTAATAGCTATCTAACAAAGTATTATACTTATGTAAGAATCAAGATTTTGTGGGTTTCATTATAATTAAATTCAGTCTTCATCTGAGCTACAATTAATACAAATATAAGATATAATGTCTCCTGCAACACATCCTACATGTGCCTACATCTTATAAATGATACACTCTATCCAATCTTCTTTATTTGTATCTGTGTAAGCTTCACCACAAACCAGACAATACCACTCTTCTGATTCAGATTCTGAATCTGAACATAAAATCTTCTTTTTAGCTCTGCCCACTACGATTTTATTATTTGTTGATTTACCTTTGGCTGTTCCCTTCCCCTTCCCTTTTCCTTTCCCTTTTCCTTTAATTTTATCATCTTTTTTCTGTTTTTTCTTCATTTTTTCTTCACATTCCTTTTGTAAAGCTTCCTTTTCAGGAGTGTTCTTCAATACTGTAGATTTTCTTTTGCGTCTGCTATTTGTATTAATTTTTCTTGGTGGCGCCTTTGGTAAAGGTCTAATCTTCGATGGCGAGAAAGTTTTTGTAGACTTTCATTATTCTTCTTTTTCTCTATGTATCTATAAAGAGAGACGTGACATAATCTGAAAGTCTGACTAGCTTTCCTAGTACTGCATTTTTTTTCTAAAACTTCAGCTGCTGCTAACTCATACACTTCTTGCCTTTGTGTTGACCGCTCTGACTTTCTTTAATACACCCTCATTCTAAAACAAAGGAAAAAGTAGGTATCTACATCATAACTTGGGGCATGTTGTAACACGTTACAACAAGCCCCGGGATTTTGTTACAACTAACCCTATGGTATGATTTTTAACATTTATCAGGATAACTATTTAAACAATTTAGCAATCATAAAAACTGTTACGCATTATCAGAGATAGATAAATTTGAATGGAAATAAGATATAGAAAATTTGAAATTAGTCGATATCAAAAACGCTAACCGAAATTTTACGACAGTACAATTTTATATTACCTGGCAGAAATGAAACGCGTGCACACTTCGGCTCACTGCGCGTGCCGGTGGGACACTGGCTATGGTAACATGATGCGGCGCGGTTTATAGGTCAAATCTAGTCAAAGAAATACGTTAATAGCGTTTAAGATCCTAGTGAAAAGAGCCTGTTACTACTTGCCCCTGTTACAACAAGCCCCTCGCTCCCCTACTTTTTAATCTGATAGTTTTTATTTTTTATTTTTATAGTACAGAAGTTGATTGTGTGCCTACGATTACTTTAATCATTACAAGAAAAATAAATTATTCTAAAATAAATCAATATTTTTTTTCAATAACAATTATCTGACTACAACAAAACATCTTGCTTAAAAATTCTATAATCGGCCGAATAGTACCTAGTTATTCTGTATTTGACCGGTTAGGATAAAAGGAGTCGAATAAGCCGAATATCGAATAATAGCTAAATATTTGTGGCAAAGCTACTCCTTATATAACTTTGTTTAGTTAGAAAAAATCCAGTTAGCTACGTTTTCTTAACTCGCTGTAATAGTGACTCCACACGTTAGAACAACTATAAAAATGACGCGCGTCTACGTTGTTAGTACGGAACATTAAATAGGTTTATGTCACAAAACCGATCGTCGATTGGCCAGTAAAATGGTAATACACCATCAAATTGAGTACATAAATAGAGCATGACCAAAGCGTGAACCAAATACATCTTGGTTTTATGCTTGCCTAGTACACATGATAAATGTGGTTAATATGACAGTTAAAATCTGTTAATTTTTACATTTTATTAAATTACTAGTGAATCGCCCCAGCTTTGCCTGTATGGGATGTATTAACATGGCCTTTCTTAAGAGAGTCATTTTTTTTATAGGATAAGGGAGGACCCACCTAACAGCCTGGCCACGGGACATTCGCCGTAGCGAAAATCCACGCGGCGCGAACGGCGAGGCGTCTGGCGACTAAAACAAATGTGTAGAAATGTATGGAGCAAGCCACGCGTAGCTGCGAGAGGCGACGCGACCGGCGAAATTTACCGGGCGAATCGCGCGGGCGACTGGCGGCGCGGCGGGCGAACGAAACAAATGTGTGAATCAGTACGGTACAAGCCACGGAGTCGGGCGACAATCGCGGCGGCAGACGCGGCGAATAATATAGGAACAAAATATTTTAGTTGTTTTCGCCGCGAAAAATGCCGGGCCGACAAAAACAACTTAAAATTCCATCCGCATTGACTTTTATCTCTAATTCTGGTTGAATATTAACAAGAATATAATCGCAGGTTTCAACACTCATTCTGGTATTTACTCAAAATTTTTTCTAGATGCATTTTATTTGTTGTGGAATTCTCCATCTGTAACCCGATTCCTATTCAAATCAAGTACTCCGCAATCTCATCCAAATATTATGTTTTGAATCAAAAAACAATTACTTTCTAAGCAATATCAAGATAACTTTGATAAAGACATTTCACTCTCGGCCTATCTGGTCGCGGCGGCAAACGTGACTTAACGTGGCCCCCAAATCGCGCCGCGCGAATTTTCGCCCCGTCTGTCGCTTCGCCGGTCGCGCCGCCGATCCCCGTGGCCAGGCCGTAACGCTTGTATAAGTGGCAAGTCCCACTGATCAACCAATAATGACAATTTTAGTTCTTATTGACATATTTGTATTTCTATTTTATTGTCTTTAAGAAATAAATCACTATTTTTAGTATTTATCACTTTAAAGGGGTATATTATACTTTACTATACTTACTTTATTATAATTTATCCGAAAAAGTTTAAACCTTTTTTGAAAAACCATAAACTGATGAAATAATATACTACAGTTAAGGTAGAATAAGTTAAAGCAGTATAAATAAAGATTTAGTACCAACAACATGTCTCATCGTCTTCATTGACACCGGTCCCACATTTAATGACGACCCTGCCAGGCGTTGCACTGCTGTAAAGCACGTGCATCGCCCGGGCCTACACAAAGGAACAAAAATAAGAATAAGTATTTACTTTATTCTTATTTTTGTTCCACATATGAAGTTAAATTAAATATTGAAATGTGAAAACAGTATATGAAAATGAGAAAAGTATTATTATTGTACGGACTGTTAAAATCATACAGTGACAAAATGATTAAAGTGACTAAATGACTTAATACCTAAGTGCCTGGGTTAAAAAGTTGTATACTACAAATTAATTGTTGAAAAATATACAAGAAAATATGTAAACGTTGAGCAAAAAAGACCTCGACTTTAATATGGGATAGGGGGATCTGGCCACCCGACCTGCCCATACAATGAATAATACCTATTTTATTTGTGTAATTTATATTTAGGTAAAATTATTTATAAATGGATTGTATTTTTGTAATTAATATTCACATTTTTTATATTTATTTTTATAAGAATAAAAAACAAATATACTTATTCATTTATTTTTTATATTGTTTGTAAATGGAAGGTGTAGAGTAGCTACCACGACGCTATATATAGAGTAAAGGTAGAATAAATTAAGAGCTGTATAATTATAGATTTTATACCAACAACTTCATTCATTAACACCCTACATGTCAATTGAACAAAAAGGTTTCTGTTTCTGTTTCTATTTCATTCTGGAACCAATTAACCAAAAAGCGATATAGCATTAGAGATCGATTTTTGCGAATTTTCCTAGTAGTCTTATTAGTACCAGACTATTGGCAAATAATTCCTAATAAGTATAGTAGGAATTTTTTCCCCATAGTCTTACCAAGTAGTCTCACAAGTAAGATATCTTACCAAGTACGTAGGTCACTCAATAAGTTTTGAGATGCTAGAAATTTAAAAATGGAACGCACCCGTGTTATATGTTTCTAACAAGCAAATTTATTTAAAAATAGAACTCCGTAAGCCAATTGCTCAATATTAAAAAACAACAACGTTCTATTAATTTTCCTGCAACGCTTCCCGCGGCGTTCATTTAAAATGATCGATCTTAACCGTGAACGTTTGCGCGCTATGATCTATTTATGGTTTTAAATTTGGTTTAACCGAACAATTAAGTTTACAAAGGTTACAATCAGCATAAGAGGGCTCGGTTTCATTGATGAATTCAAAACGGGCAAAACTAACCTTAAAGATGACGAAAGAACCGGGGACCCGCAAACAGCAGTAACGGCAGAAAATGTATGGACTACTGAAATGTTGGTGCGAGAAGACTCACAAATCACACATCGAAAAGATTGTAGGTACGATGGAGAATATTTTGAAAAGATATAAAATAAATATTAATAGTATCTAGAATACTTTTTGAACATCTCAAAACTTACTGAGTGTCCCACGTAGACCTAGCTGGTAAGACTTCCGGGGAAGAAAATTATCAGTAGTCCTACTCTATAAAAACGCGAAATTTTTCATCAATGCCTACCCACTTCAGTTTATTTTTGTCAAAATTACGCATTCGCAACGGTTATTGGCCTAATTAGGACTGATTTTTGCTTTTTTTATGATTAGTAGAAATAGTACCAGACACGCATAACCGTAAAAGAGGCTGTGGGATAGTTCTCCAGATCAAATTTCTATGGCACAGCCTACGAAGGAGGCTTGCGTTCAACAATGGGTTTTGATAGGCTGTAGTGAATGAATGTATGAATAAATTTTATTTAACATAAGTGGTTTTCGTGTACATATTGTAACGAATCCCCCCCCCCTCTTTTATATAATAAAAATTTTATTATATTAAAAATATCCCCTTTTCAATAACATTATATATATGAGACCAGGATTAATAAAATATGTTTTGATCTTTCTAAATGATCTATCAAAAGGTTTATTAATAGGCCGTTTTTAATAAATTGGCGTGATCGTCTTAGTTAGGACCCTTATTTACGTTGTGTTTGTTTAGTAACTTAGTTCTTTTAGGTGTCGTTTGGAAGAATGAATATTCACTAGAGCAATTGAAAGCTGTTGGTAGTGCCTTATAAGCTAAGTGAACCCCGTTCGCGAAGACAGGGCTCGAGAAAGGTTAAGAACATAAAACGTCCCTATTCCACTTGCATTAGGTTTACATTATTAATTTATTATTGTTTATCCCTTCCCGCTTGGAAAAGGCTCACAATATATTTATACAAAAATACCTGATGCAAGGGCTTCGCTCTCCTACATTTATTTAAAAAAATGTAGGGGAGGTACACGGCCCCACACACGCCGTGCACGGTGAGCGCCAACCATTTTGATGCACTCCCCCCGAAGGGAACGCTAATTCGGGAACTGGACCGTAGTCCACAGCAAAATAACTGGCGAACCAGTAAAAGAGGCTTGGCCCCTTGTTAGTGCGTAAGCACAAACATCGACCGAAGTCGCGCATGTCAATGCGTGTAAACGCCATACAGAATACGAACGAATCCAGCCACAGTGAATGTACGTCACACGGTTTAGGCAAATAGGCACACTGGCCGTAAACCCTCCGTGAGCGCCACCACCTGCCAGACCGCCGCTCCTGCAGATGTGATGTAAGTGTATGGCATTACCACCAATTGCATGATCAGCACGGCTACTAGCCGCAGAGCGTGTCATGAGACTACTGCTCACCTCAAGGGAATGGGGTCCCACGTTGTGCGGCTTTCGGCCGCAGCCTTGAGAGTCTCCTCAGATCCTCCCGCCAGCTACCACCCGCATGAGGTCGACACATATGCTCCACCAACCAATACAACGGCAGATATAGCCAAAAGGCAGTTATAAGATAAGAGTAATAATTCGCCATCAGAAAGGGTTTGTGTCACTGACGTTGAGTAAATGCATTTTCGATCATGTTTGTCTCACCCACCAACAAGTTGCCTTCAATCATTCAAAGGTGGGAAAGTTACAGAGATATAATATTATGTTGTTATATAAAACATCGTGGAGGGCAGACAGTCTGCAGCCCCGCAATGAAGGGACCCGACTTGGGCAAAGCTACTTAGGTGTGAGTCAAACCAAGACGCAGAGAGCGCCATTGAGAATAGCGTCCCACCAAACAACCATCGCAGAGACGCAATGCTGCAGAACGCAACAAGCATCAATACGACTATCGTCGGGCTTACACTATTCCAAGCTCCCCCATACATCCCAGCAGACATCACCACCCGTATACCTCCATCGACCAGAACCACAGAGAGCGTCGAATCAGGCGCAGCACACCCGTAGATCCATCACAAGACGCAATACCGCCAGTAGCAGTAAGCATCAATGCAACTATCATACGGATGGCGCCCCCTCACAATACTCCCAACATGATCCCTATCGACTTTGGTAACAAAGTTGGTATTGTTGTTATATAAAAATATCACCAACGTATCATAGTAGCACGCTACTAAGACGCCAATGAACAAAACTCCACGTACCATAGCGCTAATGCACTAAGACATGAAGCTGAGTATGCCTGTTACACTTAAAAGTGCTACCAAACACACTCATCATCCCCATCCGAAAGATAGACGACGCATCGCTATGCGCTACGACGCCGCCCACAAACGGTATGGGTGTGCGATGTCCACGGGAAAGCCGTATTGCTACAACAAACCCGCTTACCACCGACACTAAGATGTTAATTGTATACCTCCATCGACCAGAACAACAGGAATGCGTCGAATCAGGCGCAGCACACCCGCAGATCCATCACAAGACGCAATACCGCAAGTAGCAGTAAGCATCAATGCAACTATCATACAGGTGGCGCCCCCCTCACAACACACCCACATGACTCCTATCGACTTTGGCAACAAAGTTAGTATTGTTGTTATATAAAAATGTCACCAACGTATCATAGTAGCACGCTACTAAGACGCCAATGAACAAAACTCCACGTATCATAGCGCTAATGCACTAAGACATGAAGCTGAGTATGCCTGTTACACTTAAAAGTGCTACCAACACACTCATCATCCCCATCCGAAAGATAGACGACACATCGCTATGCGCAACGACGTCGCCCACAAACGGTATGGGTGTGCGATGTCCACGGGAAAGCCGTATTGCTACAACAAACCCGCTTACCACCGACACTAAGATGTTAATTGTATACCTCCATCGACCAGAACAACAGGAATGCGTCGAATCAGGCGCAGCACACCCGCAGATCCATCACAAGACGCAATACCGCAAGTAGCAGTAAGCATCAATGCAACTATCATACGGGCGGCGCACCCTCACAACACAACCACATGACTCCTATCGACTTTGGCAACAAAGTTAGTATTGTTGTTATATAAAAAATATCACTAACGTATCATAGTAGCACGCTACTAAGACGTCAATGAACAAAACTCCACGTATCATAGCGCTAATGCACTAAGACATGAAGTTGAGTATGCCTGTTATACTTAAAAGTGCTACCAAACACACTCATCATCCCAATCCGAAATATAGACGACGCATCGCTATGCGCTACTACGCCGCCCACAAACGGTATGGGTGTGCGATGTCCACGGGAAAGCCGTATTGCTACAACAAACCCGCTTACCACCGGCACTAAGATGATATGTCTAGGACACATCGGTTAGCGAGTCCAAGTTTACCTCGGACCAATTGCTCGTGAAGCAGCACACACGCCACCATAATATTCCTTTTCAAGTCCCTAATAAGGACTAGTCATTTTGCTACAGTACTAGGAGCAGTCAGTCACCCGACCATCCCATACAATGCTTATGCATCAAGGAGACCTCCTATAATATTGCTTTTGTATCATAGACCTTACTTTCATAAGTCATTCCTATATAGGTTTCGAACCCACGACCCTACTATTGTAATGCATATTAATCATAGAGACCTTCTATAGTATTGCTTTTGAATCATAGACCTTACTTTCATAAGTCATTCCTATATAGGATTCGAACCCACGACCCTACTATTGTAATACATATTAATCATAGAGACCTTCTATAGTATTGCTTTTGAATCATAGACCTTACTTTCATAAGTCATTCATATATAGGGTTCGAACCCACGACCCTACTATTGTAATGCAAATTCATCATGGAGACCTTCTATAGTATTGCTTTTGTATCATTGAGTTTAATATCATAAGTCCCTAATATAGGACTAGTCATTATGCTACAGTACTTCAGGCAGTCAGGCTCCCGACCACCCCATATATATGTACAACTGCAGGTATGTATCTCCGGCACCTCATCCATACAAGACGTCTATACGTGAACACCTTCCATAACTTAGGAAAATTTTCTTTAATACATGAACTCGTTCAACAACTTAGAAAATTTCATCTATACGTGAACTCCTTCCACAACTTAGAAAAATTTTCTTTTATACACGAACACCTCCCATGACTTAAACAATTTTTAACAAATTTTCTAATTATCTTATAAACGTTATTTAACTTAATTTCATATTATTTTTTGACTTGTATTTCTATTATTTATCTTATTTTAAATATTTTTACAAGTTTTTATAATAAATTTACTTATTACGAGAAACAATAATTTTGCCTTTAATTTGCTATGTTATTGGGATAATGTCTGAAATATATATTAACTTTATGTTTATTAATTTAACTTATTGCTTAATATATATCTTTTAAAACTATTTTGACGCCCCTTTATATTGAATTTAATTATTAATAATAATATTTAGCCGTCACAATATCTATACTAGACATGTATTAATATATGTTTAATTTATCTGAAAAAAATATTATTTAGCTATATTTTTTAAATGTTATAAAAGGTTTCCTTCGTTTATTTAAAATAGCTCCTTGCTGCAATGGATCAAATACTCGCTCAAAACTTTGCATTCAAAGTGAGAGCGTCATAAGCTTAGTCGTTACGGTACAGTCGGTCTACATTTACACCGTAACTAACAGAAATACTTCCCCTTAAATTCTGTTGCAATATACAAGATTGTTCAATTTATCACACATAATAGTTACTAGGACTTATTTCTAATATGTTTCTTCGTGGTAGAGCCATGTTTCAGTTATGTTATGCTTGTAACACGAATAGGTTGGCTTAACGGGGAAAGTACGCTTTTACAGAAATATTTATATCTTAGCTTGTGTAATCATCATCACATAGAATAGCAAAAGTACCGATTCCACAGAACGAAGTCGCGGGCACAGTTAGTAAATAAATAGAACTTGACCGTGAGCTAACACGATCAGCACTGAAGAATGACGTTATAAATCCGTATGTCATTTTAACATCAATTTAGTGTTTTTAGTTAACAAAAAACACTTGTTTATAGGATAGCAGAGAAACACAGCAGTTTTAAGCTAATATTTCACGCTGGTATTCTGTGAGAGCGTGGTCCTTCCCCGCTCGAGCCGACCCATTCGTGCTACAACTATGCTACTAATATAACTGCAGCGTGGCTCTACTACGTATAATATTTTGTTAATAAGAAAATTGATAAATACCCCTCAATGAACAAATACACAAAAAGACGGCCCCCAGTCCCCGGCGGCCCCGCTATTCCTGGCTACGGTGGCGACCATGGTAACGGCGGGGCAGGGGGTGCTAAGAATCTCCGGTGGAGGTTCGGTTGCCACCTACGACGACTCGACCTGGCAACATATAACGCACGCACCCTGAGGACTGACGAGAAGATACTGGAGCTGGAAGAAGAGGTAGACAAGTTGCGCTGGCATATTATTGGATTATCCGAGGTCCGAAGAGAGGGGGAGGACACGGCAATCCTCGAGTCCGGCAACTTGTTCTATCACCGGGAGGGCGACCATCTGTCCCAAGGAGGTGTCGGATTTATCGTCCACAAGTCTCTCGTCAACAACGTTGTAAAGATTGGGAGTGTGTCGACGAGGGTCGCGTACCTGATACTCAGAATCACCAAACGGTATTCGCTGAAGGTCATTCAGGTTTACGCACCAACCTCGGCACACCCCGATGAGGAGGTGGAGGAAATGTATGAGGATATTTCCAGAGCCATACATTCCTCCAAAACCCACTACACGGTGTTGATGGGAGACTTCAACGCAAAACTAGGCACAAGAGAAAGCGGTGAGCTGAAGGTAGGGAAATTTGGAGTGGGGCAACGGAACCGAAGGGGCCAGCAGCTGGCCGACTTTATGGAGAAAGAGGGACTCTTTATGATGAACTCTTTCTTCCAGAAGCGGCCCCACAGGAAGTGGACCTGGTCGAGCCCCGACGGTTCGACAAAAAATGAGATTGACTTCATTATGACGACCAGACGACAACTGTTTAGTGATGTCTCAGTGATCGCAAGGGTGAAAACTGGCAGCGATCACCGAATGGTTAGAGGCACACTGAACCTAAACGTTAAGTTGGAGAGGTCTCGTCTAATGAAGTCAACGCTCCGTCCCCCTCGTGCTCTAATCCAGAATCCCGAAACCTTTCAGCTCGAGTTACGTAACCGCTTCCAGTGCCTGGAAGATTGCAATGCAGTGGACGATATGAACGACAAGCTCGTGGAAACTGTCCATGCGGTCGGAGCTAAGTTCTGCAAGACCCGCCGCAGAAGAACACAAAAACTCTCCGATCACACTCTTAATCTCATGGCTGTTAGACGGGAGATGAGGCTGCAATCGTCAACAGATTTGACAGCATACAGGCAACTGAACAGACAGATCTCCAAATGCATGCGGCGAGACTTACGCAACTTTAATACTTCTCGTATTAAAGAAGCGATCGAGCGGAACCAGGGCTCCAAAGTCTTTGCCAGAGATCTGTCTGCCAGAAAGAGCCAACTGTCAAAGCTGAAGACTGAGTGTGGCAACATCGTTTCCGGGACACCTGAGATTTTGAGTGAGATTGAGAGGTTCTATGGGCAGCTGTACACGTCATCGTTGGAGCCACACGCAAGTGTGAGTAACGATCCAAGAGCAAGTCTTATCCGACACTATTCCGATGATATCCCGGACGTCAGTCTAAGCGAGATTAGAATGGCTCTCCAGCACCTTAAAAACGGCAGGGCCCCAGGCGAGGATGGAATTACAGCGGAGCTTCTGAAAGCGGGTGGAATACCGGTACTTGTAGTCCTTCAGAAGCTCTTCAATTCCGTCCTCCATGGTGGCACTACTCCAGAGGCGTGGAGCAGAAGTGCGGTGGTCTTGTTCTTTAAGAAAGGCGACAACGCTCTCTTAAAGAACTACAGACCGATGTCCCTTCTGAGCCGCGTCTACGTGCTGTTTTCGAGAGTCATTACGAATCGTCTCGCACGCAGACTTGACGACTTCCAGCCTCCCGAACAAGCCGGTTTCCGAAAAGGCTTCAGTACCATAGACCACATACATACCCTGCGGCAGATTGTACAGAAGACTGAAGAGTACAATCTGCCACTTTGCCTGGCGTATGTGGACTATGAGAAAGCCTTTGATTCCGTCGAAATTTGGGCGGTGCTACAGTCCCTTCAGCGGTGCCAAGTTGACTGTCGGTATATCGAAGTGCTGAAGTGTTTGTACAGTAGGGCTACGATGGCTATCCGAGTACAGAACCAGAGCTCGAAACCTATCCAACTGCAGAGAGGTGTAAGACAGGGTGACGTTATATCCCCGAAACTCTTCACCGCTGCATTGGAAGACGTTTTCAAGCTACTGGACTGGAAAGGATACGGTATTGACATCAATGGCGAGTACATCACTCACCTTCGATTTGCCGACGATATAGTCCTTATGGCAGAATCGCTGGAGGACTTAAGCACTATGCTCAATGACCTCAATAGTGCCTCCCAACGGATAGGTCTTAAGATGAACATGGACAAAACAAAGATCATGTTCAATGTCCATGTCACACCTATGCCGGTAGTTGTTGGGAGCACTATGCTCGAAGTTGTTGACGAGTACGTTTACCTGGGACAAATAGTCCGACTAGGTAAGTCCAACTTCGACCGAGAGGTCAATCGACGGATTCAACTCGGCTGGGCAGCGTTCGGGAAATTACGACATATCTTTTCGTCAGGTATACCTCAATCTCTAAAAACTAGATTGTACAACCAGTGCGTGTTGCCAGTGATGACTTATGGATCTGAGACGTGGTCCTTCACTGCTGGCCGTATGAGGACGCTTAAGGTCGCTCAGCGAGCTATGGAGAGGGCTATGCTCGGAGTTTCTCTGCGTGATAGACTCAGAAATGAGGATATCCGCAGTAAAACCAGAGTGACCGACATAGCCCAACGGATTAGTAAGCTGAAGTGGCAATGGGCCGGCCATATAGCTCGAAGAACCGATAACCGATGGGGAAGAAAGGTTCTCGAGTGGCAGCCTCGTACCGGTAGGCGTAGTGTAGGGCGACCCCCCACTAGATGGAGTGACGACCTGGTAAGACATGCAGGAAGTCGATGGATGCAGGTGGCTCAGGACCGTGCTTTGTGGCATTACTTGGGGGAGGCCTATGTTCAGCAGTGGACTTGTGAAAGGCTGTAATGATGATGAATGATGAAGAAAATTGACACATTTTCTTTTCATATTCTTGCACTTTCACCCGAATTTGAGCTTTATTCAAAATTTCAAGTTTCCAGCTAATCGGTAGTTAGTTTAAAATCAATAACTAAATTCCACCCGGAAGGACAGATAAACAAGAAAATGACGACGATGTAGTCAGATTTAAAAAAATAAGCCAAAATTCAAGCAAAAAGCAATATTTTTTATTAAAAGTATTATTAAAACAATAAAATATGATGCTGATTTTTTTTTTCGGGAAAAGAAGTTGCGGTACCTCTGCAAATCTTTCGGATCAAACAAGATGATTTGTACAAATTGTATAAATATAATTTTACTTAAAAAGTTAAACCCAACTTAGCAAAAGTAAAAATAAATATTTTCACATCTTCTTAGATGGTGTTAAGACATTGTTTTAACTCTTTTTTAAGTTTGATTATTTGACCCCTTCCAGTAGACCTGCTTACTTTGTACACATACCATAATATGTTGACCAACCTTAAGATATTGCGTAGAATATCTAAAAAAATTTATTTAAATTCAGAACCACCCCCTTTTCTCAGTCAGTTAAAAATAAATAGTATATTTTCCTTTCCCAGTAATAGTGATTTATTCCAAAAACAATATAGGTATCTATAATGTGCGGTAAAACATAATTGAAACTTAAAGTTTATGATAAAGGAGATTATCCATTTCAGGCCCAGTCTATGTATACTATACCGTAAAAAAGGGAAAAATTCATGAATTTTGTTACAAATTAAATAAAATAATAAATCAAACTAAATGACTTGCTAAAATAAAAATGAAATCCCAATTTTTGATGATTTTACAAGATAGCGCCCTGCCAGTCATAAAATTATATGTCAAATGTCATGTCTGAAAAGTGACTTGAGTCATAAAATAGTGTAGGTAGTGTAATATTTTTTTTATTCCAAGCTTGTTCGTGCGGTTGTGAACATGTGAAGGCGTTTATTGTACTTCTTTTGAATTTCTTTGGCGATTAGTTTATTTTTATTTTGGACATAGGTTCTGTTATTACGTGTTTGACTCGACTTTTGTTTTATGGACTACATGATTTACGTGAATTTTGATTTCATTGATATCGCAGATATGTACAATCACATTTTGAATCACTAGGCATCAATAACCTCATTAAAGTTGACAGCTTACGTCAATACGACATCAATTCGCCGTAAGTGTTAAAAATAAAATATTAACCACAGGAATAAAGGCAAACTCGTGGATTTGAATGACTAATAGTGGAAAAATATAATATTTTAATTCCTTCTAATTATTTTATTTCCTTACTTGTACGAAACCAGGCCAAAAATATAAATAAATCCAATAATCCGATAAATCGGAACAAAAATTAATATTCAAAAACTGAAGGTAGCTGGGCTAACATTGACATTGGAACGTCAAACATCTCAGTCCTCCCCGTAACCATGAATGCTGTAAAGCACCCGAAACGTCGGGAATTAAAAATAAGTAAAGTAATTAATTAAACGCGGTAGAATCCGTAAATTTAGTTTTATTCTAGTGTTAGATTTGTAAGGGTTTTCTGTAGCCTTAAGGCACGATTTCGTTTGACAATTTGGTCCTAATCGATATACAAAATGGTCTGATGCAGGTCATGTCGGATTTAAAGTGATATAATTTTTATAAATTGTTTTTTTTTTTTATTTGAGGTATGTGGATCTGAGAGTAGAAATCTACAAAATATGACCTGCTCAAAATTCAAAAACTTAATTAAATAAATATTGCATAAAAAGATTTTTTATAATATAAAAGAATTTTGGATGATAATAACCCCTGGGAAATAAGTGATCGCTACCAAGCTATTTTTAATTTGTTTTGTATTGATTAAATGTGTGACAAACATGATTGTAAGCTGTTATTAAAAATATGCCCCGCTAGGTTTCTTGCTGTTTGATTTCAGGACAGCGTTTTTTTTTCAAATCATTGGTAATTACACAAATAATGATTTTCTGTAGGTATTATTTATAATCTGTATTTTTAGTGTAGCCCCCAAGACACTATATAGTGTCTTGGGGGCTACACTAAAAATTATCTATCGGATTATTGGATTTATTTATAAATCGGACCAAAAATTAATATTCAAGAACTGAAGTTAGCTGGGCTAACAATGACATTGGGACGTCAAACATCTCAGTCCCCCCCGTGACCATGGTTGCTGTAAAGCACCCGATACGTCGGGAATTAAAAATAAGTAAAAGTAATTAATTAAACGCGATAGAATCCGTAAATTTAGTTTTATTCAATGAGTAGTGTTCGCGTAAATTTAAGAAATTATTAAATCTAACCCTTATTTCAAATCCAAACCTCATCCAATCATCAGTCATTCTTAGACTCTTAGTCTTAGTAATATGACGTCAGACCATTTTGACTACCGAAGTCGACAGCTATTGGGGTTCTCGTCATTACCTGAACCGTTAAATTACTTTTCCTTCAATACAGGTCACGTAGTAAATCAGCGTTAAGAAATACGATCAAAAATATTAGTGCGACTCGGATTTTAGATTCTGATTCAATTACTTATCGGTAATTTTCGAATTCAGATAACTGTTTTATTCTATACTAGATGTTCCTAGCAATTTCGTCCGCGTGGAATTTTTTATGGTTGGATTTCATAGGTTTTGGATTTCTCATAGGGAAACCTAACTGTTTTTCTGTAATAAAAGTAGCGGAAGTTATTCCTTACGATACCAACTATCAGCCGGTGAAAGTGCCGTTAAAATCGATTTTGGGATTTTTTCGATGATTAATCGAAACCAACAGATTGTTATAAGTAAAGTATTTACTTTCATATGCATTTAGTAAAAAGATGGAATTTTACAAACAGACACTTCAACTTCTTCATCTTTCGACATCCACGGGTCGATGTAGGGTAGTGGTTATTATTAAAACACGTCTACATGATGCATTCAGTTATTACACATAATTTATTTCCGTCATATATGGACTGATGATGTAAATTGACACCTTTGGATGGACAGCTTTGGAATTAGTGTAAAGACACACTAGGAGGAGTATTGTTGCCCTAAATCTGGTTAAAATCAATATTGCTTTTCCCAAACACAGGGCAAAATAGCCAGCCTTTCGGTGTTCTACAGAAAATATTTCGAAGAGTGTGCGTCCTCTTTCATTTCCCTTTCAAATCGAAGAATCAGATGCGCAGCCAGTATCTAACGCCTTCGTTGTTGACACACCACGCATTCGAGATAAACAATCTGCTTTGTTCGTTATGCATTCTGTAAGTAAGTGAAATAATTGCCAGCATCGGTCTTTTTACTCCATTACAAGGTGGGTGTTTTCAATGCAAAAGGGAACGGGCTTTTGTTAAAATATGTCAGTATATTTTATCTATGTCTGTATCACCATTATCATCTGGTAAGATTAGTCAAGCTCTGGGATATAATAGTTAAGAAAAGAAAAGTTGGAATAAAAAAATTAAACGTGATAAAATCCGTAAAATATATAAAGTTGGAATCTTTTGTGTAAGCCCAATGAACCTCTGTTTTATTTTTCGCACTATAACTCACTTTCAACCCAAACACCGCTTACACAACAAACGACTACGTTTAGAAGGCGGATACTGATTTAATTACCCACCTAATAGTATCCTATAAAGCTGCCTATTGAGAGTTTAAGTTTTAAATAAATTATGTTGAGTCTTTCTGACGTTAAGCACATTTCCTATACTATTAAACGAGCAATTCTTATATATATATATATATATATATATATATATATATATATATATATATATATATATATATATATAATCGGGATCTCGGACGGCTCCAACGATTTTCATAAAATTTAGTGTCCAGTGAGTTTCGGGGATAATAAATCGATCTAGCTAGGATTTATTTTTAGAAAATGTCTTTTTGTCCGTGTTTTTAGGCAATGAAAAACTGCTACAATATCGTTAGAATAAGAAGGTAAATTTTGACGGATTGTTGTGATTATAAATAGCTTAATCGGTATAATGATCGGTCACAGAATCGTAAAACCCAGGTTTCGAGCCCAGACCGACCGACCAACTTTTTTTAATTTTTTTTTTCATGTTCCTTTCTTTTTTTAGGAAATTTTTTTTTTCGAGCCCTTTTTTTAGTATTTTTTAAAAACACGAAAATTTAGTTTAAAATAATTGCACTCTTGATTTTTTATTTAAATAACCAGTTCCGTTTTTTCTGTTATGTCTCTAAGATCAAAAAATATTATTTATATTTCATGAGTATGTAATTTGTATCTAAATATAATTTCCAAAACACACGAATTAAAAAAATCGAGCGAAAAATACCGAACAAAGCTCGGTCAACCAGGTACTTGTAATATTATACTTTTAAAATGATAAAAAACACTCTGAATTTTGTTTTGAGTTACTTTCTCTATTTATCGCAGCCTAATTATGAAAACGTTAGTAAACTTAAGAAAATAAGAAAATGAATTTAGACTATATGTTCTTTCATGTGGGTTGTTATGGATCTTTTTGTTTGTCCTTTATCAGATACACCACATTAAGAATCATACTTTTCCTCATGGATCTTATAGAGGGATGTTACACTTGATAGATAGTAAGAACTGACTAATCTTCTAGTATTTACTTTGACTTTTTTCTTACTCTCTGAACCAGAAAACTTTCCACCAGCTAACTTTAAATAATAATGGTGGTATGATTCACAGTATAAATATTGGTTATTATGGGTCTTTTTTTCTACGCACCACCGTATGACGAATGGTATTATTAGGATTTCGAATATATTTATTTTCCAGAGCTTAACCTCTATCATAAATTGAAATTTGGAGTCCAGGAGTTAAGGTGGTAGGTATTACGAGTACATTTTAAGAAACCGCACAAGTTTGAGCGCAAGTATAGGTGCACACTTTAATTCCTCATTCTCAAAGTTCGAAGGGACGGCATTTTAGTCCAACCAGAGAGACATTAGTTGCACGACCAACGCTTTTACTTGCTTTTCAAGGAACAGGGTATAAAACACCGCCAACTTTCTGACTCCAGGCTGCTACTGAGAATTTCATGACAGAAAGACCCAATAACTTATTTTTTGGGCCTCATGATCAGCAGTTGCGCTTACGGTCACTAAACCAACAAGGTAGTCCCCCTACCGTTAACTTCTTAGAAATGACGGAGATCCTGTCAGCAGCGCGACTTATATTAGGCTGTTTAGACTGTATTGTTTTGTTTACTGCCTTGTGAATAGCAAGCCTTATGTTAGTAACAGAATGAACCCGAAATTAGCGATTCACGCGCTTACGTACAATGCAATTAATTAAAGCGGAATTCACATTTTCTCCAAACTAACCACCTCTCCGGCACTCTCGCAAGTTTGTTCTTCGGAAGTCATTTGGAAACAAGTCAATATTTATTCCCTTTTAAATATTCAACAGAGCTGTGCGGAAAACCTCAAATTAAGGCAATAAACGTTCGTTCATGTGAGGGAATTATTTTTGAATAACATGGACGGGCTTACACCTGTTTTTTTTATCTAGCAAAAATTGTTTGATCAGAATTATTACGAAAGAGTACATGGTTGATAATATCCCCTGAGTTGTCACCCTCCCTTGAGTTGTCACCTTTGAGAACTGAAGATGTCATGTCTCACGGACTGCAATAATACTGGCCCTCTATAGCCTTCAGACGGGAACATAACAGTGCAGGCACTACTATTTAATGACAGAAAAAGGTAACAGTTTGATGCCTACACAGATGGATTCCAAGCCGGGAAGGGAAATCTACCTTCTACTAGGAGTATAACCACCAAGTTTGAATTAAATGTACAGGTACAGGTAATCTGAATTCAGTTCCCGGTGTTGTTATTTTTTTTTAAATTTCTTAATTTGCGATAAATGAGTCACGGGCATTCTATTTTATTAACTATATCTAATTAAGAAAAAATAATTACAAAATTAATATACTATATCAAACGCTAAATATTGGGTCTTAAATCAATGCCCTCAGTTATAAGATTATAAATTTTATCAGAGGAATAGTTCGAAATATCTGCTTTTTTATATGATGAGGTGACAAGCGAGCACACAATCCACTTGATGGTAAGTGATTACTGTGGGCCATAGACATCTACATCTATCCTCGATTATGAATCAAAATGCAGATGCGTTGTCACCCGTGGGGACTAAGGTGGAATGCTTTGTTTCCAGTAAAAAGGGTCTCCGGTTCTCTACACTCACCATACGAAACAAAGCAGCATTAAGCTACTTACTACTTAACATATACATATACGCACACACGCACACACATACGCGCACACGCGCACACGCGCGCACGCTCTTTAGCAACTATCACCTTATAGATTTAGTTAAAATAGTGGCGAATATAAAATGGCGGCGAGTCTGAACGGGAATTAGCCAGTCGTGCAGGACGAAATATAGTGCCCTATTGTATCCACAAGCACGGGTGTACTCTCCATTCCTCGCTCTTATCCGATGGGATAACAGTCAGACACAGACGAAGATGGATAAGGCGCAGGACCAACACCTTAACGTGCTTTCCGAGGCATGGGAGTGACACACCGCTAACTTCGTATCTCTAGGAATGTTATTTTGATATTAAATTAACATTAATAGTTAGTTATATACTAGGAGTTTTGATAAATTCCTATTTCTCAAAATTCCCAGTATATATAAATTTTCTGGGAATTTCTGCACAGAAAAATTCAATGACGGTTTTTTGGGCCCAACCAGAGATTCTTTAGTAGAAGAGCATGAGAAACTAATACAGATGCCAAAACAGACAGACCTGTTGGTCTAGTGGTTAGTGACCCTGACTGCTAAGCCGGAGGTCGTGGGTTCGATTCCCACCCAGGACAAATGTTTGTGTGATGAGCAAGATCATTTGTTCTGTGTCTGGGTGTAATTTATCTATAATATTTATGTATTTAGAAATATATAAGTATGTTTATCAGTTGTCTAGTACCCATAACACAAGCTCTGCTTAGCTTGGGACTAGATGGCGTTGTGTGATAGCTGTGGAATATTATTTTCTCACCTGGTTGGGTTCTATAAATATATAATTATAAATTAAAATGAAAAGATAAAATAAATAAAAAAACTACATAAATAAATAAGATCCAACCAGATGGGAGCCCTCGGCAGGGGAGACCAGACGGCCGAGGGTTAGGGGGAAAGGGAAAGAAACCGGCGGTCGATGCGGGCGGTATCGAGGAGCACCGCCTTCTGCATTTGAGCCCGGAGCGGTCCGTCACGGAGTCCCAGTCGCCTCAGATGACCCGAGAGGCTGACTGGGATTAGCCCATTCGCAGAGACGACTACAGGAATAATTTCGGTCGACACACCACCCCACATGTCGGTCACCTCGTGAGCCAGGTCCAGATATTTTGTTTGTTTATCTGTTTCGGCTTTCACGAAAATTAATTATTATTATTATAATTATTATTATTATATTATTATTATTATTAATATTAATAATAATAATAATATAATAATGATAATGCAAATGCAAAAATATTACCGTCTCTTTGGACTCGGATAAAACGTCATAAACAAAAAAAAATATGTCTATGGATTTTTTCCTTTTACGGCCGTAAAGTCAACTACTATACAGTATATATACTATACAATATACTATCTGTCTCTACTTATCTTCACACTTGGAAGACAGATTGCAGATCATAGTGCTAGTCGGATGTCTCGTGCATTTGAAAGACTTTCCTACAGACTGGCTCATATTGCGATATTGGCCATAGCTGGCTCGCTAGGCAAGCGGGTAAGCACCCTAAGTTTTGTATTATTTTGAGTTATCGTCACGTATATGCTGCTTCTCTACTGTTTTATGTCCCTCTGTCACCTCTTACTACATCCACGCTTAAACATACGCTTAACACGTTGACTGCGAAACGAGGCTTGAAACACCTCGTCCGTGTCTCCTCATTATAGCGACAAGGAAAAACTTAAACTTCTCTGTCGTGCGAGAGGCGTAACTTCCGTTTGCTTCAGTCTAGGAAAGAGATAACTTTATATCTGAGGTGTGCTATTGATGCCGAGTTTTTTGGTATATCTACCTTAATACCGGATTTTTTAGGCCTCGTACCGCACTGAATAAATAAAAGTTTAATACAGTGCGTTACGAAGTTGCGAACACCTCGTACCCTCGCACACCTCGTACCGCACCATACGCTAGCTTTGCGCGGTTAGTGTTGTGCAAAATGTTGAACGCTTCGCTCGCGACGATATAATAGGATGTCGAAACGTTGCCGAAGAAAGTTAATTAATAATATTATTGATGATGAAGAGGAATTTGGTGGTAAATCTAATTCTAAATTACCGATATTTGAAAAACAGGTAAGTTTCTAATCAATATTTACAAATTATACTCAGTCTAAGCGAAATAATTATGTAGGAATATAACAAATACATTCAACTGACAAAATAAAAACACACACCAGCCGCAACGATCCCATACTTAGGTATAGAAATGCTCCAATAAATCGCTACACCTAATCAACCCGTTTTAAAAATACACTATTAGTTTTTTTTTTCAGAACCCGCTCCAAACAATTCACAACATCTCAAAAAAGGATCAAAGAAGAGGAGATGTGTAGGATGCTACGAAAAACTTCGCAACTTCTTATCAAGTCGTGAGGCTGACAAAAAAGTAAAGAAAATTCTCACATAATGTATCGGTTGCAAAAATATTATTGTTTGAACTGTTTTAATAAAATGCATCCATAAGTACAATTAAATAAAATCGATATTTTTTTCCCATCACTAAACAATATGAAAAACTGCCCCCAAAAAGACCCCACATTTTATTTTACCTATAGAATCTAAACTAAATAATCCGCCCACAGGCGGCGGCAGATTTAGGTTAATCAATTCATTGATAATAATAATCGCGACAAAAACCGTACAAATCGCCTTGCTTGGCGTCAAAAAAAGGATTTTTGTCTCATGTGGGCGGTGGGGTTTACTAAGCCTCGTGCCGCTACAACCTCTGGTTTAGAACGAGGTTTCAAACGCCCCGTAACACAGTAATGGAAAGTACAGATAAATCTGTGCAGCTGGGAACGTGTTAAGAAATCATTATCTATTTGACATGATCGTGACACCGTGACACAATTTTTTCGCCTCCTTTACAACAATGTATTCTTACGAGCTTGAGGTTCGTGACAATAAAAATTACTTACTTACTTACTTATCGTCACGCACAATCCCTAACGGGGTAGCCAGAGAGAACAGATCGCCAAGTGTCACGATCCTTACATACCTCTTTCGCTTCTTTCAGGTTCATTAACTTCTTCATACATGCACGTCTAGGTATCCGAGTACTTTTGACCCTCCCCTACAATAAAAATTGCCGATAAAATTACCTAAATTAACACATTAATTTACTTTACACAAATTAAAACTTAAAACACTAGTAATTAAACACACTGATTCACTTAATTCCGCTCCGAAGCTTCGCTTGTGTCGCCGAGTTCAACTCTGCCTCGATCGCATCTTGCAGCGCCTATTTATATATTTTAGCAAAATATCCAGAATGTTCAAGTAAACACGCGCAAGGTACCGAGAGTTCGAGTTTTAAACTTCAAGAAGTTTAGTTCTTCGGTTCGAGACTAGATGGCGCTAGTGCGCCGATTTGAGCGCGTAACAGTATCTTAGCGTACATGCTTGTCGGGTACGGGTTTTCTTCACCTGTCCCATCGTCAATAATTTACCAAATAGAAGTCCGTATTAATCTCTGATAAACCCTCTGGGTGACAGGTTAGTAGTTAGGATTATGATTAATAATTTTTAGAGCGAAGATGATTCTAAATATTATTTCAGTAAGAAAATATTTATAACTATTTTTCATGATTCAACATTGTCGTATTAAGGCAGAAATATTTACATAATTCACTTAAATAAAAGCACAGCAATAAAATATTTCATAAGCAACGAATCATCAATTCGGTCGAAACAAGATGGTCGAAAAAGGGGGGCGGGTCGGGGCTCGTTACCGGCAGGAAATTCATAATTCGTGAAAGATTTTATAGGATGATAAATTGTAGGACTTATAAAGAAAATTGAAAACAAATATGTCTTCTGGTAAGAAAAGTAACACTACTTGAAGTTAAGACCTAACATATAAAAAATTCATTCATCAAATATCATCATTATTATCATTATCGTGGTTATAGACTATTAAAAATCCAATGAATATTGGTTAACCCATAAGTTATCTTATAGTGAATAGCTTACAAAGTTAGGCAGGCAAGTTAGCGCCGTAGCTTTTTATTATTATTAGTTTTAATCTGGAACATGTTGCCCATCTCTTATTTCATCACCTTCGTCGCTCCTTGCAGCACCCAGGGGATGATATGTATAGCGGAATCTCTTTCACAGTCTGTACACGACTGCGAATGTAATATTTACTATTTTAAAGTTACAGACTAGTATATACGGCCCGCTGGTGGGCACTGGTCTTCTCTCATTTATGAGAGGGTTTTAAGACAAGGAAATGTTCGCAGCGCTGCCTCAATGCATGTTGGCGAACATCACATGTCTTCGAAATGTTTTTTTATTTCTCAGATGTGCAGGTTTCCTCACGATGTTTTAATGCATCACCAAGCACGTGCTAAATCACGTTTTTTTAAATTAGTTACCATGGCTCATCAATGGCTATATTTTAACAACATACATATAATATATGGCTCTTACCAGGATAGACCTCACCTATATATTGGCAGTGGACTTTTATTAGGCCTTAATAATGTTAACGTATGAATAGATACTTTATACAATCCCTGTATTCGTTAGTTTTTATGTGTGGAAACAATCAAAGTGCCTAAATATTCCTACTAGTGTATTCTTATTTTGATATCTATACATTTAAATATAAAATTTACATGCAAAAATTTTAACTTAATAATTGTGAACTAGATATCTTTTACCTTAAATATAATAGTTACAAAAAATATTGTAAAACTTAATTTATGATTAGTAGCTTCACTATAGGTTGTATGTATTGTATCACTTTTAACTGCTTAGTACTTAATGTTTAAATATAAATACCATTTAGTTTTTTTTAAATATTTATACGTATTTATACGTGTAAGCTTTTAATATGTATTAGATATTTGTGGAAAATTCATTGGTTTAGGATTACTTTTGTATGTTTTTATAATGTATTTTTATTGTACTGTATGTTTTCCTTAAAACGCAAATAAATAAATAAATGAAAAAAAATAACTAATTAAAGTGTTTGTCTGTAATTGGGTTATTTGCATGCTCTTAACACATAAACAACAGTTTTTAAATGAGTGGCGAAACCGATTGTGATGAAACTTTACAAATGAAAATCTGAATATTTTGGATACCCGAAAAATTGGTTAAGACGACACATCGAAAAGGCTATCGCCGTACTGATCCGAGTGAATACATAATTTCTATAAAAACTTGAAAAAACGCCGTCATAAGGTCTAAAATAGCGTAGCGCCCGCGACGATTAAAAGCGCTTAGAAATTGTCAGAATCTTAAAATATTTTTTTTAAATTATTGATTTAAGTAATTAAAATAATGTGCAAGTAAATTATGAATATTGATGTTATGAATATATTTGAGCGATTCCCAAGCATATAGATTAAGTAATTTCGTTATAATTTCAATTATAGTGATTTTTTAGAGGTGTTTACGCAAATAATTATGATCGAGTCAAAATTATACAATCGTGTTTTTGAGCAATCAAATTCAAGATAAAGAAATGAATTTACCTATATCAAAATTCCACTTTCGTTAGTGGTGTCATAGTCCTAAACTATTCGATGAAAGTAGATGCATTTTTTCACGGTGTCGCCTTAAGTAAATGATCTTTGATTATCTTAAGTCCAAATAACGTCACATCAATAGATCTTATCCGAGAAAACCCGGGGCTTCGCAATATTTGCTAGTGATTAATTAATAGCAAAAAAACTAGGCGATGCTAAACTTACACTTTACGTGGTAGAACCATGCTGCAGCTATATTATAATTGTTGTGTAAAATTTACCCCCGATTATAATAAAATATGTACTCGTATAATAATGAAATATCAACCTAAAAACACATTAACTATTTAATCATTACAACTTGCCAAAAGTCCACTGCAGAACAAGTGGTAAAGCCACGTTGCAGCTGTGTTATGGTGGTAGCACGAACAGGTCGGTCCGACCGGGGAAGGACCACGCTCTCACAGAATGCTAGTGTGTAATTGTTGCTGTGTTTCGTATGGTGAGTGTGGAGAATCGGAGACCTTTTAACTGAAAACAAGGTATTCCATCTTAATTACTAGACTCCACAGAATTAGTAATTAATTTATGGGGCAATGTATACGCTTTTACAACAAAATCCCAGAAAATGTACAAAATTTGTCATTAATCAAGTTTAAATATTTTATCAAAGAAAAATTGTATAAGAAGGGTAATTATAATATAAATGAATACATAAATGAAAATAACCCTTGGGAATGAGGTGATCGCCACCATGCTGGTTCTATAAAAAATCAAACAAATATTGTACTAAATATATTTATTATAAATTAAAATATGTTTTAAAAAAGTCCCTCTGGGTCTCTTGCTTGTTCTTCCCAGGACAGAAGTTTTTTTGCGAACTAGTGACAAATAAAGAAAATATTTTCACTGCGTATTATACAATAATCTATATTAAATAAAATTCTTTCATTTCATTTCAGACCTCAGGGGTGACAACTGTATTTTGATTTTTTTAAAGATATATAAACTTTCTATGGGACACAGCCGCTATTAACCATGAGGTGGACTGTGTGCTCATTTGTCTTCATAATTTAATAAAAAAACACTTGAGATCTGAAGAATGTAGCACAAGTAATATTGTTTAACTACAACCAAAATATTTGTTTATTGGGCATGTGTCGGTTAAGCGAACAAGTGTTAGTTTAATGTACGCCCAAATGTTTACGTCGACAGGAATGCTTTTATTGCGAAAAGTAGAATGAATCTTATGATAATTATAGTTTTACGAAGGTGCCTAAAATGCTTTAAGATAAGTTTTCTTCTTGAAATAACTGAAAGATAAAAGGTAGCAGCCTATTATATATCGTTACTTATTATGTTATCATATATGGGACCAGAATAGAATAGAATAGTTTTTTTTAATTCAGTATAGAATACGAGTGAACCCAGTGAGACTTTTTTGACTTTTAGTGATCGTGTAAATTTGAAGCCTTATAGATTGTCTTATAGGGGACATTTTTGAAAGTTGCCAAGCTTGGCAAGCGGATTGGCTACCGCAGCTTTTTATTATTTTAAAGTTGTTATCAGGATGTATTATGTAGATATCTATGCGCCACAGCAGCAGCAGCAGTCCACCTGATGGTAAGTGGCATCAGGTGCACTATGTGCTCGTACAAAAAAGGCACTGCTGCCAATCTCCTCCTTCGTTATCCTCCGTTGCCTCTAATGATACCTACGGCACGATATAAGGTGAAAAAATCTATTCTCATTTCTCACACTGCCACTACATGGTAAATGGGAGGTAGTTCTCACACTGCCACTACATGGTAAATGGGAGGTAGTAGTATGGGGAGGCTTAAGTTCAACAGTGGATTTTGATGGGCGGTAATGATGATGACGATAATAATGATGAAATTCTGAACGACTAAACCAATAGATCCCAAATTCACACTATGTTTGGTTTTGTCGAGACAATGGTTAAGAACTATGCTAGGTGTGATATCAGATAAGTGGCGCTGACACGAAATCAGATGTAATATACTAATTTCATCCACGTAAGAAAATAAAATTTCAGTTCTAATATGTCATATACCCAGTAATTACAATTTTCATTTAGAAATGAGGATCCCAAACCTGTACTAAATTATTAACAAATTCAAGATAAAAGAAGAAATAAAAAGAGGACACATTCGCATTGGGTTTACCCTGTAGGGGAAAGATGACTTAGGTAAAAATTAATAAATAAATAACAACTTAAGTTAAAATTTTAAAATGTTAAATTCCCGATTCAAAAAGAGCCTATGATCAAACAGCGGAAAAGATTTCCATGAAACATACACAATAAAAACTAAAAAAAATAAACAAATTTGGTTCATCCGTTCAGGAACCATGATGCCACCATAGACTTGCATCGACTGGCATCGACTTCTTGGTGTTAAAATGTTTATGGAGCACCAACGCGAGCACCAACGCGTGCCGTGCGTTCGTGCAGTGTTTCCACTTTTAGATATTTTTCACAATTTTGGAGTAAATGTATTATTATATTTTTATTTATTTATTTATTTAATCTTTATTATAAACCTTACATACTAAGGGATATAAAGGGCGGACTTAATGGTGTATGATATTATAGGTGGGGCTTTAGGCGTTTCCCCAAGTTGACAGGGTTTTGTACAATTTGGGGTATAACCGAACTTCAGGAAACCCTGTTTTTTATACCCACTCAATATACTTATTTTAAAGATTTATAGAAGGGGATATGGTCAAAAGAGATAAAAAGTGTAGTATGAAAAACTTTTCATACTACATATCGAAATAATGGTATAATATTTTACTTAGTTATATATGTTCAAATCTTGCAATGATGCTGTTCTTTAAAATATTGAAAATTAGCTGCATTAAATAAGGCTACTTTGATTTATTTACGATAATTTAAGGCGTATTTCTACAGGTTCTAGGGTTAAGCCAAAATCATAAGTGAAAACACTGGTTCCGTGGTAGTTCATGAGTATTTAAGAGATGGCGCTGATTTATTCTATGCATAAACGGTAAACAATTATTGTTTGCACGATCATATCCTGTCATTTATATAGATGGATGCTAAAGATAGACACATAGATACACCAATACAAACTTAAAACGTATAACACCCCTGTGTGAGAAATAAAAATGTTGGTGATATAAAAGAAAAGAAGAATTAACAAAAGTTAAATTTTAATCTATGGTAACCGCGGTTAACTATGACATATGGACGTTGAACATCTCAGTCCTGCCCGTGACCATGAGTGCTGTAAAGCGTTCGAAACGTCGGGTATTTAAAAAGTTAAATATACGCGATAAATTCCGTAAAAACTAGTATTATTTCAATGTGTAGTGTTCGCGTAAATATAAGAAATCATTAAAGAAGAATTAAGGCCCCAATGATGATACGCATAAAAGTAATGTAAAATTACAAGTACTATTGGTGCAAGACAAAGAATCATTTCATATTATACAGTCTAAGATTTATTATACGATACGCAATAATCTAGTCGTCAAAATGTCAAAGAGTGCTCGTAATGGAATTTCATAAAGCAATCAAGTCGCGTATTCACTTTAAACATCATAACGTTTTTGGCTGTAATTAAATATTGTATGTGGCACTTTTTCGGCTATTTCGTTGAGTAGATAAATACATTTCATATATTATTTTAATTTATATTCGTGAGATATATTTCTCGCATCACATTTTTTTAAAACAACACATCTGCATTTTGATTCTCATTCGGAAATAGACGTAGAAGTCTAGGGGCCACAGCATCCAATTAACGTCAGATAGACTGTTTGCTCGTTTGTTTTATTTTTTATTATCATGACTTTATACGTCTAGGATCAATTATTTTTGTCCAATAGATTGGAGATAGATAGAGTCGAGCGCATACCCGCCTTACGAAGGCAAAGATGTATGTCAGAAAACTGTTTTTAGATCCTCCCTAGCCTGACTGATATTTGGCATGATTGCATACTACTATCCTTACGTACCTGATGAGGAGTGCACCAATAGGTTTAGGAACCCACACTTTCTAGATCTGAACCATTAAAGGCGAGTTCATCGTTCGTATTATTACCCTCAGATCTGCTAGGACCTTTAACGCATTGAAGGGATAAATACTCATAAAAACTGACTACGACTAAGAAGTGCTTAAAGCTGTTCTCTCTATTTTCACTAAACGACAGTAGAAAAAGACAGAAATAACTTTTGGTAAATCCAAATGTGCATGCCTTAAGCGCTCATGTTATACGTCTATTGTTTAAATTATTTTAAATAAACATGTTTTTGCTACTAACCTTATTACTATACTTTCAATTTTCAGATAATTTGATGCCACATGTCAATAAAAAAAATTGGAAAATCCAAAAGTGCACGACTTATAATGCTCATATGATCGTGAAAAATATTTACAAAAATCTCAATCAACAATAGAAAAAAAATTTTCTGATAACAATTCAAAATTATGTAAACTGCGGTTGCCAACCCGCTTCCCGACATACGCAACAATCTATGGAGAAGACCTATATTCAGCAACGGACCTATATAAGCTGTAATGGATGACGTAAATTCCTTGAGATCTAAAGCCATATGTCAATTTCCCACCAGAGATAATAATTAATTCAGTGACTTGAATTCCTTCGGGGTGATCTATCTTACTGACAAACTTTGTTACCGTAAAATTAACAACATTAATACGTATTACTTGTAATATATTAATTATCTTGTAGTATATCACTTTGACTCACTCCAGGCTCGGCCGCCGTCGTGAGTATGTTACTGTAGTTTCCTTTGCAACGGCTCATGATGGAAAATATCGATCGCTGTAGAAATACAAAATATACCATAAAACAAATTTGATGTAAACTTGACCAAGATTAGATTTTATTATTATATTTATAATCACAGATTTTTATTACAATATATTGTTTCTGAACTCCTCGAAAAGTAGAACTAGGTGTACCGAGTTTGGTTTCGTTTTGTTTGTTATGAAGAGATCTTGCCTTCGGACTTGATAGAGTGACCTAAAGTTGTAATATGGTGGATGCCAAATTAAATTTACTAGTTATTATTAAATGAAAAACTTTTGAAATCGAAATAAAAATGATGAGAAAAAAATTATTTACGAGTCAGGTAAAAAATACTAGTTTTTATCATAATGCCTAAGTACCTAAAAATTAAAATAATATTGAAGATTTCTGAACATTTTATGATAATTCTGTAAAAACCTTTTTTTAAATAACAATAATAAAAAATTGAATCTCAATAATATTAACATAAAAAAAATAAAAAAAATATTTTCTATTGTTGATTGACATTTTTTTTACATTTTTTCACGATCATATGAGCATTATGAGTCGTGCATTTCTCGATTTTCCAAGCTTTTTTATTGACGTTTGACATAAAATTATCGAAAAATTAAAATTAGCTGTAATAAGGCGACCCTTACATTACGCCTACCAGTACGAGGCTGCCAATCTAGAACCTTAGGGCGACCCCACACTAGATGAAGCAACGACATGGTAAGACATGCAAGAAGTCGATGGATGCAGGTGGCTAATGAACGTGCTTTGTGGCATTACTTGGGGGAGGCCTATGTTCAGCAGTGGACTTGTGAAGGGCTGTAATGATGATGATGATGAGTAATAAGGTTATTTATGAAAAATTGTGTGTATTCAAAATAATTTTAAGAATTGACGTATAACATGAGCGCTTAATTCATGTATATTTGGATTTACCAAAACGTTTTTATCCATAAACAAATTAAACTGGTGTCTGACTGCAAAATCTAAATATGTGCCTTTTGTAGAGTTCAGGGGATTATTTTCATGCCAATAAGACGTGAAAAACCATTTGCAGAACCTTAAGGTTTGAGATATCTTTATTTCTCATAAGAATTTACAACAATTCAGTTACGTGATAAAGTTTAAATGCGTGAAATGACAGAAGATACTTACGCTATATTTTATCTCAAAATTTGGAGATTTTTTTCAAATCCAAAAATTTGAAAAATAAATGATCTTTAATGATTGTCTTGAAATTAAAAGCACCACATCATTACCTCCTACACAGGCGTAGCTGGGGAGGTTCTCCAGCTTATATTCATATTGCTTGCATAGCATATATACATATGACTACCTTCACACTTTTTTCTTCTTAATATATATTATATACCCCTCGTTTGTAGGCGTCGCTACGTTTATTCGGCAAGTAATTAATGTCTAAACTGCGCATCAAAGGAAAGTCATTATAACACTTTATAAAGGAAACTAACAGCGTCCCTTCGTTTGCGTAGTATTTTAACATCATTATAATGCGTACGCACCCTTTGTTTAATTAATTATAAAATTAAGTATTCCAGGATATTTCAAAAATTTGAATGATATAAGATTTTAATAATATACCATTCGAATTATGTTCAAAATCTCAAGTCTCTAGTTCATTAGAAAGTTAGTTTATGTATAATATATACACACACACGAAATCGAGTTAATAAAAAAGTTGTAAAAAAGGGATAATGCACTGAAAATTCCCTTTTTATTAACAATTCACTCGGGTATTCTGTAAGAGTGCGACCTCGGGCGAGTCGAACCATTCGTGCAACAATCATAACAACGCATCGTTCTCGGCAACGTAGAGTTACATGGCCGGGCAGTAATGTCTGATACTCCGGTCCTATCGTGGATTTCTTCATTATGTTTAATATGATTAGTTAAAAGTGATTAATTATTAATTTATTTTAAAACAAACGTGGGCTGGTGCGTTAATTTTGATTCTGCAGCGCTAGTTGAAAACGCGAATGTGTCATTAAGTTGTCCTACCTTTGAATAAAACTACTATTTACGGATTTTATCGCGTTTAATTACTTTAATTTATTTTTATTATTATCCCGACGTTTCGGGTGCTTTACAGTACCCATGGTCACGGGGGGGGGGACTGAGATGTTTGACGTCCCAATGTCATAGTTAGTCCAGCTACCTTCAGTTTTTTTAATATTAATTTTTGATCCGATTTACGCAAAACGAGCTTATAGTATCATGAAGTCTGCAGACTTGCGAACATGTTCAAGATCGTCCCCACAATTACATTAGATTTGATAAACCACAAATTCTCGCAAAAGAACACCGATTCCTACCAAGGATGATACGCGAGGCTATTGAAATTAAAAAACATCCAAATTTCAATAGAGAAGATGGTTGGGTGCTACCATCTGCTTGGGATCCTATAATTAACAAAATTAAACCCAAACCCAAGCATACCACTGCAAGACTTCATGATACTATAAGCTCGTTTTGCGTAAATCGGATCAAAAATTAATATTAAAAAACCGAAGGTAGCCGGACTAACTACGACATTGGGACGTCAAACATCTCAGTCCCCCCCCCCCCGTGACCATGGGTACTGTAAAGCACCCGAAACGTCGGGATAATAATAAAAATAAATTAAAGTAATTAAACGCGATAAAATCCGTAAATAGTAGTTTTATTCAATGTGTAGTGTTCGCGTAAATTTAAGAAATTATTATTTGTCCTACCTTTACAACGTAGTGAACTTTGACAAAAATATGATTCTCTTTTTAGTTACATAAATATCATTTTTTTAATCTTAAATCTAAAATTATCATACATTCTGACTCTCAGCAATAATGTGCCTGAACGCTGATTGCGTTTCCACGCTGAATAGTAATACTTAATCTTTGTGTGAGAAAAGAACCAGCTCTCTTGTTATCAGTGGCGACGACGAGTTGAGGATACAGTTCCTTAAGGGTTTTATACGTATGTATTAAGGTCGTAGTCGACGGTGCATGCTCCGACTGTAAGCCTGTGAATGCTGGTGTTCCACAAGACTATCGTTAGGTATAATTATAGTTTGCGTTTAAGTTAATCCGCCACTAAATATCATCATCATCATTACAGGCCTTCACAAGTCCACTGCTGAACATAGGCCTCCCCCAAGGTATGCCACAAAGCACGGTCCTGAGCCACCTGCATCCATCGACTTCCTGCATGTCTTACCAGGTCGTCACTCCATCTAGTGGGGGGGTCGCCCTACACTTTGCCTACCGGTACGAATATAGTGAACGTTAATTATTGTTTTAACTTTATTACGCCAGAGGTAAGAAACTTGTGGCGTTAATAACTCGATGAACTTAAACTTCTTTAAGGCCCATTTACCAGTAAACATTACAAGTTATATAGGTCACAGAAGGCGCCTATAAAAACATTTATAAAATAACCACTCATGTATACCTTTGCTACTTATCATACACAACGTACATATTAAACGTCTTCGCAGAAGATCAAGACGATTCCTTCCTCTTAATTGAAACAGTCAAAGTAACTTGGACTGTTTCATCCAGAGAAAGGAATCGCTTTGTTCTTTTAAGAAATTAAGATTGCATAACCAAAATACTTAATACAAAAAGTTGAATATCATCTTTACAAATTTTAAGAATAGTACAAAAAAACAAACTACATACTTTCCGAAGTATTGTGATCATATCCTAGACGACCCCCGCCATTGCATCAGATTTGATAGACCACAAATCCTCGCGAAAGAACACCGATTCCTGGCAAGAATGATATTTGAGGCTATCGAAAATAAAATCCAGAAAATCATATCCTGTATTTAATAAAATTAAAAGTAACTCAAACATACCACTAAAAAGCTGAAGGTACTCCGGGTTAACACTGACATCGGGGCGTCAGTCACCTCAGTCCCGCTTGACCATGTGAACTGAAAAACAACCGAAACGTCGGATATTAAAATTATGCAAAAATAATTACACGATAAAATCCGTAAAATTAGTTTTATTCAATGTGGAGTGTTCGCGTAAGTATAAGAAATCTTTATAGTTTAAACTTTACATTCCTTATAAATCTTACCACGTTATTTTTTTATTTTATTCTATTTTATTTTTATTTAAAGATTTTAGAAAGTTAATAACATATTTCATAACTTAGGGGAATACGCGTATTCCATGAAGTGCGAGCAGCCTGAGTTTGATCCACGGCAGCATCAATAAAATTGTATTTTACATTTTTATTCACTTGTTCTGCGTAACTTGTGGTGCCTAAGGGAAACATCTTGAGAAAACCTGCATTTCTAAAAAATAAAATATACGATTGCCGCTGAAGCGGGCAATTGCTTTGTAAATAAGTGGTCAAATTCTATTCCGAGACTGGGTAGGTACCTTCGTACCTATTTCTATCATCAAGTAGCAATGCGGGATCAACTGTGTTTCGATCTGAAGAATATTGAAATCCAGTGAAATTACGAGCTTTGAAGCATTCATCTTGGTCCTCAGACGTGACAAAACGTCGACGACCGAGTGCTTCCCGATCGGCTCGATTCACTGGCGCTGCGAAGAGATGTTGCATCTCTTTGCGTATTTTATCGCATCTACTACGGGGAGTGCTCTGAGGAATTGTTCGGATTAATCCCAGTCGCCAAATTTCGTGAACGCACTACACGGCAAACGTCCCGATACCATCCACACCATCTGGATGCTTGGCGGTCCACCACTGTACGTTTCACAAGGAGTTTTCTTCCACGTACAACCTCTCTGTGGAATAGTTTACCACCGGCGATTTTTCCGGACCGATACGACCTGGGGACTTTCAAGAAAAGAGCTTACTCCTTTCTAAAGGGCCGGCAACGCACCCGCAATTCTCCTGGTGTTGCGGTTGATCCTGGGCGGCGGTAGTCACTTAACATCAGGTGAGCCGCATGCTCGTTTGCCCCCTCTTCTATAAAAAAAACTTCTAGCTTTCTTTGTAAGGTTCATCATTACCATCACCAAGCTAGTTTTAAATTAGTTTGTTACAGCAACTTAAAAAACACATTTAGTGAGATAGCAGTGGACTACCAATATAAGCAGCTAACCTTGTTTGATGATTGCGTGAGAAATTCGTGGAGATCGCGAACTCAGTTACGTGAAATTGGATAGATTGAATCGGTTCGCTTCGTAATCGAACAAATTCCCCTGCGTCGGCCCTGTAGCGTCTTACCTACATTGTCGGGATATGCAATTACATTACATAACGTTTACTGAAAAGGGGGAAAAGAAATTTTATACATTTGCCCGGAACAACATAGAATAATAAACTTAGCAGTACATTGAAATAAAACTACTTTTTGCGAATTTTTTCGCGTATATAAGCTTACTTTATATTCGCGACGTTTTGAGTACAGCGCTCACGATCAAGGGGGTCTGAGGCGTTTGGCTATGGCGTATAGCGTGGCTCTACCACGTAGGTAGAGCCACGCTGCAATTATGTTACGGACGACTTCATTTGGATAGGATCACAGTGGTCTCACAGATTACCAGCATAAAAAAACAGTTAAATGCTGTGTGGTGAGTGTAGGTAACCGGAGACTCCTTTTATTGAAAACAAGGCATTCGATTTAAGTCCTCTGGGATGAGAACGTATCCGAATTTCGATTCTTAATCGACAATAATGGAGATATTTAAGAGCCACAGCATCCACTTCTAGTAAACTGTGTAGTCGTTTGTCACCGTTATTCTATAAAAATAAACCTCCTAATATCATAGTTAACCACGGCTACCTTCAATTTAAAATTAATAATTTCTAGTGCGATACGCACAATGAGCTTATGTCCTGAAGTTTGTAGTTATATGCTTAGGTTGGGATTTAATTTAAATAATTATAAGATCTCGAGCAGATGTTAGCACCAAGCCATATTTTTTTGAATTATTAATTGTAATTAGGATAATTTTTATTTAAGTAGACTAGCGAATCATTCTTGGAAGGAAGCGGTGTTCTTTAGCGAGGATTTTTGATCTTTTGAATCTGATGTAGTGACAGGGGTATTCCTGTACACGTTCACAGACTGTAAACTTCCTTTTTCTTAAAATCGATGACGTGTTATTTTACACGGGTATAGTTCGCGTAAGCATAAAAAAATATTAGCGCTACATGTTATACATGCACAATTATACGAGACTTGCGAACGCCCCCGCTCTTATTTGTACAGGGAGCGACGAAGATACCTTCGGTCTCGTAAGTTAACCTCACGGCGCAAAATACCGCGTTCTATTTTTCGCACTCGAAACAGTTTTGCACGCTGTACATGCACACCGCAGCAACATCATTGGACTCAATTCTAATGTTAAATATACACGAGTAAGGTGTGCACAGTAACATGAGTTTAGCTTGGAATGTGACGGCCCCGCCTACTCCACGTCGCTTCTCTCCGCGAGCGCCCTTGCTTGCACAGCGTGCGACGAATATATTATGTTCTTTATTCTCATAATGATTTCTTAAATTTACGCGAACACTACACATTGAATAAAACTAAATTTACGGATTTTATCGCGTTTATTTAACTGATTTTACCTATTTGTAATTCCCGACGTTTCGGGTCTTTACAGCACCCATGGTCACGGGGGGGACTGAAATGTTTGACGTCCCAACGTCATAGTTAGCCCGGCTACCTACAGTTTTTTTAATATTAATTTTTCGGTCCGATTTACGCAAAACGAGCTAAGGGTATCTTGAAGTCTTGCAGTGGTATGCTTGGGTTTGTGTTAAATTTTGTTAATTATAGGATCCCAAGTAGATGGTAGCACCCATCCATCTTCTCTATTGAAATTAGGATGTTTTTTTTTTAATTTCAATAGCCTCACGTATTATCCTTGGTAGGAATCGGTGTTCTTTTGCGAGGACTTGTGGTTTATCAAATCTGATGTAATGGTGGGGACGATCTTGAATATGTTCACAGACTGCAGAATTCCCGGAGCGTCGGTGCTTCACGTCAGCTATATGTTCTTTTTTTGTCTTATTTAATTCTTTATTCCCTTTATATTAACTCACGGTGTAAAACGACGCGCTATGTTTATTGCGGTGGAAACTTTTTTTACACTGTACAAGCACGCCGCTGTGACGTCATCGGACTCAGGTCTTATGTTACTATACATAAATAACGCGTATACAATGACATGAGACTCGCGATTAAGATGCTACTGCCCGCTCAGCGTCGCACCTCCTCGCGTACACCTTTGTTTGTTCAGCGAGTGACGAAGACGTCTCTTTAGATTACCTCACGACGGAAGATGACACGGTGCATTCTCTGCATTTGAAACTTTTTTGTACAATGCGCAAACACGTCGCTGTGACGTCATTGGACTCGGGTCATATGCCTTATTAATAAAAAATGCTAATTCCAAGCTTAATTTGAAGTTACACTTGCACTAGTTAATCTCAGAGTAACTGAGTATCAACTTCTTTATAACAATGTTATTTATATACATGAGGTAGCTTCGGACTAACAATACATTCCTTAGGCCGGGATTAACGCTTGTGCTTGGCAACCCACTTATTTTAAAAGTAAAAAGGAGTGAGTCAGTGAATGACTGGTGAACTCAATGCTTGATAATGACACTAATGACAGTGACAGGTAACATTTTGAGTTTGACAAGAGATAAAGATACGTGTTACGTATTGTGTAGTTTTCTCGTGTTGTTTTTGGAAAACTTGTATCAAATAATAAAGAAGTAATATTTATACTGCCAGTTTTGTAAAACTTGCTTTATTTATCTATCAACACATAATCTGATTTATTAAACTGTTGTCGTTTACAGAACCATGATGGCTATGTAAACAACATGCTAAGCCATAGCAAAAAGGTAAAAGGGGAAGAGCACAGGAGACGTCTAGAAATGCCTGAAGAGGAACATGCAATAAAAATTAAAATACATATAGAAAAACTTAAATGTGCCATACTGGAAAGAGAAATATTAGAGTTAAGAGAAGTGCAAAATAATTAAATAACCATTTATGTTTTGTTTTTTGGTGATAATATAAAATATTTGTTTATGTAAATATTGTTTTTTTTTAATTTTTTTAAATAAATGCTGCCCATACAGAAGTTCCTCTTAGGGAGTTATTTACTAATTGTTTTACTAGTATATTTCCATCATCTCCTTCTACTACATCCTCAAACAGATCCTGCTTTTGCATTGCAATGTTGTGCACTATTGCCAATGCAACAATATATAATTTTGTATGCTCTAATTTAGTATTAAGTCCTCGCAGTTAACACCGAAACCTTTGCTTCCATACTCCGAAGCATCGTTCTATAGTGCTACGGGTTACGATGCTAGTGATGTGTGACCGGTTGTACACTTGTATACTTCCTTTTGTGTATTAGGACGCAGGATAGGAGTGAATAAATGAGGAGTACAAGCATAGTCTGCCTTTAAATTCTAACTTGTCAAACCTTAGTTTTATGTGACTTTCATTAAACATTCTTGCGTCATATGTGCTGCCTCGCCAATGTAGCACTATGTCCATGATCTCCAAATTATATCCAATTAGCACTCATATAGAGCCATGGTAGCTCAGATGCTTAGCGCTCGCTGTAATTTTCACAATACGTGAGCAAACCGTGTTCGATCCCCGCCGGCACCAATGAAATTGTTAATTGCAATTTTAAGTGTTGATTTACCACGTGCTCGGCGGTGAAGGAAAATATCGTGAGGAAACCTGCATGTCTGAGAAATAAGAAAAAAAATATTTCGAAGACATGTGAATTTCGCCAACACGCATTGGGGCAGCGCGGCGGACTATTCCTTGCCCTAAAAACCCTCTCAGAAATGAGAGGAGGCCTGTGCCCAGCAGTGGGACGTATATAGGCTGTAACTTTACTTTTACTTACTTTACCACTCATAACTTGTTTAATATGAAATATTAGGCTGAGGTGATTGTACTGAATATAAGATTTTATACGTGGTAGAGTCATGCTTCAGTTATATTAGTAGTATAGCAGTAGCACGAATGGATCGGCTCGACCGGGGAAATACCACGCTCTTACAGAATACCAGCGTAAAATTGTAGCTTGCTGCTGTGTTTCGTATGGTGAGTATAGAGAATAGGAGACCCATTTTACCGGAAACGAGGCAGTCCATATTAGTTCTCACGGGTGACAACGTACCTGCATTTTGATTTGTAATCGAGGGTAGATGTGGATGTCTACGGGCCGCAGCAACCACTTACCATCAGGTGGACTGTGTGCTCGATTGTCACCCTATCCTATAAAAAATAACTTTAAGTACTTATATGGCAAAGGTGGGCTAGCTAAGTGCTATAAAACTTACTTGTACATTTATTAAACTGTATTCTTTCCTGTTTATGTAGTATTGTCCAATATTCCCACCCACCTTCGGGATTCGAATATGTGTGCAATCAGTAGCCCTTATCACTTGTCTAAATCCACATAATTAATAAAAAACCGCAATCCCATTGTTTTGCTCTACATCACTTCTTGGCATTTTAATCCATTGTGCTCTTTTGTTACTAGTGCTAAAGCAACTTGTTTGCACACATGTGATATTGTTGGCTGACTCATTCCGCTTAGATCTCTTGCATCATATTGTTACGAGCTTGAGGTTCGTGACAATAAAAATTGCCGATAAAATTACCTAAATTAACACTTTAATTTACTTTACACAAATTAAAGTTAAAACACTAATAATTAAACACACTAATCCACTTAATTCCACTCCGAAGCTTCGCTTGTGTCGCCGAGTTAAACTCTGTCTCGATCGCATCTTACGCCACCTATTTATTCAAATCAGCAAAACATCCGGAATGTTCAAGTAAACACGCGCAAGGTACCGAGAAATCGAGTATAGATTTTCTAGAAACTTAGTTCTTCGGGCGGCGCTGTCGGTCGAGAGATCCGTGATGTCATTTACTGCAAAACTCCCCTCGCTCTCGTTCCTGACACTAGATGGCGCTAGTGTATCGACTTTAGCGCGTAACACTGCCCCCTCCTAAGACATGCTCGTCCCGAGCATTATCGGTCCCATGATAACGCGCCAAGCGATCCACATGGACGATCTTAGGAGTCCCTCTTACGCCTCTCTGTATCCGGTAGGTCACATCATTGATCCTGGTTACAATCCGGTACGGGCCGTCCCATTTAGCTTGAAGCTTAGGAGATTTCCCTTTGCTGCGGACTGGATTGTGCAACCACACTAATGAACCTTCGTTGAACCCCTTATTGTTCATTTTGCGGTCATACCGGGTTTTCATTTTCTCAGACATTTGCTGGCCCGATTGTCTGACGTGCTCATAAATGTCATTCATTTTGTTCCGCAAGTCATATGCATAATCGGTTATACTGCGTGGGGCATCAGGTGGTATCCCAGTGATCAGGTCTGCAGGCAGCCGTAATTCTCTTCCAAAGTTTGCGAAAGCTGGTGTCACTGCTGTACTTTCGTGAACAGAACTTCGATATGACAACAAAAACGGTTGTATGTGCTTGTCCCAATCTCGTTGCCGATTGTCTACAACTTTTGCTAGGTACCTCTCCAATGTCTGATTAAATCGTTCCACCATTCCATCAGATTGCGGGTGATAAGAAGTCGTTCTTGTTTTATGAGTACCCATAACTCGGCAAGTTTCCTGGAATATTTGAGACTCAAAATTCCTTCCTTGATCGCTGTGAATCTCTAAAGGTACTCCAAAACGACAGAAGACTTCATGAACTAGTTTATCTGCAACTGTTGAAGCTTCTTGATTTGGAATGGCGAAAACTTCTGGCCACTTAGTGAAGTAATCCATCACAACCATGAAATACTTGTTACCGCTTTCACTCTCCGGAAACGGCCCCGCCACGTCAATGGCTATTCTCTCCCATGGTGCACCAACATTGTACAACTTCAATGCACCTCTACTACGAGTCTGAGGTCCCTTTACAGCCGCACAACTTGTACATTTGCGACACCAGTCCTCGACATCGTTTCGACAGTGGACCCAGTAAAACCGTTCTCGGATCTTCAGCAGAGTTCGTTTAACTCCCAGATGGCCTCCCGAATAATCATTATGGTACAGCTGTAGAACATCCGGTACTTTAGCTTTAGGGACAACCATTTGTAAATGACAGCTGTCTCCCCGAACATTTTCCCATTTACGGCACAGAACTCCATCCTGAAGCAGCAAGCTATCCCACTGGGCCCAATAGCTTTTAGTGATCGAACTCATCGCTGAGACGTCGCTCCACTTGGGCTTGGGAGCACTGGCCTTCATCCATTCCAGGATCGGCTTGAGGTCCGAATCTTCCTGCTGTGCACGTCGTAGGCTGTCCTTCCACCCGTTACTGAGGTGGTCTGTCCTGAGCATCCTCACGGATACCACTTCCTTACCTTGCCTACTACAATGGTTGCCATCTTCAGGACAAGGTCTTCTTGACAATGCATCTGCGTTGCCATGAGATTTCTCGCTGCGATGTTCGATCTCAAAGTCGTATTCCTGCTGCTGCTGGGCTGTGCTGTTGGCCGCACTTCCTTTCTGAGACCGTTCACCTTCCCTTCCTAGGGTGTGCTTAGGGCAGCTGGACCGAAGATGGCCCCTTTCCCCACAGCCATAGCACCTAGGGCTGTATCCTTTATTGTGGTCGCGAACCGTAACTGCTGCAACCTCCCTAGCGTGAGGTGAACGATGATCCTGTCGCCGCCAGGCAGTGCCGTTAGCTGCACTACCCTCCTGATATCGTTCACTTTCCCTTTCTGCGGTTCGCTTAGGGCAGCTGGATCGAAGGTGGCCCTTTTCCCCACAGCCATAGCACCTAGGGCTGTATCCTTTGTTGCGGTCGCGAACTGTAGCTGCTGCAACCTCCCTGACGCGATGGGAACGATGATCCTGCCGCACGGCTTCTACCTCCAGTGCATGGGCCAAGGCGTCCTTAAGCGTCTCGTGGTGCCCGAGCCTCACAGCAGCTCTGACTTCCAGGTCGCGGATGCCGTCGATGAATGTTTGCACCAGGTTCCCTCCAATGAGCGCAGGTACAGACTGGTATGCTTTACGAACCATCTTCTCCACCTCAAGGGCCCACTGCTGCAGGTTTTCGTTGCTGCGTTGCACGCGATCTTTAAGCTGCGCGCGAAAGACGTGTTCCAGGTGAGCGTCACCATATCTCGCCTCCAAGGCCTCAAGAAGCTGCTCATAGGTCACTTTCTTACCGAGAGCTTCCAACACAGTTAAGGCTTGGTCGCGCAGGCCTGGGGTGAGTGCAGTCATGGCTTGGCTTTTATTCCAGCCGTTCGCCTCCATGACGGCCTCGAACTGGATTTTGTAGGCCGACCAGGAAGAGGTCCCGTCGAACGGCGGCACTTTGAATCCACGTAGCGAAGGTGTTGTAGCTACTACGGGAGCTGTTGTTCCATCCCCAAGTTTGAGGTCGTCCAGCGTTTTCTTCATGTCAGCCATTACGTTGTCAACCCGATTGTTTACTTGGTCGATTCGGGTTTCGGCCTCCGACAGGCGGTTGTCATGTTGAGCAACCTTATCCTTCACCTCCCGTATCTCTTTTCCGAAGATAGCGTGAAGGTCCTTCATGAGGAGCATCTGCTCTTCCTTATCATGTTGGAGTTGCTCTTCTAAACGACGGGCCTGTTCCTCCTGTCGGCGGGCCTGTTCCTCCTGTCCGCCCCGCAGCTGCTCTTCCAATCGGCGGGCCTGTTCCTCCTGTCCGCTCTGCAGCTGCTCTTTCAACTGACGGACCTGCTCCTCCTGTCGGCGAGCCTGCTCCTCCTGTCGGCGAGCCTGCTCCTCCTGTCGGCGAGCCTGCTCCTGCAGCATCACCATCAGAGCACCTAAGTCAGGTGCCACAGACGTAGAAGCTGCTGACGGACCGGCTTCCGTGGCCGGCGGCTGGCCCTCAGACATCTGCGGCGTTGCACCACCAAATCTCCTCTGATCCGTCTCCTGCTGGCGTTGACTTCGGGTACGGACACCCTCCGTTTCCTCCTTAGGTAAAATCGGCATTATTTTATCCCACTTCTGACACCAATTGTTACGAGCTTGAGGTTCGTGACAATAAAAATTGCCGATAAAATTACCTAAATTAACACTTTAATTTACTTTACACAAATTAAAGTTAAAACACTAATAATTAAACACGCTAATCCACTTAATTCCACTCCGAAGCTTCGCTTGTGTCGCCGAGTTAAACTCTGTCTCGATCGCATCTTACGCCACCTATTTATCCAAATCAGCAAAACATCCGGAATGTTCAAGTAAACACGCGCAAGGTACCGAGAAATCGAGTATAGATTTTCTAGAAACTTAGTTCTTCGGGCGGCGCTGTCGGTCGAGAGATCCGTGATGTCATTTACTGCAAAACTCCCCTCGCTCTCGTTCCTGACACTAGATGGCGCTAGTGTATCGACTTTAGCGCGTAACAATATTGAATCTATTAAAAACAAAAGTATTTGAGTTAGAAATCATAACAACTAATAATTATATACTTAAATTGTTAAAACTATTGATAATGAAAGATGTTAATGTAAACGAAGGTAAAAGCCTATGAAATTTATAGTAGGTAGGTACATAGTTATAATTACCTATTCACGGGCCCATGTCCTTATTGCAGTCAAAACTTTAAGATGGGTTAGAATAAATCCACTTCCTGAATCACCAGCTAAACTATTTTTCACCATGTCAATAAGGAAAACGGCAGTACTTCGAGAAAATCTGTATTTAATTTTAAATTCGGCTTCTTGAAGATCTTCCAGAGGATTCTTACAAATTTTATAAAATTTTACACGTCTCATTAATGGAATCTGATCAAAAATTTCAACTACCACTCTCATATCGTCAATCAAATAATCTCTATTCATATTGATGTTGTTGACAATGAACTAAAGCACAGAATAATTAATATGACTAAAGTAACAAACAATAACGGAGGTAACGAACATACAACTTATGATTTTATGCAGAAATTATAAAGTTAAAGTTGCATGTACAGGAATCTTATTAATTTAACACTAGTAACAAGTAACAACTAACAACGCGCGTTAACGTAAAGTTTTACAAAATGTCGAAATACGCAGCTAGTCTATGCTTACTCAGTCGTTAAGTACCGCCAAGGATTAACTTTTATTCCGAGGGTAGTTTCGGGTTAGTTTACTCCCTCCTCACTCTATGTTTATTAATACTCAAAATTAGTTAATTTTAACTTTAAACTAGGGGTAAAGTTAATCTTGCACAAGTCTATGTTTATTAACAGGGCTATTAGAGTAGTTCATTTCAAGTGGTGACGCAACCATGTTCTACTTTATGTCACCCGCTCATCCACACATCAGCTTAGGCAAATAGCAGCTTAATGATGCTGTGTTCGAAATTGCATCTTACCGCTGTATGTGATGTTATATATGGTAAAGCCATGTTGCAGGTATATTACTGTTGTAGCATGAATGGGTTGGCTTAGTTGAGGAAGTTCCCCGCTCTTATAGAATACCAGCGTGAAATAGCGCTTAATGCTGATAATATATTTCGTGTGTGTATCGTGTGTGTAGAGAACCGAAGATACTCTTTACTGAAAACGAGGATCTTAGTGCTCAGGTACTCATTAAATTCATTCGTATTTTGATTCTAAATCGAAGAAAAATATAAATGGAGTTTGGAGCAGGTCGTTTGTATATGTGCCCGTTTGTTGCCCTTATTCTAATAAAAATTTGGCCGACACGATGTAACGGGCAGTGTAGAACATCATAGTTGGTGGTAGAATTTGTAATCAATGAAAATTTATGAAACAAATAAAAATTGCAAGGCGCGTCAAGCATGTGGTAACAACAGAAGGGCATACGTAGTAAAAAAACTCACACAGAGAAGCAACGAAGTGTACAGTACACGTACCACGTACGTATGCTATACTTACTACGTACTTCGTTTATGCACTACTAACGTATACTATACACTTACTACGTAGTACGTACAAAGTATACACACAAGTAAGTCCAGAACGGTGGCGTAGAGAGGGCATGACGTCATAATTCACATTGATATTTCACATCACAAATCTTTGCTCTTTCATTCTTCAACAGCCCGTAAAAATTTATTGCTGGACAAAGGACAAAGCATTTAACACCCTATGTTGTTGGTTTGAAAATTATTTTAGATGCATATGTATGGTTTTATCTTGGTTTGTTTCGGCTTTCATTCTTTGTTGGTCTGAAAAGTTATACTGATATTTCATTTTCCATCAAGAACGATAACTACCACCTTAGCTCACAATTATCCTTAACAACTCGGTAGCACAGTAGCTAGGTAGATGGTATGTAACGCTGTAGGACCTGAGTTTGAATCTGACACAGAACATGTGTTTGTAATGCCTTCATATGATTGTTGCGGGTCTGCATGCTCGTCCATGTGCTATTTTTATGCTGTAATATTTTACAAAAGGGTAGAACTACTTTACTGCTATGTCCGGAACACACTAAAGGGTACAAAAGCTGTGAAGCATTCTACCTTAGTCCTTAGGGGTGACAACCTATCTATAGCCTTTTTTGTTTGTAGTTTCTTTGTTTGCAGCCAATTATCATATGATGGATAGTAAGTTAGATCAGACACTCAGTTTTACTTTAAAAAGTTGCAATATATGTAACTTTCGTCCAAAAAAGTATCAAAGATCACACTTAACATCTTTGATATTTACACTAAAAGTACCCGGTTGACCGAGCTTAGCTCGGTATTTTTCACTCGGTTTTTTTTAAATTCGTGTGTTTTGGAAATTATATTTAGATACAAATTACATACTGATGAAATACGAATAATATTTTTTGATCTTAGCGATATAATAGAAAAAACTGAAATGGTTATTTGAATAAAAAATCATGAGTGCAATTAGTTTAATTTAAATTTTCGTGTTTTTAAAAAATACTATAAAGGGGCTCGAAAAAATAGATTTTCTCAAAAAAGAAAGAAACTTGAAAAAAAATGAAAAAAAGTCAGTCGGTCGGGGCTCTAACAATGGTATTACGATTTTGTGACCGCCCAATATACCAATTAAGCAATTTATAATCATTAACAAACTGTCAAAATTTACCTTCTTATTCTAACGATATTGTAGCAGGTTTTCATTGTCTAAAAACACGGACAAAAAGACATTTTCTAAAAATAAATCCTAGCTAGATCGATTTATTTTCCCCGAAACTCCCTGCACAAAAAATTTTATGAAAATCGTTGGAGCCGTTTCCGAGATTCCGATTATATATATATATATATATATATATATATATATATATATATATATATGAATTGCTCGTTTAAAGGTATAGGATACTAAACGAATTCAGAGGGAAGTTATCTATTTATCGTCACTTATATGATAAAGCAGAACTCTGAAATTTGCTCTCTTATAAAATATTAGTAAAATGCGAAACTATTTGGAGATCCTTGTTATAAACTTAACTGTGATATCGGCTTAAGAGACAGTTAACAAGAATTACGATAACAGCCCCGTTAATTAACTAGACCCTTATTAAGTATAACGACTGTAATAAAGGCCGACAATCTCTTGGTTTTTGTACGGTTTGCGATATTTTTATTGAAATTTTGTTAGCTGACTTAGAGAAGGTGAGGGTCAATTCCATTGAATTGTTTTGTATGTGAAATCTTTGCTTAATGTGAACCGATTTTAATGATTCTTTTTCAGCATTGGCTACGTTTCATAAGTGGCCATTATTTAATTTGCTCTAAGGGTGAAGGATATTGTAGTTGTAATGTTATGGTTGCAATATTTCTTAGTCCACTCAAAAGGGTCAAATAAAGATTTCCTATATTTACGCGAATTAGTTTTATTCCAGGGTCAAATAAAATCTAATAGATTGTTTTGCGGCTTTTTCCAAGAATGGGTGATAAACAACGATACGTGGATGCTGTGGCACATAGGCACTTACTCAGTTTTGACTAAGACTTAGAAAAGGTTTGTGTCTTTTTTTCGTTAATGTTGTGACGTTTAACTTATATAAATTCATCATCATCGTCACAGATCCCTCGTGCTCTCTGAAACAAAGATTTACCCACGGTAGCTAACTGTGAAGGATGGTGGTGAGAATCACCGTTTAAATATCTATCTGTATGGGTCTTTTTTCTATACACAGTATGGCTCAAGGTGTTATCAGGATTCCGAATTACTAACATATCCAGAAAAGCTAAGTAATTGTTTGCCTCTAACTACATTGTGAATTGAATTTTAGAATTTATAGAGTTAAGATGGTCTAAAAATGCAGTTACTTTATCTAAAGGTAGAATTGTGAAAGTGTCGTCTACGTACCGCTTGTAGAATCTTGGATTTATGGGAGAAGTAAGCAGGGCTTTCTCCTTTTTTTTTTTTTTTTTTTTTTTTTTTTTTTTTTTTTTTTTTTTTTATAGAAGAGGGGGCAAACGAGCATGCGGCTCACCTGATGTTAAGTGACTACCGCCGCCCATGATCAACCGCAACACCAGGAGAATTGCGGGTGCGTTGCCGGCCCTTTAGAAAGGAGTAAGCTCTTTTCTTGAAGGTCCCCAGGTCGTATCGGTCCGGAAAAATCGCCGATGATAAACTATTCCACAGAGAGGTTGTACGTGGAAGAAAACTCCTTGTGAAACGTACAGTGGTGGACCGCCAAGCATCCAGATGGTGTGGATGGTATTGGGACGTTTGCCGTGTCGTGCGTTCACGAAATTTGGCGGCTGGGATTAATCCGAACAATTCCTCAGAGCACTCCCCGTGATAGATGCGATAAAATACGCAAAGAGATGCAACATCTCTTCGCAACGCCAGTGAATCGAGCCGATCGGAAAGCACTCGGTCGTCGACGATTCGAGCCGCTCTGCGCTGGATGCGGTCAAGTGGAAGGAGCTGGTACTGGGGAGCCCCAGCCCAGAGATGGGAACAGTATTCCATGTGCGGCCGAACCTGCGCCTTGTAAAGTTGCAGGCGGTGTGCCGGCATGAAATACTGTCCCGCTCTGCTGAGCACGCCAAGCTTTTTAGAGGCCAATTTGGCCTTCCCTTCCAAGTGACCACGAAACTGCACGTCACTCGATATGTCGACGCCGAGGATTCCGATACTGGCTGAGGCAACAAGGGGAGTGCCTTGAAACTGAGGGGATACGACAAATGGGTTCTTTTTAGCGGTTAACGCGCAAACTTGTGTCTTCTGGGGGTTAAACTGGACTAGATTTAGTCGTCCCCAATCCGAGACTCTGTTCAGCAAAGACTCGACTTCAGACACAAGTTTGTCCCGGCACTCGGAGACGTTTTCCCGAGAAATATTGGCTCGGCCGGTGTAAAGAGCATCACCAGTGCTGTCATCTGCATAGCAATGAATGTTACGGGTATGCAACATATCATTGATATGCAGAAGAAACAGCGTTGGCGATAGCACGCAGCCCTGTGGAACACCAGCATTAATAGGCTTGCAATCGGAGCTTGCACCGTCTACAACGACCTTGATGCTCCGATCTGCAAGAAAGCTGGTGATCCAATTGCACAATTTCTCGGGAAGCCCATAGGAAGGGAGCTTCGAAAGAAGCGCTTTGTGCCAAACCCGATCGAAGGCCTTCGCAATGTCCAAACTAACGGCCAATGCCTCCCCCTTGAACTCTACTGCCTCCGCCCATCTGTGAGTGAGGTAGACCAGAAGATCAACAGCTGACCGACCACGGCGAAAACCGTATTGGCGGTCACTAATCAGCTGGTGATCCTCAAGGTACCTCATAAGCTGGCAGTTTACAATGGACTCCATTGTTTTGGAGAACAAGGAGGTGATGGCGATTGGCCGGTAGTTGGACGGGTCTGAGCGGTCGCCTTTTTTAGGGATCGGGTGGACGAAAGCCGTCTTCCACGATTTTGGGACTACGCCTAGGGAGTAGGAGTACCGGAAAAGACGCGTTAAAACCGGTGCCAACTCTGGAGCACACGTCCTCAGCACAATTGGGGGGATTCCGTCAGGCCCACTCGACTTGTGGATGTCCAGGGAGAGGAGTGCTTTGCGAACCGAGCGCTGTGTGAACTGCACTTCCGGCATGGAGCACTCACACCGCGGGATGGTCGGCGGCGTACTCCCCCCGTCATCGAGAGTCGAGTTAGACGCAAAGAAGGAGCCTAGAAGATCGGCTTTCTCCTTTGCAGTATGGGCCAGTGAGTCGTCCTCCCTGTGCAGAGATGGAAGAGATGGCTGACAGAAATTCCCCTGGACAGCCTTAGCGAGAGACCAGAATGCACGGGTTCCAGAAGGAAGGCGAACTAGTTTCTCGCCAATTCTGCCTATGTGCTCTGACTTTGCCTTGGCAATGACTCTTTTGAAGGACCTAGAGGCGGAATTATACTTCTTTTTTAGAGCGCTGGTGTTTACATCCCGGGACGCTGATGCATCAACCCAGGCTTGGTAGCACTCCTGCTTATAGCATGATGCTATTTTACAGGAGCGACCAAACCATGGCTGAGATTTGCCTCCAATGGGCACCACAGAGGAAGGAATAAAAAGTTCCATACCCTGAAGTACCACATCAGTAACAGAATCCGCAACAACGTTGGGATCATCCGGCGAGAAGCAAACCCGCCCCCAAGGGTAGGATGCAAAGAAAGACCGCATCCCATCCCAATCGGCTGACCTATAGTGCCAAACACGGCGGCAGCCTGCAGAATGCAACCGCGATTTCAGCGTGAGTGGCACAACACTCCGGATCAGACAATGGTCCGAGGAGCCTAAAGGGGCGTCGACGGAAATCTGATATCCGTCCGGGTGAGAGGTCAGCAGAAGGTCCAACAGGGAAGGTGCATGATCCTCCACATCTGGAATCCGCGTAGGCGAAGTAACCAGTTGTGTCAGACCATATGCCAAGGCAAAATCATGAACAGATCTCCCCGCATGATCGGTTAAACGTGAACCGAGCCATTCGGCGTGATGGGCGTTAAAGTCGCCGAGGATCACGATCTCTGCGGAGGGGATCTGCTGTAGCAACGAATCCGCAGCCATTTGGACGTGGTCGAAGAGTCGGTCTGTTTCGGCATTACCGCTGTGGGACCTATAGAGGCACCCGTAGACGCGCGGATGGTCGTCGCTGTCTACGCGTAGCCAAAGGATGGACAGGTCCGAACCTTCAAGTCTGCCGAGGCGTCGAGAACAGATGTCCTCTCTGACGTAAACGCAAACTCCAGCCCGAGGCACAAAGGAGTGTTCCAGTTTGTACCCCGGGTAGGAGAGATACGAAACATCAGCCGGAGAGGACACCTGCGTCTCGGTCAGAAAGAGCAGAGCCGGCCTCGCCGTCTCGAGATGGTAGTGGACGGCGTTTAGGTTGGAGTGAAGTCCCCTGATATTGCAGAAATTCACGGACAGCGTGGCAGGGGTCGCCTTGGTCTTGTTGCTCCGTTTGCCCCGAGCAGTTGTAGTCTTGAGCGGAATTTCGCCCCCCCCAGAATACGCGGGGCAGCCTGAGCACCCACGCTCAGAAGTGAAGAAACATGGTCGTGGATGCTCAGCGAGGGATTCTCCAGGGGTGCTGGTACCCTCCTGGGGTAGTCTATCTTTATTTAATTCCGCTACCATGTTGATGATGGGGGGGGGGGATTTGGGCCTCCGGCCACCTGCACTCACCAGACGAAACGCGGAAGCAGAACTTCCACTTCACGCCGGTATTCTGTGAGGTCGTGGTACCACCCCGGTTTGAGCCGGCCCATACGTGCAACAGCAAAGCTGCCGCATGGCTCTACCACTGTTAAATCTTCCATAAATATGTCGGCGACAATGGCTTTTAAATGCATTGCATTTAAATTGCTTGTATAACTCCTCCTTCCACAATAGGTAGCCGGGTGTAAGGCAGGGTCTGAGTAATACTGCATATTCTACGGGCATGTTGTTTTTTTCCAGCCTTCTAGTTACAATTGAGATGCAGTCTTCAACAGGTAAGCATGTAAACAATGACTGCACATCAAAACTGACCATAGTTTCGTTGTCTGCCAGACGTAGGTCTTAATTGGTAAAATTGACTGGTCTTCCCTACCCCCTATTATACTAGACTGCACTCTAATCCCTTACAGTAACAAGGTTAAAAATCTGGGGTTGTATATTGACTCCTGTATGTCTTGGACCTCACAGGTTAATGAGGTCGGTAGAAAAATGTTTGCTGCGTTAAGCTCTTTACGTAGATTGCGTAATTTCCTTCCCCCAGCAACTAAAGTTACGCTCGCCCAGTCTTTACTTCTGCCTATCCTTGACTATGCTGATATTTGCTATCTTGACATTACCGAGGAGCAGCTTAATAAGCTTGAGCGTATTCAAAATTTATGCGTTAGATTTATATTTGGGCTTCGCAAATATGATCATATCTCCGAATTTCGCAAACAGCTCAAATGGCTCCCGATCCGCCTTCGCAGGAATACTCACATTCTCTCCGCGTTGTATAGTGTGCTGTTTAATCCTTCTACTCCTCTTTATTTAAAAAATCGTTTCCAGTATCTTTCTCTTACCCACAATCGGTTCCTTCGTTCCTCCGTCAATCTTTCTCTCTCTACACCTTTGCACTCTTCTTCCTTTTTCAAGAAATCCTTCACCGTAACCGCTGTGCGATTGTGGAACTCCTTACCTCTCCATATTCGTCGTGCTAAATCTCTTCACTCTTTCAAAAGTCTTGTTAAATCGTATTATTTAGAACGCTATTAGATAAATTACTTTACCTTTCTCGTACTCCATTTATTTAATCTATTATATGATATTTTATATATAACTTTCACTTATTTTTATTTGTATGTATTTTTTTATTATTATTATTTTGTATGCCCCCCTCTATTTTAACTTTTGTTTGCATCACTCCTCTACGCAAAGGTTGTCTGGAAGAAATCACTTTCAGAGTGATAAGACCGCCTATTGTACATACTTTAATGAGTTTTAACTGAACTTGATGTTTCTGTATTGTGGTGTACAAAAAAGAATAAATAAATAAATAAAAACCGTCACTTTCGTCTTACTTACGTTCACTTTCATTCCCCTTTCTTTTAATGACCTGTTCATTAATGTAACTTAAGAATTATGTAATCGATAATGAAGATAATAATTTATGTAATTTCTAAACATACCAATTATAATTGAAATTGTTTTTTAATAAAAAAATAATTTTCGTATTGCCAGGTGTTAATGATAACCAAATATTTTTATGCCTTTTAAGGCGAAATAAGTGTTACATTTTCCACCAAGCTTATAACGATTTACCTATGTTTTACAAATAAATTATTTGATTTGATAAAAATATTGAACGTGTTACCGCATTTTTTTATAGAGTCTACTTGATTGTAGATGAATGTTGTGCCCTTAAACCGTCAATCATCTTCCCTCTTAAGAATCAAGAACCTCTCAAGATCCCGTTAAGAATCATTGAACACAGTCGAAGGCTATTTACTGATCTGTAGGTTTATGTCGATTACTTTGATTCTACTAGGGATATCCTCATTTCCAAATCTATCACGCACAGATACTCCGAGCGTAGCCCTAATTTTGTTTCCGAAATATCCCAAAGTTCGGCAAAAGCGAAATGATATCTAGGCGTCTTTTAAACGATCATATCGTAGTTTAAGTCATCATATTTTTTATTACGTAAAACGCATTTGGAAAAATGTTTGACGGACTGTATCTTTACCTTTTAAACAATTTAAACAAATTTATAATTGTAATCTAAAAAACCCGTTCCGAAAAAGTTTACTGAAAAGAGAAAAGTTATAAATTTTCTGCCACTTCTACAACTAAACTGAATTTAACGATACTCATATGTTAAGATCCATTAAGTCTACAGAACGTGCAAAAAATAGACATACATACATACACTCAAAAAATATTACCTTCCTTCATTTGCTTGGCAACGGATGAACTCATCGCGAAGAAACCTGCATGTCTTAACTTTGCGTATGTTGGTATCACTGAATACAATTTCGTATATTGCCTCGATTGAGAAATATATATTCTATAAAATCCACTGGCATCATCCCAAGTGTAGTTTCTGAACACTGCGCCAGCACTCAATACGGTCTAATAAAACTTTTGTTTCTTTGTAAAGTTCGTACAATTTCGTACCGAGATATCAACATGTTTCAACACTTTGTAGTACTAATACTTTATGTAGTTTAATATACTTTTAACGACTTCATATGAACGGAATTTGAAAAAATCACTCAGCGAGATATGTTTTTTTAAATAGAATAAGAGTGATAAACCAGCAAAGAATTCACCCGATGGTAAGTAGGTGCTGTGGCCTATAGACATAGATACCTTCGATTAAGAATAGAAACGTAGACGCGTGGTTAATTCGTTCAAGGCAGACGCGTTTGCACTCCTGAGGATTGCCACGTTACCAGTAAAAATGGTCTTCGGTTCTCCACTCACCACACGAAACACAACAGCACTAACCGGTTTCTTTGCGCTGGTGTTTTGTGATGGCATGAACATGATACTTTCATTCGCGCTGCAACTATAATATAATTGCTGCATTGTTATATCACATGTAATATGGAATAGTTATTTTACCAATGTTATTTATGAAATTTACTATATAATGTAATAAAATGCTAGCGTCCAATGTAAGGAATATGTAAAAGAATATTCAGAAATATTTAAAAGAGTGTGCTCTACAGCCAAATCTTTGCATTTGTGCAAAAAAATTAAGACGGCTTCTGATAAAATTAAAATCACATATAATTAATAGTGAAACTAATAAACTGGTACCAATTAAGTCTTAACAACATATACTTATATTCCGATCCTCATCAGTTTTTAAACAAATTTCCTGAATTAACGAAGCACAATAGAGTAAGTAATAACTTTACTTAAAGCTGATAATATATTGGAGTCCGCCAATTTAAGACCTATTTCTGTACTGCCAACACTAATTTAAAAAAATATTTTTGATCATATGTTTATTTTGTGGCGTCATTAATCTGAAAAATAGAAATAAACAATTAAAATTAAAATAAAATACGAAAATAAATAAGTAATATAAATCTTACCTTGAAGTCGTGTCGTATCGTCGCAGAAATCGTGATCAAGTCGTTGAGTAGTAAAGACGCCCCGATAATGCATCGAACAAAGGATTGAAGACATCGGAGCGGCGCACCCGCCACGCAGTGAGTAAGAATATATTACTGTGACGGTAAGACGTGTGACGCATGCGCCCGGCTATTGTTTTTATTTGCTACTTGCTTTGAACTGTTTCTTCCTTCTTGTGCTAATAACTTCTGTGCTACGCTTTGTGCTAAATTATAAACAGTATTTTATATGTGAACTCTTGTATTCGTGAACTATTATAGTATTCGTGAATTATTGTAGCTGTGAACTATTTAATTGTGTGAACTGTTCTGCTTACAATAAATTTTATAGAAAGTGATTGGTGAGTAATTTATTAAGAATCTCCCCACATCACTTCACTGGTGACCCCGCTTGGACTTTGTACTGCGAGAACCCAAACGTAAGCAGAATCCAAAGTAATATTTTAATAACAATATTCAAAATAAGATAGCAGAGAAACAAGCTAAATAAAAAGCCCTCCCAATCGTTATCACGAGAAACACGTAACGAAGAAGGGTCATTTACACCATCCGATATATGTCGTGTCGGTGTCCGACTGCCACCGTTTTGGGCTGAAGAGCCTGCTGTGTGGTTCGCACAAGTAGAAGAGAATTTTGCACTATCCGGTATTAAAGAAGACGAAACAAAATATTATTATGTAATTGCACAATTAGACCATAGATATGCGGCAGAAGTCAAAGACATTATAGTTTCACCACCTCAAAAAGATAAATACGAGAAACTTAAAACAGAACTTATCAGAAGACTTTCAGCATCTCGAGAAAAAGAAGTGAAGCAATTGTTAATGCATGAGGAACTTGGAGATAGGCGTCCATCACAATTTTTACGGCATTTGCAACATTTAGCGGGCCCTAACGTTCCAGATGACTTTATCAGGACAATATAGACTAGTCGCCTCCCAAACAATTTGCAAACCGTAATTGCATCACAGCCTGACTCAACTTTGGAAGCACTGCTGCCTTAGCCGATAAGGTCCACGAACTTGTTCCGGCATCTCTACACGTAGCTTCGATGGATGCAGCACCAGGATCTTTACTTGACACAATGTCAAAACAGAACGCGGAACTTACTCGTCAAGTGCAAGCATTATCCTTTCGAAATCGAAGAAAATCACGGTCACAAAAGAGAGACAACAAACGAGACCGCAGCCATAGTCACAGTCACAGTCATACTCGTAATCGGTCTCAGTCAAATTATAGAAGATTTCCATTTTGTTACTATCATTATAAATTCGGCAATAAGGCTAATAAGTGCGTTAAGCCTTGTGATTACCAACAGGGAAACGATCAGGGCAGTCGTTAGTGGCGACAAATGATTGCCTCAGTTCATCCGGTCGCCTGTTTGTCACGGATCGCAGAACGAAGATGCAATTCTTGGTTGACACCGGAAGCGACCTTTGTGTCTTCCCGCGTACGGCACTTAAACAACGACGACCTCGAACATCTTACGAACTTTTTGCGGCAAATGGAACTCCCATACCCACCTATGGCTATGCTCATCTCGAACTAAATCTGGGACTTCGACGAGATTTTTCATGGCGCTTTGTAGTAGCCGATGTAAACAAAGCAATCATCGGAATTGATTTCTTATCATTCTACCATATCATTGTCGACTGTCGTAACCGTCGGTTAATAGATAACAGTACTTCGTTGCAAACACCTGCTGAGCCTGCTACAGCTAATGTGATAGCTTCAGTTAAAACCATGAGAGGTCATTCAAAGTATGTTGAATTACTACGTGATTTTCCGGAGATAACCCGACCGTCAGGTGTACCGCAAGCTCCTAAGCATAGTACCGTCCACTTCATTCGTACTAAGCCAGGACCACCTGTGTCTTGCAACCCAAGAAGATTATCACCAGAATAACTGAAAATAGCGAAGCAAGAATTCGAGGCAATGATAAAGAGTGGAATAGCACGTCCATCTGAGAGCCCGTGGTCTTCTCCGCTCCATCTTGTACCAAAGAAAGATAACGGATGGCGGCCATGTGGCGATTACAGAATGTTGAACGCACAGACAATTCCAGACAAATATCCCATCAGGTACTTACAAGACTTTACCCATTACATATTGTATGGGTTGTACAATTTTTTCTACGCTAGATTTAGTGAAAGCGTACAACCAGATACCAGTCAACCCAGATGATATTCCGAAGACAGCCATCACCACACCATTTGGTATGTTCGAATTTCCATATATGAATTATGGCTTAAAAAATGCGAGCCAAACCTTTCAAAGGTTTGTAGACGAAATAACGCGAGGACTTGATTTTTGCTTCGCGTACCTGGATGATTTTCTAATATTTTCCCAGGACGAAGACAGCCATCTTGACCACCTTCGCCAAATCTTTGAAAAACTTCAGGAATTCGGTATGGTTATCAACACGAGCAAATGTGAATTCGGTAAGAAAGAGATCACCTTTCTAGGGTATCACGTCTCAGCCAACGGTGTTAAGCCTTTGGACAGTAAGGTTCAAGCCATCAAAGACTTCCCCACTCCGAAAAACGTACGAGAACTTCGGCGTTTTCTAGGGATGTTAAACTTTTATCGCCGATTTATCAAAGGAGCTGCCGAAATTCAGGCACCATTAAACTCTTTGCTGACGGGGTCCGTAAAAGGATCACGTTCCGTGGATATATCAGGAGAAGCCCTACATGCTTTTGAGCAGTGCAAAACTAGCCTCTGTCAAGCAGCATTCTTGGCACATCCAGATCTGAACGCAAGATTAGGTTTGGTAACCGACGCCTCAGATAAGGCAATCGGTGCTGCCTTGCAGCAAGTAAAGAATGGATCATGGCAGCCACTTGCATTCTTCTCTAAGAAACTGAAACCAGCGCAACAGAAATACTCGCCATATGACAGGGAGCTTCTTGCTATATACGAGTCAGTGAAATACTTCAGACACATGCTTGAAGCAAGACATTTTACTGTTTTCACCGACCACAAACCAATCTGTTATGCATTTCACATCAGAAAGGATAAGTGCTCACCCCGCCAGTATCGTCATCTCGATTTCATATCTCAATTCACCACCGACATCCAACACATCTCTGGAAAAGATAACATAGTAGCTGATACGCTTTCAAGAGTTGAAGAATTAGCTCAGCCTGTTAGTCTGGTTACCTTAGCCAAAATGCAGGACGTGGATACGGAATTGAAAGAAATTCTGAAAGGTGGGACATCACTTCGATTAGTTAAGGTACCAATACCTGGCACGAAGACAGACGTATATTGTGATGATGGAACTGGAAATCAAAGGCCCTACGTACCTCAAAACTTAAGGAAGCAAGTCTTTGAGAGTTTACATTCGCTGAGCCATCCTGGGGTCAAAGCCACAACAAAGATGATAACAGAACGCTACGTTTGGCCGGGAGTAAAGAGAGACTGTCGTGAATGGTCAAGAAGGTGTCACCCCTGCCAGCGTGCAAAGATAGCACGTCATGTCTCCGCACCTTTAGGTACATACAAATTACCACCTGCCAGATTCCAATACGTCCATATAGACATCATTGGACCTTTACCTGTATCAGGTGGATATCGCTATTGTCTTACAGCAGTTGATAGATTTACCAGATGGCCTGAGGCAATACCCTTATCAGATATCACTGCTGAAACTGTTGCAAAAGCAGTTCTTAATGGCTGGATCTCGCGTTTTGGGTGCCCTGCTGAAATCATCACAGACCGAGGAAGACAATTCGAATGTTCCTTATTTAAACATCTATCCAATCTAATCGGATTTCAGCATAAGCGAACTACATCTTACCACCCAGCTTGCAACGGTATGGTAGAAAGGATGCACAGACAGCTTAAAGCCGCTATTGTATGCCACAATAATCAACAATGGACAGAATCATTGCCATTAGTACTATTAGGTATGAGAAATACATTAAAAGAAGACCTTCAAGCATCACCCGCTGAGTTACTTTATGGTGAATCACTTAGGTTACCAGGAGAATTTCTGCATTCTAACAACAGCGAAAGAAGCACAGACATAACGGATTTCTTATCACGCTTAAGGCTGATAATGAACAATATTCGCCCATCACCTGGAACACGTCACGGTATTAAAAAAGTATTTATCTTTAAAGACTTACCAAACGCGACTCACGTTTATGTCAGGGATGACTCTGTGAAAGGTTCACTGCAACCAGCGTACACCGGTCCCTTCAAAGTGCTAGAAAGAGGAGATAAGATTTACAAATTACTCGTGAAAGGCAAAGAACAAACTGTCTCAATAGATAGAATAAAACCTGCCTATACACCCTCTGACGCTTCTGCATGTCGAACACCACCTGCAAACAAAAAAGAAGAGTATGAGAGAAATTGTACACGCTCAGGACGCAGAGTTAAATTACCTGATTATTATCGCCCATCATAGATGGTCTCTGGGGGGAGGAGTGATGTGGCGTCATTAATCTGAAAAATAGAAATAAACAATTAAAATTAAAATAAAATACGAAAATAAATAAGTAATATAAATCTTACCTTGAAGTCGTGTCGTATCGTCGCAGAAATCGTGATCAAGTCGTTGAGTAGTAAAGACGCCCCGATAATGCATCGAACAAAGGATTGAAGACATCGGAGCGGCGCACCCGCCACGCAGTGAGTAAGAATATATTACTGTGACGGTAAGACGTGTGACGCTTGCGCCCGGCTATTGTTTTTATTTGCTACTTGCTTTGAACTGTTTCTTCCTTCTTGTGCTAATAACTTCTGTGCTACGCTTTGTGCTAAATTATAAACAGTATTTTATATGTGAACTCTTGTATTCGTGAACTATTATAGTATTCGTGAATTATTGTAGCTGTGAACTATTTAATTGTGTGAACTGTTCTGTTTACAATAAATTTTATAGAAAGTGATTGGTGAGTAATTTATTAAGAATCTCCCCACATCACTTCAATTTTCATAATGCAAGCTTGCTGATAGAAAATATACCAAATATAACCAAATTTGACCGACTCAAAGTTCAAAAACCTTACTGAACTTAATTTTAATAAAAAGGTAACTATAACATAACTGTAATTGACATCTTCTCTCAGCATCATCTTCTTCTTTTACGACAGCCCGTAAAAGCCTACTGCGGGATATTGTCCACTGGATATGTCTGAATGTGCTTGGCAGATGGCAGTTGCAGTACCAGGTATCTCCCACCTTTAACCCATTTTTCGAAGGGAGTATCATAATGCCATCTATCGCAAACTATAAAATATTTCTGGCACTTCTTTTAGCCGACTTTTACGACTTCTGTGGCACTTAATGAGACAAATCACGCAATGGAGAAAAACATCGCTTTACTACTCTGTGTAAAAAGTATCGGGAATATGTCAATACAAAGACCCGCGTAAAAGAGGTCGTTCTAATTTTTTTACTGCATGTTGGTAGCACTGTACTGATTTAGCGCGCAAAGTTTGAGGGATCTGTCATTTAATTTGTTTTAAACTACTTTATTTTTGTTGGTCATAGTTTTGAGTTCTCGGCGATTTTTACAATGGAAAATATTGTTGAACAAAGAGTGTGCCTTAAATTTTGTGTTTCGAACGATATTTCATATGGCGAATCACTAAAAATGTTGCGAAATACCTACGGCGAATCGTGTATATCGAAAACAAGGGCTTATGAATGGTATAAGGCTTTTAAAGAAGGCCGAGAAGTAGTAGTAGACTTGCCTCGTTTTGGTAGACCTTCAACCGCTACGACCAAAGAAAACATCGACAAAATCAAGAAGCTAGTGCTCGAAAATCGACGTATGAGTCTGAGAGAGTTGGCTAGTGAGGTGAACATATCTTTTAAGTCCGTCCACAACATTCTCATTGACATTTTAGGCATGAAACGCGTCGCCGCTCGACTAGTTCCAAAAGAGCTCAATTTTGTTCAAAGAGCGCAGCGAAAGCATGTCGCTGAAGACATGGTTTCCCGAGCTTCTACGGATCCGACCTTTATGAAACGTATAATAACTGGCGACGAGACATGGGTTTATGAGTATGACATGCAAACAAGCCAACAGTCTTCAGAATGGCGTCTCGAAAACGAGCCGAAACCCAAAAAACCGCGGCAAAGTCGCTCCAAAATCAAGGTGATGCAGACAGTTTTTTTTGACTACCGTGGTGTGGTTCATTACGAATTCCTTCCAAAGGGAGAAACAGTGAATAAAGAATATTATTTAGGCATCATGAAGCGTTTGCGTGAGAGTATCCGCCGAAAAATAATGACCAACAAATATCCAATTTGATTCATAATAATTGAAATAAAAAATCAAAAGATACTTAACAATTAAGCGGACAAATTCAATTTATCGTGGGTCGCTACCTAATGTAAACGTTCAAATGATGAAGCTTTTAAAAAAAACTTTATATAAAAAACTCGTCGTTCCTGACAAGTCCATTACATTCCAATTTAGGATGATAGGTTAAATAAAAAGGTTAAAAAAGAGTTGCTGATAGCAATATGAATTATTTATTAGTTTATAATTATTTTATCAAGTCTTACTTAAAGAGATTAAATGAAATGAAATGAATTTTTAAAGTATAAATTTGACAAACGTAAACTCTATCCACATGATGGTAAGTGGATGCCGTAGCCTATCCTATAGACATGTAAAGCTGCCTTCAATTAAGAAGCAAAATCTAGATATGTTGCCATATTTGAGACCTAAGATGGAATGTCTCATTTCAAACAAAAGAGTCTTCGGTTCTCTACACTCACCATTTGAAACAAAGCAGCAAAGTTTCTTGGCGGTTATATTCTGTGGGAGCGTGGTCCTTTTCTAGTAATTTGTAGCATTAATGCAGTCACCTCGGATTGAATTAATGCTACAAATCTCAGATTGAATTAGTATAACTGCAGCTCTATCATGTAAAGTGATGTGTAAACCTATAATTGAATTTGTATAAGTCTATAATGTCCTTTCTAAAATTGTTTTATACGAATATATTAAATTATTACTATTGGTGTAACTTTATTAAAGAAAATTACACCAATAAAATATAAGTATATGGCTATATTTATTTATTATTCTTTATAACAAGTCCGTTGCAATTGTTTTATAAAATTTAAGAAAAATTACAAACAAACTAATTTTTATTTTTTTTAATCACATAAACTCCTTGCGGAATCGATTACTAATACCTAGCAATTTTTCCGTAAACCTTCAAGAAAAGAGCCTATTCTTTTTGAAAAGGCTAGCAACGTAGTTCTCCTGGCGTTGTAGTTGTTCCTGGAGTAGTCACTCACCATCTGGTGAAACTCACGAGCGCTTGATCCCTTTCATAAAGAAATAACTAATAGTTCATATGGCTGCTACAGTCCATAAACACCAGCAACCAACTTTAACCAAAATTCAAGCGGTCAAATTTGACCGCACCCACCCACAGCACTTTAACCCATAAATACTTATGTTTAGAGACTACTTTTCTAAGAAGAAGTTTGGCATTATAGAATCAATATGAAATTTTGCATTCTCTAGTGGAATAAAAACAGTTAGTAGGTAGTCATTTATCGTTTTACGTAAATAATTTCGAATAATATTTGGAAATAATTGTGATTTTCATGCTGCCGACATCCGATGGGTATGTTTTTTTTTGTTATCAAAATATAATAAAATCCAGGATCGCAGCAGTATATTGCTTGGCGGCAGAAAAAGCAAAGATGACAATGCGTAGTCAGACTTGTAGACAGAAAAGTTGTTCTACCACCTAAAATATATCAGGGCTTTAGTTTCAGATATGAAATTTAAGTAACATTAGTGATCCAAATCATTTAGATCTGATCTAAATGATTTGATCTGATCTGACTCTGCGTCAAATAAATAAAGAACATATTTTCACGTACAAATAAATTTTACCTGTTCTCATTGAAATATATGAACAGAGTTGTATGAGTGCTTCTACATAGTATATTAGCAGATTTTAAGATTTTTCACAATTACAAAAATGTGAAGGGTTTTCTGATATGAAAACACATCATCAGTCGATCCCTTTGCAATACAAAGTACGTTTAAAATATTTGCTTAATATAGTGTGATGGCTCATTATAATTATAAATAATTAATAAATAATTTCTATATAAAGCCGTAAAAATTATCTTAGAAGAAATATATTAAACTACAAAAATACATTAACAAGCATTAAGTTAAAATATATAAATAAATATATTTCAGACATTAAGTATTAAAATAAATTAAAGACTTAATATTGTTTTTCAAAATCTATAAATTCATTAAAAACTTTGTTAAAATATTCAAAATATGATAAATAATTGAAACACAAGTCTAAAATATTATGAAAATAAAGATAAGTAACATTTATAAAATAATTGGAATTTGAATTGGAATTCGTGTATAAAAGAAAATTGTCTAAGTAATTGAGAATGTTCTTGTATAAGAAAAATTTATATTAATTTATCAGGTGGACTGTGTGTTCGTTTGTCACGCTACTTTATAAAAAAATAAGTTTAATAATGTGACCAATGGACAGTGCTATGCTTGCAGTTTCTCTTCATGATAGACATAGAAATGAGGATATTCGTAGCATAACTAGAGCAACCACCAAAGCCCAACGGATCAATAAGTTGAAGTGACAATGGACCGGCCATATAACTCGAGGTACCGACATCCGATAGGGAAGCTCTCGAGTGGCAACCATGTACCAGTAAGCGAAGTGTTAGGCAGTCCTTCACTTAATGAAATGACGACCTGGTAAGAGATACAGGAAGTTGATAAATGCAGGACCGTTCTTTGTAGCATAGCATCTCTTAGGAGATGTTAAAGTTCCGCAATCGATTTGTGAAGACCAATAATGATTGATGGTGATGATAATGTTTTATAACAAAATTGGTTAACAGTAGGTTAAAGTAATAACCCTATTGATAATATCATGGGCATAGACTGACAGAGAATGTTATGTACTCGCCGTTTACTTACCTTACTTAAAATAATCAATCCGACTTAAGAGACAATTATTAATATATAACGAAATGAATAATGCTGTATCAAAAGTATTACACTGGTTTTACGTCAATAGGTTTCTTTTGAACGGTACTTAATACAACGAAATGTATTAAATTAACCTAATGTTAAACAAATTCCATTTACGTGAAGATGAGATATTAGTGGATACTGTGGCCCACTAATATCTCATCAGACAGGTCTACGTCTTCGATTAAGAATCACAATGCAGATGTTTTATCACCCTTGAGGGCAAAGAAATTCCACATTTCCAGTAAAAATGGTCTGTGGTCCTCTACTTACCATATGAAGAAGCAGCAGTATTCTGTGAGATCGTGCTAGTTCCCCTCGTTGAGCCATTCGTAAGTACTTCAACCATAACAGCTGCAGCGTGACCACAGCATACACTTACCATTAGGTGGGCTGTGTTTTCTTTTATCGCCCTTATTTAAAAAAAATATCATAGTCATCCATTACAGCCTGTAACTACTACTGAACGTTGATCTCCCCCATAGATTACCTCATAGGGTTGATTTGCCACAGTTGCTACTGAGCTTTTTTGAGTTTTTATCACGAAGATGCTGCTATTCATCTCCTGTTGTAGTTTTCCTCTGCCATAAGATGATATCGGGTAGTGTATTCTTCTACAGCCACTACACTGGTGAACTTGTACACTCGTGAATACTTCTATGACAAACAACGGGATGGATAAAAGCATAGCCCTATAAGGTAACAAAGTGAAGCATAATGGGCTTGACTTATTAGTGGCGCAGTTATTTTTTTATTTTTGAAGCTACTATAATTAGAAAGATGCTGTTACCCATATTTTTTTTCAGTTACCCTCTGTCATCGCTTCCGACATCTACATAATGACATGGGGTAGCATATTCTTTAAATGGATGTAATACTTCGGTATCAGTGCGAAATTTCTTAGATCTGTTCTCGATCTGTTTATATTTTCCACATTTTCGAAAAAGGTATAATTAATTTTGAAGTGAGTATCCCATCAATTCAAAGACCGTTATATTTAGGCCTGATTTTTCAGTCAACAGATAACTGTTATTCATATGATAGCATAAACAACAAATTAAAAATGACAATTGTAAATATAACAATTTCAAATTTATATTTGCTCAAGTTATAATTTATTTGATGGATAACTTTTGACGGATAAAAATAATGAAAAACAAATATAGTTTGAATAAAAATAATTGGAAAATAAAATCACAAGATACTTTACAAATTAGGGAACAAATTCAATTTGTCGTGAGACGCTACTCAACGAAACCGTTCAAATGATGAAGCTTTTTAAAGAATTTCCATAAAAATCTCGTCATTCGTGACGATTTCATTACACTCCAATTTAGGGTGAATGATTAATGAAGAGGTTTAAAAAAGTACTAAAGGTAGCGATATGATATATTTATTTGTTTATAATTACTTTATCAAGTATTATTAAAAGGATTAAATGAAATGAAACGATTTACACAATAAAAGTAATGAACAACCACTGTGGCTCATAGACATCTATCTTCAATAAAGAAAGAATAAATATCTTCAATTAAGAATCAAAATGCAGATGCGTCGTCACCCTTTAGGAATAAGATGGAATGCCTCGTTTTCAGTAAAAATGGTCTCCGGTTCTCTACACTCACCACAACAAACACAGGTTGACCGTTTATTGACTGTGTAAGAATATCTACTACTCCATATCGTTCCTTTGGTGTAGTAAGAGACAACAGCGGGAAAAAACAGAACTTGGACTGCAGCGTCTTCCCAATAGCAACCAAAAATGGAAAACCTACGGTTGCCCACCCGCCCGCCAGGCCTGGAAACTATGGAAAATATCCGCCTCACGTATAAATCTATAGCGGATGACTCAGCAGTATACCTTCGATAAGACATCAGTAACTGTTAGATTGACAAACAAACACACAGTCCATCTGACGATAAGTAGACACTGTGGCTCATAGACAGCTGCATCTATCATACATAAAGAATCAAAACGGAATACCTCGTTTCACTATAATCCGATTCTTTATACTCATTATAAGAAATATAGCAGCACAGCTGCTATTTCACAACGGTATTCTATGAGAGCGTGGTCCTTTTCCGGTCGAACCGATCAGTTCGTGCTACGACTTTGACATAGCTGCAGCTCTACCACTTATAATATTGTGTACACATAACTAATTCATTTATTTATTTATATTTAATTCAAAACCTTAATAAAGAATATTACAAAGAACGGACTAAATGACTTTAGGCATTCTTTCCTACTCAACCCGAGACGTGTGGAAAATAATAGGATGGATGTCAAAAATAACGGTTCCGTATATAAGAGCGTTGTTAGAATGAGTGTGTTTTCATGTACAAATAACTTTTACCTGTTGTAAGCGAAATATAAGAGTAGGATTGTATAATTTGTAAGTGCATTTAAAGAGCGGCTTTTGTAAAGAAAATACGAAGGGTTTTTTGATATGAAAGCACATTATCCCTTAGCAATACGAAGTGCGTTTAATGTGTACGTTAAATATAGCTAAGATTTTTTAAATATTTATTATTATTTGTTAAAGTCCTATTAACTATGGTACAATACCAATAATGACTTCGTTTCCTCGCTGACTGGTTACACCTTAACCTTTTTTTAAAGGATAGGGTGACAAACGAGCACACAGTCTACCTGATGGTAAGTGGTTGCTGCGGTCCATAGACATTTACATCTATCCTCGATTGCAAATAAAAATGCAGATACGTTGTCAACCGTGAGGACTAAGATGGAATGCCTCGTTTCCGGTAAAAAGGGTCTCCGGTTATCTACACTCACCATACAAACACAGCAGCATTAAGCTACTATTTGACGCTGGTATTCTGTGACAGCGTGGTCCTTCCCCGGTCAGGCCGAACCATTCGTGCTACAACTATACTACTAATATAACTGCAGAATAGCTCTAACACGCATAATACCTCATTAATATATAACATAGCCTTGAGACGAAAAAAGAACCAGCCCTCAGGTCTTCAGCGGCGACTTATATCTTCACGTCAAATTTATTAATGCTATAAGCGACAACCTTAGCGTTCGTTCGAAAACGCCATTTCATTAATTTATTCATATAATATACATATATCTTAAAATTAACACACTGAGATCCGAGCAAATAATTAAATGGTGTGTACCTAGTTTTAAGAACACTTTCTTCTGTTATGTCACATTTAAATCGCATTAAAATAATTAGTATTGAATTAATTACATACATATAATTATTAAATTTATATACAAAAAAGATGCAACAGGAAAAAAAGACTGACTGAGTCTGAGATTATGCTTCGTTTACTTTTCTTACGTTTCGACGTTGGTGTGTCGTTCCGAATGTAGTGTTGTTAAGAGCAGACGTGTTGAATTTAGTAGTGGCAGTGATTGTGGGAGAGAGATGTGCTCCACAAACTGAGGAAGGAACACTTTTTTTTACACCTATAGATATTTATTTTTCACTTTTTATATAAAGAATTTTCAAAAAATATTGTTAATTCTATTAATAGTCTGGCATTCAAGTTTACAAACACACACAAATGAAAATTTTATGGCATCTATCGCGTATAATTTCATACGTTTTAATTTTTTTTTAATTCCAAATATGCCAAGTAGTGACGGTTGAGAATATACACTACCCCATAATCGTCTCGCACGCAGACTCGGCGATCTCTAGTCTCCTGAACAAGCCGGTTTCCGAAAAGTCTTCCGTACCATAGACCACATACATACCGTACAGAAGACCGAAGAGTACAATCTGACACTATGTCTCGCGTATGTGGACTATGAGAAAGCCTTTGATTCCCTTGAAATTTGGGCGGTGCTACAGTCCCTTCAGCGGTGCCAAGTTGACTGTCGGTATATCTAAGTGCTCAAATGACAGACAGCAGACATGCAGGAAGACGGTGGATGCAGGTGGCTCCGAACCGTGCTTTCTGGTATTCCTTGGGGGAGGCCTTTGTTCAGCACTATACTTGTGAAGGGCTATTAGGATGATGATGATGATGAATTTCTTCATTTATTGGTCACATAGTTTCGGGTTACTGAAGGTCCTGGTGTCATTGTTAACCCTTCATCATTTAATAATTAAGTTTATGTGAAATCAAGTGGTGTGCTTGGGTTTGATTTCATTTTTACAAACTATGGGCTTTCAAGCAAATCCAACCTAATTGTGGGAACGATTCTGGTCATGTTCACTGACTGCCAAATTCCCGGAGCGTTTGTGATATACCCCAGGCCTTACTTAGGTTGTACTTCAAAACACACACGGAACAAGTATTTGTATGGACTACAGGTAATTTTTCTCGGATTAGATCTGGATGTTTGTCCTCGTGAAATTTATATATGTAAACTACTCCTACGATAAAGGAGAAAATCCTAGTATGGTCGTCTTCACGTCAGCTATGTGTTCTATTGTTTGCTGATGTAAAGAATCAGCGCTCCGGGAAATCTGGAGTCTGTGAACATGTACAGGATCACCCCGTCACTACATCAGATTTGATAGACCACAAGTCCTAAAGAACAACGACTACTTCCAATAAAGATTTGCGAGGATACTGAAATCAAAAAACATACTAATTTCAATAGAGAAGATGGCTGGGCGCTACCATCTGCTTGGGATCCTATGATTAATAAAATTAAGTTCCAACGTAAGCATGCACCTACAAGACTTCAAAATACTATAAGCTCATAATTCTTTAACTGTACTAAAAGTTAACTAAAGGTAGCCCTGGTTAACTACAATATTGGGACACCAAACTCACAAAGTACTCGAAAAGTCGGGGATTTAAAACAAGTTAGTACACGCGATAAAATCCGTAAAACTAGGTTTAATTTAAGTTTGTAGTGTTTGCTTAAATATTAAGAATTATTAATATTTCAGATCAAACTTCTAGAATATAATATATAAGCTAATTGCTAATTGGAGCATCATCCCATGGCGCAATAAAACGATTCTTTGAAATCTATCTCCTCCGTAACCCGTACCTACGCCAATTGACATAATTTTTCGGCAATTATTGTAGCTCAATGAAGACAAGGTTTGTAAACAATAAAAATCTGAAATTGAATTTTTCTTTTCTTTTACTATCTAATCAATTCGCTAATTTACATTTGCGCAATGTCACATCTGCATCCGCTCTAGTAATTGCGAAGAGCTGGCATAACGCTAGCATATATTACATTGAGTATGCCTCAGGTTGAAGTAACAAAACGCCTATAGTAAAAAATAATGGATTTTTTACGAGAAACATAACAATATTTTTACATGCTAGAGCCAAGCTGCAGATATATTACTGGTAAAATTGTAGCACGAATGGATCCGGTCGACCTGGGAAGGATCACGTTCCCGCAGAATACCAGCGTAAATAGCAGCTTAACACTGCTGTGTTTAAACTGCTGCACGTATGGTGTGTTTTAGAATCGAAGACCCTTTTAACTAAAAACGAAGCATTCCAGCTTAGTCCTTACGGATGACAGCACATCTGCATTTTGATTGGTAATCGAGGATAGATGTAGATGTCTATGGGCCACATAAACAACTTACTTTTGGGTAGACTGTGTGCTCGTTTTTACCCTTATCGTATATAAAACAGGTGGTAAAATTAAAAATTTTGTACAACTGACAAAGAGACATTCTGTCTTAGTCTCCAGCACAGACCACCCAGCCTATAAGAAACCATTACGATTCTCTAATTAAATTAGTCTGTCAAGATTAAAAGAAAGAAAGGTGTGCAGGCGGCGCGAGAGACGTAACTTAAGAGACTATGAAAACGTAATGTAATTACAAACAAATGAATGATGCGTAAAATACACCGATAAATACATGTAAAGTTCTTTAAAATGTATACATCTATTTTACAATACTAATCGCTGACCATAAATCCGTTAAGAGCAGAATGTGCCTAAGAAAGTTGGGAATCCGCAGGGTGCCGCAGTGCCTTAGCAATTAGTGGCTGTGCTTGGGGCCGCGGGTTCGAATCCCGCACGGAACCAATATTTGTATTGCCTACAAATAATTGTTCCGGGTCTGGGTGTTTCTCCTTGTGCAATTTATGTTTGTAAACTGCCTCCACGATACAGGAGAAAATCCTAATGTAGGGGTAACTTTATTTTTTTTTAAATTCGTAAGTAAGTAATTAGTTAATTACCAAACTAAACCTTGAAATAGCATACCTAAGCGCTATATTTTGGACATGCATTAGATTTACTCCCTGCAATTCCTCAGAGCAATCCCCGTGGATTGCCAGTGAGTCAAGCCAATCGGAAAGAGCTCAGTTGCCAAAGACACGAACGGCTTTGCGCTGAATGCGACCAAATGGAAGGAGCTAGCTCTGGGGAGCTCCAGTTCAGAGATGGGAACAGCCTTGTAATGTTTCTGGCGGTGGCCTCGCATCGCCGACAAAAACATACGGAATATCTTTTTCTATACCCGATAGAGGACAATCAAATGGCAAATTCAAGGAATTATTTGTGATTTTTAGCCACATACTACTATTACGAAACACACCACCATCACTAATACGGTCCTGACTTCCAACATTAGCAAACATAATTTTATAATTGCTATCTACTAATGCTAAAATCACAATATAATCTTTTTATAATTTCATAAATCTGATCCACTGTGTGCAGAGCTTAAAATCACGATATGCTTGCCATCAATCGCACTAATGCAACGCGGAAATATGTTTCTCCTATCAATAACCAATATTCTGGTGACTTTTTCAGATGTGGCAATAAAGCAAAGAGTTAACATTTTAACCGACTTCAAAAAAGGAGCTTCTCAATTCGGATTTTTATATTTTTTATGTATGTTGCAAAATTCTATTTAATTCGAAAGAGGTATATTCAGAAATGGTCTCATTTAAATTTCGTTAAGATCTGATGCTGATTTCGGAGGGACAACGGAAATATTCAATAAATCGCAGCAAATCGACCGCGATTGCTGCTATCACATATCGCATTGTTTATGTAACAACATCACGGTGGTCCCCTCTAAAGGTGTTTACGTACCAGATGTGTTCAATATACCACGATATACACTAATTTTTGTCGAAGTTGAACTGAAGAAGGTTGTATAAAATATTTTTACCACTTTTAAGACTTAACTAAAAGTGGGATACAGCTCAATATTTACAGAAATTTCAAGGGCACTTATAAAATATGTAAATATTACGCAAAAATTTTAAATTATTATGTTCCAGGTAATTTTTATGAATACGACGTATCTTCAGTGTCTCCTGTTACCGAATCATTTCCTACGCCAAATCGCAAAGTGCGGCGAACAAAAAAACGTACAAGCTCTTCTCAAATACAATCAAATTTGTCAAACATTAACTACTTTAAGCAGGATATGAGATACCAATAGAAATGTTCAAGAGGATGAAAGTGGTTTTTATGCCAAGTTATTAGCTTGTAAACTTACCGATATATTCACCTAAATGTAATTTAAAAAGTAAACTCTTTTTAAAAGCAGCCATTGACGCCGCTTGGGACGTGAACAAATATTTACTTACTCCTGTCATACAATTATCGCCCTACGTTCGAACGTTTTTTGTCTTACATTGTATATTCGGTGTTTGCAGAATTTCAAACAAGCTAAATTTAATTATCGTAGCCCCTTAATTAACTTTTTTTTATTTCTACAGAAGCTCTAAGAAAAATAATACAATAAAACGATTTTATGAACATTTAATTGTTAGTAATAGAACAAACTCGCTGGCTGAACAGACGTTTTGCGTTTTACTGTAGATAAGGCGGTAAGATACACTCTAGATTTCTTACTGCGTCAACACACGTCAGAACACGTTTTGAATTTATTAACATGCGTCAGAACACGTTTTGAATTTATTACGAACTTGACTACAGCGCCACTTATTGCATCTTTGATTGGATTAGATGAATTATAAAGCCATACTTCAGCTATATTATGGAAGAAGCACGTATAAACTGACTCGACCGGGGAGGACCAAGCTTTGTTACGGAATATCTTAAGTTAATTAGGAATTCTCTTACTCGAACAACTTCTTTGTGGAATCGTTTAACCGCCAATTTTTAGAGACCGAAACGACTAAGGAACTTCAGGAAACGAGCTCACTCCTTTTTAAAAGAACAGCAGCGTTCCTGCGATTTCCGTGTTGCAATTTTTCATGATGATAGAATGTAAAGTGTAAAATGTAATTATTTTACACTTTACATTCTTTTATCTTTAAAGCTAATTTCGTTTTATCCCCGATTTTATCCCTGAGTTAAAAATGATTCGTCCCTTTTACGCAAAGGTCCAAAGTATAACTTAACACCTTCGTCCTCCCAAAAAGCGTTAGAGACTGTGGCCGTTGACGCGAAGGTGGCTGTTGTGATCGGGAAGAAGTATAACATCTTTAAAAGTTAGCTAAAGAGATTCAGTAAAAGCCGAAAAAGGAAATATGTACTGGTGTCATTATGGAGAATAGCGGGTACAGCCAGATGGTTAACGATGTTATCCAAGGCCTCTCTCAAGGTCGACTTTGAGCTATTGGTGTCTGATCCAACCAAAAAGTTTACTTCGGATATTTAAGTATGTACACAAAAGTCGTCATATGTTTTTCCCAACCACAACTTGTCTCGCAGCCATCTTGTTCCAATGAAACCTCAAGCAACCACTTTATATGGGTTACCAAAAATACATAAAGAACATTCATCATCATTCATGTTCCTATTCGTCCGTCTGTCTCATATATACCCCAGCACCACCATATTATTTCCTTTGTGCACCAGCTTATTTCCTTGCTAAAAATTAAACTTCCTCCTTCGGTTTCAACCCAACTTATAGCCTTAAAAATACTTTAGATATCATTTCCAAAATCAAAGATATTCGTGTTCCATCTAAATCTATGTTGTTATCTTTAGACGTTGTTAGTCTTTTCACAAGTATCTCATCACCTGAACGTTTGCGTTTACTCGCAGATCTCTTTGATAAACGTCGTCTACAACCCGGGGAAATAAATTATCTTCTTAACTTAAACTCTCTCTGTATAAAACAAAATCATTTCCGACTTAATAACCGTTTCTATCTACAAAAAAAGGGTTAGCTGTGGGGTCCTTTCTAAGTCCGCTTATGGCGGACATTTTCGTTGATAGTTCCGAAAAACGACATATAGTTGTCAACCAATATATCTTATACTATTACCGATATGTACACGACATAATTATTTACTGGACTGCCACAAGGAGACAACTAGACGTTTTCTTTAATAAAATAAATAGGGTTCATGACAAAATTAAATTTATGCTTGAATTGGAACAAGATTGCTCCCTTGATTTTCTTGACTTGACAATAATAAGAAAAGAGTCTTTGCATGTTTTTCAAATTTATCGAAAGCCAACTCATACCGAAACGGTCATCCCCGCGTCATTCTGTCAGGTAAAGTAAGAGTTTTATATAGACAAGCGTTACAAAATTAAAAACAAAAAGAATACTAAGAAAATGCAAACTAATTGCACAGGATGCGTGAGCCGTGCTAGTGGCATTATAATAAATGTTAAATGTTCAATCTTAAATCAAGTTCATCCGTCAATTGATCGACCGTCAGTGTCGATGTTGCTCGTTTCACACAGCCCTTCCAATCGCTTTGTTCTGTTTGTACTAAAAACCTTATTCATAGATCAAACGCTGAGAAAACTGAGTCTTGTAACCCTTGTCTGTATCAAACTGTTATTAATTGCGATGTCACAAAGATTTGGCTGTATGGTCTACAATACCTTCGCCTACTAGAAACCTCAATTTAAGCCAAAAAAATAATAACGCCGGGGAATTATACCGAAGTGAATTAGTTTTTAAAATGTTTTCGAAATTATGAAGTGTCCGATCTATTCAAATAATTATAATGTAAATTATTTCTTTTTAAAAACGAGTAATTATTGTAAAGGTTTCATGCGTGTTGATTTATAGACCATTTTAACAATGTTCTTTAAGAAATAGACATCTAACAGAAGTTTCAGTTTACACGTAGTAGAATGCTATAGCTATGATTGTAACACTCATGAGACGGCTCGACTGAGAAAAGACCACGCTATCACAGAATACAAGCGTAAAATATTAGTCCAATGCTAATGTGTGTCGGCGAGTGTAGAGAACTGGAGACCCAGCTCACTGGAAACGGGACGAACCATCTTAGTTATTAGGGGTGATAACGCATGTGTATTTAAATCTTATTTAAGGATAGATGTAGATGTCTATGGGTAATGGAATCCACTAACTATCAGTGGGACTGTGTGCTCGTTTGTCATCCTTATTCTACAATTCTTACATCGAAAAAGCAATCAAATTTTCATTTCACTCTATACTTTCGAATTTTATACGTGGTACCGCCACGCTACAGCTATAATACGTATTGTAGCACGAATGGGACGGCTCGACCGGGGAAGGACCGCGCTCTTACAGAATACCGGCGTAAAATAGCAGCTTAATACTGCTGTGTTTCACATGGTGACTGTGGAGAACCGGTGACCCGTTTTAATGGAATCGAGGCATTCTATCTTAGTCCTCAGGGGTGACAACGCGGGGTATGAAGTCAGAAGTCCTCCACGTGTGTCTGGTAGTTGCGGGTCCCTCTCGATACGTCTGGAGGGAAGAGCAGCTACTGGGCCGGTGCACCCTGGGCGCGGCGGTAATCTTCCTCGAGAAATGAGAAGAAATTCTTATTCCTTGGGGAATGTTGCTGCCGCGGCTAATTATTCTGACATGGGGGGGGGGGTCCGTCCCGGACCAACAGTGCGTTCCTCCGCGTGACCCTCTGATCAGCAGAGGGCATAGCAGAGGAGTGAGGGCGGGATCGGTGTGCACTTACCCTGCCTCCGGGCAGACAGTGAAGGATTCATCCTTTGCTGTCACCGCCGGTCTCGTAATCCCAGTATCGAAGTGTCGTGGATCAAGTCTCGCGGCTTTGATAGGGACCGAGGGTCTTGGCTTAATCGCCCGGACCGCGAAGGAGAAAACCTCTATAAAAGTTACTCCGAATCCCAAGCGGCGACGCACCGCGAGGGGATGGATGGCTGACGGGGTTCTATGAACAAATCAGTCGCTAGTGCGCTCCTCGCCAGGGTACCTGCAGACCCCCTGGCAAGTAATAAATCCTCTAAATCTGCTTACCTTGGTACAGGGGTCTCTGCCAAGGTGGACCTTTAATTCCCCCATACTCGTGGGTACAAAACGGAAAAAACCAAAACCAAAACCAAAACCAAAACCAAAACCGCCGGCAACGGCAACGTAGAGGAGAGGAGGAACGATGCGGGGTCAGAGTCCGACGCCGCATCGAGCGGCGTGGGAGGCCCAGAGAGCTCCCGACGCGTGGGGCCTGGGACCGCGGAGACCAGTAAGTTCTTCCGCAAGCGGTCCAGGCGGGATGGCGATCTGGGGCTGTCATCCGGTGAAGAGGAAGTTTCGGCCTGGAAAATCCCCACCAACAGGCGGGGCGGGCTGAGAGGCAAGGGGAATGCCAATCAGAGAGCCGAACGAGTGGCAAAACTTGCCGAGGAGGGGCGCCACCCGGGCGATACGGCTCGGGTATCAGGCGAAGAGACGAGTGCGACTGGCGGCTCCGAGGTGGAGCGTAAGGCCAGATTCGTAAAGGAGGTGGAGGCCGCGATCAAGGTCGTGGCCAGTGCCGGTGGAGAACCAGGTTCTGAACCTGGTCCGGCAGGAGCTGGCTGCCTTCCAGCACCGGTTCTCCGTGCTGGAGGGCATCGTCCTGCGCCCCCCCCCCCCCGTTGGGGCGAACAAGACGGCGGCGAGGCCGGCAACGGTCTCGTACGCGGTGGCCACGGCTGCCGCATCCAGGCCGGGGCCGTCCAGCCAGCCCTCGGGCGGGGTGCAGTTGCCCCTCCCCCCCTGAAAAGCCGGCTCTGGCAAATCCGGTACCGGCTGAACCGGCTCCGGCTAAGCCGGCGACGGGAAAGAGAGGCAAGACGAAGGCGAAAAAGGGCAAGGCGGCAGCACAGGTGGTGGCTGCACCAGCCCCAATGCCAGCGGCGAATGTACCAGCGCCAGCGGCAAGCCAGCTTCCGCCGCCATCACCGCCCCCCCAGCTCCCTACACCTCCCGCGGCTGAAGCCGGTTGGCAGGTGGTCGGGGACAAAAAGAAGGGGAAGAAGGCAGCCAAAAAGGCCAAAGAGCAGGAGCGGCAACGCCAGTTCAGGGCGCGCAAGATCGCGGCTAGGCTCCGCGCCCCGAAGACCGCAGCTGTAGTGATTACACTACAGCCGGACGCGGAAAAGAAGGGCGTTACCTACCGCGATCTGCTCGCGAAGGCGAAGGAGGCGGTGGATCTCGGGGAGCTCGGGATCACCGGGGGCCTCCGGCTCAAGTCACCCAGACGGGGGCCCGTATGCTGGAGGTCCCCGGGGACTCCAGTGGCGCAACCGCGCATGCTCTGGCTGCGAAGCACAGAGCGTCTCTGGACGCGGACGAGACCTGAGTGTCCAGGCCCGTCAGATGTGCAGACCTGCGCATCATGGGTCTGGACGACTCGGTATCGGAGGAGGAGTTGGTGGCCGCCGTCGCCAGGTCCGGATGGTGCACTACTGACCAGGTCAGGTCAGGCGCCATACGCCCGGACCAACAGGGTATGCATGCCGCCACGGTGTGCTGCCCTGTTACGGCGGCCAAAACCATAGTGGAGGCCGAAGGCTTCTGGTGGGCTGGGTCTCAGCGCAGGTTAAGCTGCTGGAGCCACAGACCTCTGAGGTGCTATCGCTGTCTCGTGGGGCACCACATATCAGTGAGATGCGCCTCGGAGGTTGACCGCAGTGGCCTTTGCTTCTGCTGCTGTCAGCCCGGACACATATCGGCGACCTGCTGCGCCATGCCGCACTGTGATGCATGTGCGGCGACTGGCAAGCCAGCCGATCACCGGGCCGGAAGCAAGGCCTGCGTGCCACCCGCCAAGGCCAAGGTAGGGGAGGGTCCTCCGCCATCACCGCCTCTGTGGCCTCCGCCGCAGCTGCAACTGCCGCCGACACCGCTGTCACTGTCCCCGCCGCCGCCATCGCGACACCGACGCCCGCAGAGGGGCCCCCCGTGGAGGAAGCTGAAATGGAATGCCTATAACGGCCCCATTAAGCTTCCTCCAGGCGAATATCCACTGCACCTGCGCTCAGGATCTGTTGCCCTAGAGCATGGCGCAGTGGTCGATTAACATCGCTGTGGTCGCTGAGCCGTATTTTGTCTGGCCTAGGGAGGACTGGGTGGCGGACCTTAACGGCTCAGTGGCCATCATCTCTTCGGCCGCTGCCGGTACCCCGACCCTTGAAGGTGTCAGGAGGGGTCAGGGGTGCGTAGCAGCACGGTTCGGGGAGTTCGTCGTTGTGGGGGTGTACTTCTCCCCGAACCGATCTCTCGCCGAGCTCCACAACTCTCTTGCAGAGCTGAGAGCAGTCGTCGTCGGAAGTTATCCCCTCCCCGTACTTGTCCTCGGGGACTTCAATGCCAAAGAACTTGGCTTGGGGTTCTCGTCGTACAGATGTGCCGGGTAGGATGGTGGAAGACTGGGCTCTGGAGACAAGCCTGGTCGTCCTAAATCGGGGTTCTGTCCCCACGTGTGTGCGGTTGCGGGGCGAGTCGGTGGTGGACATCTCGTTCGCTAGCCCCGCTCTGTCGACGCGTGCCATTGACTGGCGTGTCATGGAGGGGGTGGAGACCTACTCCGACCACCGGTACATCCGGTTTGACGTCTCCACCCAGCCCTCGAGTGCGCCAGTCCAACAGGCCCCGAGTGGTCCGCGTTGGGCGCTGAAGCAGCTGGACCGGGAGCTCCTCCTGGAAGCCTCGATTGTGCAGGCCTGGGTGTCGTCCCCGGACAGGCCTGCCGACGTCAATGATGAGGCAGCATGGTTCTAGGAGGCCATGTCCGAGATATGTGACGTGGCAATGCCCCGCGTCCGGCCAGAAAGCGCCCGGCGTCAGGTGTATTGGTGGTCGCGTGAGCCGACGTCTCTGCGCGAGGCGTGTGTCTCCGCGTGGCACCTGTACACCAGGAATTGCAGGCTCCGCATTCGTCCACCGAATACGGCACCCATTGAGGCGGAGCTGTACGAGGGATATAGAGCGGCGAAGACCGCTCTCCGGGAGGCTGTCCTGCGAGCCCGGGATCGGGCCCGTGAGGAGATGCTAGAGACTCTCGACAGAGATCCGTGGGGGCGCCCTTACAAGATGGTACGGGATAAACTCCGCACCTGGGCCCCCTCGCTGACGCAGAGTCTCGGGCCCCAGCTCGTGGAGGACGTGGTGAGCGCTCTGTTCCCTGCGCGAGGGGAACATCCGGCCCCACCCATGGCTCCGCTACCTGCGGTGCCGGAAGCGGACCACCAGGACGACGATGACGACATCCCGGAAGAGACCGGGGTAGACCTGAGAGTGGCGGTACGTAGGCTCACGGCCAGGAATACCGCCCCAGGATCCGATGGCTTGCCTGGCAAAGCCTGGGTCCTGGCCTCGGAGGCTCTCGGGCCCCGACTAAGCGCATGCTTAGAGAGAGGCCAATTCCCGCTTCGTTGGAAGACGGGGCAGCTGGTCCTCATTCGGAAGCCGGGGCGCCCTGCGGACTCTCCGTCCGTATACCGGCATACCGTGGTGCTGCTCGACGAGGTGGGCAAGCTCTTTGAAAGAGTCATTGCAAACCGCCTCGCCGAGCACCTTGCGGGGACGGGGCCGGATCTTGCGGAACACCAGTTTGGTTTCCGCAAGAGGCGCTCTACGGTGGACACCATCATGCGCATGAGAGCCCTCACGATGGGGGATGCAGTGGCCAGAGGGGGGTTGTCTTGGCGGTGTCTCTCGAAATCGCCAACGCCTTCAACTCCATGCCCTGGAGCTGCATTAGGGAGGCACTCCGGTATCACCGGGTGCCGACCTATCTCCGTCGTATAGTCGGGGACTATCTGACGGACAGGGCCGTCATCTACCCCGGTCGCAACGGTGAGTGGAACCGGCGAGAGATGTAGTACGGTGTACACAGGGGTCGGTTCTGGGGCCACCTCTGTGAAACATCGGTTGCGACTGGGTGCTGCGCGCCGACCTCCCTACCGGCGACAGCGTAGTTTGCTACGCTGACGACACGCTGGTACTGGAACAAGGGGGGTCGTACGAGACGGCGGCGGAAACTATGACACGCGGGGTTGCGATAGTCGTTGAGAGGATTCGGCAACTGGGTCTCGAGGTGGCTCTGCACAAGTCCGAAGCCATGCGCTTCCATGGTCCTCGGAACAGGCCACCACCTGGATCCTCAGTGATGGTAGGAGGGGTATCCATCGGCGTCGAGTCGACGCTGAAGTACCTAGGACTCGTCCTCGACGGCCGATGGAACTTCGTTGAGCACTTCCGACGTTTGGCTCCCAAACTGGAACGGACCGGGGCTGCCTTCAGGCGGGTCCTGCCGAACCTGGGGGGGCCAAACGCCTCCTGCCGGAGGCTCCACGCGGGGATCGTGCGATCCATGGCCCTTTACGGGGCCCCGGTGTGGGCGCGTGGTTTGGCGCGGCTTGCCGTCCACCACCTGAACGCGCCCCAAAGGGTGGTTGCCGTGAAAATGTTTCGCGGCTATCGCACGATCTCCCGCGAGGCGGCGAGCCTCCTTGCCGGATTGCCGCCATGGGATCTGGAGGCGATAGTCCTCGCGCGCCTGCACGAATGGAGCACGGAGGCACTATGCCGGGGGGAAACCCTGATGCCGCGGCAAGTTGTCGCGCAGCGGACAGACTTCCGGCACGATCTCATGGCGACATGGAGAGAGCGACTGTCGCAACCCCGTGCTATGCACGCCACTATAGCGGCGATAAGATCCCTCTTTGAGGAGTGGCTTGAGAGACGCCACGGCATCCTCACCTTCCGCCTGACGCAGGTCCTCACCGGACACGGTGTGTTCGGGAGGTTCCTGCACCGAATCGGGCGGGAGTTTATTTATAAATATGCTTTTTATTTGAAAAAATACCAGTCATCCTGCATATACATGAATAGACAGAATCATAATATAAAATTAACATTTAAAGAAAGGAAAAGACGACCTTCTTTTTTAAAGTTCCGTAATCGAATAAAAATTAGCCTATAAATAGCCCCGGGTGACTAACTACATACAAACAAAGTTTCATAGGAATCGGTCCAGTAGTTTTTGAATTTTTCGTGAATCGTGAATGCACAGACAGATAGACATTAAGACATACCTGGTAGAGCTGTGCTGCAATTACTAGTAGTAAGTATTTTGTACCACGAATGGGTCGGCTCGACCGGGGAAGGACCACGCTCTCACAGAATACCATCGTAAAATAGTAGCTTAATAGTAGCTTAACGCTGCTGTGTTTCGTATGGTGAGTGTAGAGAACCGGAGACGCTTTTTACCGGAAACGAGCCATTCCATCTTAGTCCTCATGGGTGAGAATGCATCTGCATTTTGATTGGTAATCGAGGATAGACGTAGATGTTTATCGGCCACAGCAACCACATACCATCAGGTGGACTGTGGGCTCGTTTGTCACCCTATCCTATGAAAAAAGATATCCTATGAAATACATACAAAAATTCTAAAAACCACTAATTTAGATTCAGTACCCTTTATTTAGTCCCCTGCACTTGCTTAGTGATTAGAATTACAGGCACGACTTTTCTACAGATTTATTTTATGTATAGATTATAAGATCCCAAGCAAATGATAGCACCCAGGCATCTTCTCAGTTGAAATAAGATTGCTTTTTCAATTTAATAGCCTTGAGTATCATCCTTGGTAGGGGTTAGTGTTCTTTACAGAGGATTTGCAGTCTATAAAATTTTACTTCCCAGAGCGTCGAAATATAAAATAAGAAATTATTTCTTATATTTACGCGAATTCTACACATTAAATAAACTATTTTTTTTTATACGGATTTCTCTCTTTTAATTATTACTTAATCACGGGGGCCATGAAAGAACCACTATATAAAGCGTCGAAAACGTAAGAATTTTATTTTTATAAAAATTAACCTCAACAAAATTCATATAATTAGTTTCACTAACAACGACAAATTATAAAATCCCCTGTAAAGGCAGCACAATCCATCACCTTATTTCGTCCCATAAGTGTGGTGAAACCACTACTGTAGAAAAAGATAGAATTACCTCTTCCGATTCCAGCTTTCGATATACTTTCTCGGACAGATGTTAAATGTTCAGTCCGACGACGAACAGCAGCGTCTAAAGCGCTACTGGAGACCAAGGTAAAATTAAACTCGCTAACTGATATGTCCTAGGCGTATAATCTCAGTGCCGGCTATAAACGGGTTTGTTGTAGCAATACGAATTGCACATCGCACCCCATATATTTTGTTGGCATCGTGTGAGCGTATAGCGTTATGATGTGTTGGCTGTCTTTCGGATTGGGGAGACTGTATTTAGTAGCACTTTTATTTGAAAAAAAAACATACTCAATACTATGTCTTAGTGCAATAGCTATATGATACGTGAAAAACGTATCTGAATTTCGATTGTTGACGTATATCTAGCCACATCATTCGCTGATCATCAGACTGTGTGTTTCCTTGTCGTCCCTTGATCTATGAAAAAGCAACTTATTATCAGGTTGGACTGCAAGTTCGTGTAACTTCAGTAGTATAAAAAAAGAAACGAAGAAAAGTAAGCTGATGCCTATTTTGCAGACTAGAATTGTGCTTTATGTTTAAGTAACATCTTTAAGACTAAATTCTAAAGAAAAGCTAATTAATAAGGTGTAGACATGGATTACTTCATTATCGTACTCATTAAAGGCGTCTGCGTGAATTGTGAATGTGCTCGCGTAAAGTAAAAGCTTTCTAGAACGTGATTAATTATTGTCGTCCTACTTAGCTCGTATTTTAACGATGAATGGAAACATTTCAAGCATTATTTTTTAATTTAACTTAACTATTCAAATTTGACTTAATTTAACTACTCAGATTGCAATACATTTTACCGGCTGTTTTTTAATTAAAAATTTACCACTACGGAATCCGAGTATGAAGGCACGGAATTAAAAAAATAGGGATGGCCTAAAGCACTCTAAATCGTTCATTCAATACAGTCTCCCAAAGCTCAATTCTTAACATACACAGACTCTCTCTTGGATTGCCTCATATGGGAGATTTGACATATTTGACACACTTGACAGATGAGTTTACAAGCGCAGTTTTAATACGGCTATTATTAAGACTGCTGTTCATCTCCTGGTGTTTCCTTCCGTCACATATGCACCACTCACTGGGCGATTAGAGTTGGATATTATCATCATTCTTACCTGTAAAGGTTCAAAATTATTTACAATAAAGCGGTTACAGTAAGCGTATTGTACGTAGCCTATTGTTTCATAATGCAACGCAATGAAATAGCCATTTCAAATGTATACCAATGTAAAACAGGTAGAGTTGTAGTCTCGATCGATGTAAATCGAGTATATCTAAAATATTTTTACTTTCAAATTACGAACCCAATTAGTTTTACCATCGTAGTTTCTTATTTTTTTTATCTCCTCATTGCCTAGAATGATGAATTTTGAACTAATTGTATATATATATATATATATATATATATATATATATATATATATATATATATATATATATATATATATATATATCATATCCAGTATAACTCAAAAGGAGACGGGCGAATTTGAGCCTAACCGTTACACAAGTGAAATATTTATCAATATTTTTTTACAGTTTTTTTGTAGTTAATAATGAAATTTAAAGCAGTTTTATCACGGGAAAAGAAATTAAATATTAAATAAAAATAATACTGACTTCCGTTTTTTTCATTTTTAAACTGCCGGATAAAATAGGTTAGTTAATCGATTTTAATACAAAAATGGAAAAAAAAGAATAAAAAGTAATTCAGTGTTTTCTTCTTTAGGTAATTAGGAAACTTATTATTTAAATAATGGTTTCCTCGTGACACTTAAGGTTTCCAAAAAATCGTAAAACAAATTGACTGAACCGATTAATAAATCGATTTCACAATCGATTATCAATGTTTTATACAGGCCACAAAGCGAAAATGTCAACGTTAGTTCAAAAACTCAAGCGTCGATCAAATCATTTGTTACGTTTGTTTGGCTCTGATCTTACGGTGGTAGTGAATATTTTCTGTTGTTTTTGTGTGCTGCAATAATATTCCGATCTTTAACGACTCTGGCTACGTGTAAAAGATTCTGACGGTTTCTTTTCTGATTTTACAAGAATACAACATCTACAAAAGGATAACTTAAATGATTTTCCCCAGCTCACACATAGTGATTTAATAAAAATATCTTTAGGTATTTATCAAATTAAGTAGGCTAGGTCCCATTATGGAGAACACATACGACAAGATGGGCGATATGAAATAAAAGTGTGTCGAGAAACGGTTAGCAAACCTACTGAGAGAACTGTCAATATCCAAATATTCTAGCTGGTTATTAAGTGGTCGAATAAAATCGAGACATACTTAAGCTCAGAAACATATTTTACATATTTTAGTTGACAGTTATCATAATGGTAGAGAGGCCATCAAAGGGTATTATTGTAATTGCTTGGTAAGAAAAAGAACTGTAGGTTGCTGTTGTCATGTAACGTCCATAATATGGTACCTAAGCTGGGTAAGGCATCAAGAGAATTTAATACCGCATGCACCGTTTTTAGACGATATTTCACTTGTTTATTGTGAAGTGGACGATTAATAAGTCAATAAAGAGAAAGAGTTTTTAATTCATACTCCCTCAGCTTTTTTATAATTATTTCAAACCTCTAGAATTTAGTTGGACGGCGACGTCTGAATCCTCTATGTGTGAATGTCCTACAGTACATAAAATTATGTTAGACTAGTTTACAATAAAGTCTAGTAAATATTTTCTTACACTGTAATGGGAGAGCTCTGTGTAAGAATTACATAACGTAAGCAATAACATTGTTTTCATACAAATCAATAACATCCTATTTTTTTTTCTACCATGAAGGTGTAAATATTTTAGGTTTTCTTTAAAAATGGTATTGGTATATAAATAATATTATGCAGTAATCGTTACTGTAACATCAGGCCCAGCTTTCTATGAACTTTCGCCCGTCTCCAAACCAGTGCGTATAACTAATGGCCGTATGAGAAAGCTCATGGTCACTACTCGCAAAGGGCTACGCTCGAAGTTTGTAAGCATGATAGACTTCTTAACGAGGATATCCGCAGTTGAACCAGAGCAACCGACTTAGCCCTTTCTCTTGCCCGTTTTCATTTTACCTATCCTTTAGGAGATACTACTGAAGTCATTGAGCATAGTGCTGATGTCCCCCAGTGATTCTGCTGTAATGCCTATATTATCGGCAAATTGCTCGCCATTTATAATAATACCGTATCCTTCCTCGATCAGCAGCTTGAAATGTCTTCAAATAAATCATTAAATAGTTTCGGTGACGATTTGGGGTGTGTATCTATCATCATCGTCATCATCATTACAGCCCTTCACAAGTCCACTGCCGAACATAGGCCTCCCCCAAGTAATGCCACAAAGCACAGTCCTGAGCCACCTGCATCCATCGACTTCCTGCATGTCTTACCAGGTCGTCACTCCATCTAGTGGGGGGTCGCCCTACACTTCGCCTACCGGTACGAGGCTGCCACTCGAGTACCTTTTTCCCCAACGGTTGTCGGTTCTTCGAGCTATATAGCCGGCCCATTGCCACTTCAGCTTACTAATCTGTTGGGCTATGTCAGTCTTTCCGGTTATACTGCGGACATCCTCATTTCTAAGTTTATCACGAAGTGAAACTCCGAGCATAGCCCTCTCCATAGCTCGCTAAGCGACTTTGAGCGTTCTCAAACGGCCAGTAGTGAAGGACTACGTCTCGGTTCCGTAGGTCATCACTGGCAACACGCACTGGTTGTACAACTTAGTTTTCAGGTTTTGAGGTATACCTGACGAGAAGATGCGTCGTAATTTCCTGAACGCTGCCCAGCCGAGTTGAGCCTGTCGATTGACATCTCGGTCGAGGTTGGACTTACATAGTCGGACTATTTGTCCCAGGTAAACGTACTCGTCAACAACTTCGAGCTTAGTGCTCCCAACAACTACCGGCATAGGTGTGAAATGGACATTAAACATGATCTTTGTTTTGTCCACGTTCATCTTAAGACCTATCCTTAGATTGCTCTTGGATCGTCTTTTACACTTGCGTGTGGCTCCAACGGTGATATTGTGTACAGCTGCCCATAGAACCTTTTAATCTCACTCAGAATCTCACGTGTCCCGGAAATGATGCTGCCACACTCAGTCTTCAGCTTTGACAGTTAGCTCTTACTGGCAGATAGATCTCTTCCAAAGACTTTGGAGCCCTGCTTCCGCTCGATCGCTTCTTTAATATGAGCAGTATTAAAGTTGCGTAAGTCTCGCCGCATGCATTTGGAGATCTGTCCGTTCAGTTGCCTGTATGCTGTCAAATCTGTTGACGATTGCTGGCTCATCTATCTTCTAACAGCCATGAGATTAAGAGTGTGATCGGAGAGTTTTTGTGTTCTTCTGCGGCGGGTCTTGCAGAACTTAGCTCCGACCGCATGGACAGTTTCCACGAGCTTGTCATTCATATCGTCCACTGCATTGCAATCTTTTAGGCACATCAGCTCACATCAGCTGGCGAAGAATTATTTATATTGCTATGGATAAATTGGCGTTTTGCGTAACGGCGATAATCGGAGTTTTACAGAAGATCTGATTGCATTTATTTCTGGCCTTCTTAAAAGACAAGAAGTTTTCCTCAGATCTGCTCCTCTTGAACCGGTCAAGTGCTTGATTTCGCCTGGTCATTGCCTTCCGTATCTCTTCAGTCATCCAGGGAGCTGGTGGACACCGTAGTTTTACTATACGTACAGGAGCAAGGTTATCATACAAAACTTGAATTATGTTATTAAATATAGTGACTTTATCATCTACTGTGGATGCATGGTGTGAAATCTATTAGCGATGTGTGTTTTATAAGCTTATCCATATTAATTTTTCTAAAATTACGTAGGAACAGTACGGTAGGTCGATATTTGGGAGGTTATATGATACATAGATAAGGTCATGGCGGGAAAATCCCAGCCTTTCAAGTTGCCCATATGATAGCACTCTGTCAGAGAAGTCAGCTATAATAAGATCACTCAGAGAATCATCAGTGTCGATATTATGATGAGCTGCCTTTAAAGGAAGAATGTTGAGATTAACAGACTCAATGATTTTACGAATGATTTGAGATCGGATTGAATTTTTCTGTAAATCCGTGTTGAAATTTCCCATGATTATGCAGTGAGCGTACTCAGAACCAATGTTATCAAGAGCCTCTTCTAAATTGGCGAAGTAATTAATGGAAGGAGGACAATACACTGCTTCTAGAATCATCCTTGACCCTTTTTATATAGTTCTATGAAAAGGAGTGCAGCGGAAGCAGTATAAAGAGAATGAGATGCTAATATGATTTTCTAAGAAATTGAAGCGTGGAGAATATTTCCACTGAAGATATTGCAACTCCACCTCCTCCTTTATATATACGACCATTCCTAATCAGCACAAACCCAATAATAGGATACAATGCCGAATATAAAGACGATTTCAACCAAGTTTCTGAAACTAATATAGCGTGTATATAGTTTTTAGAGAATGATGCTTCTAGCTCAGAAACGTGGCTGGGAATTGTTGTGCGATAATAAGGCAAACATTTAACGTTTTATCACATAAATGAAAAATGCTATTCCATTGGCTACTTAAAGAGGGCACACTATAATTTATCTGATCATTAAAATATACAAAAGAACTCTCTGACTCAATAGAACTAAAGTAGTCAGAGTCGGGCATGATAAGTTAATTGCATAATTTATCGATAATATGTAAAAAAATATAACCGAAATACAGAAAACAAAGACTTAAATATTAATAAATCATGAAAGATCATCCCGCCAGTTCACTGTTTACATAATAAAATCAGTACTAAATAACAAAAAATGCAATTCTACTGAACAATCAATATATATAAAACAAAAAATAAGCTAAATAACTAAATAACAGGCCGAAACAGTGATTCCAATTATAAACAAAAATTATAATATTATATAAATATTAAAATAAAAAGAAAACTAAATATCTAAACAGCAGGACACAAAAGTCTAATTATAAGGGAAAAAATTAGCAATAAAAAATCAGCTCAAAATAACTCAATACTATTAAACAAATTACGTAAAACATCAAGAAAATATAAATCCACAAAAGTATAAAATTAGGCTATATGGCAAAAGGATCTGTGCCCATGTTATCATAATAGTGTTGACAGTAACAGTTATTGCCTGTGGTCAATAGTCTGTGCTTTGTCTTTGCCACTGTATATGACTAGCTCAGCATCTACGACATGAAGGTTAGAGAACAGGAGAACGATCACTACATACTAAAGCATAGCCCGCCTGTCCTTTAAAATTGTAGAATATATAGCGGCGCTGACGTCGGTAAGTAGTGACTGCGAAGTTAGCTGTTTATGAGTACAAGTAGATGAAGTTAGTTGAATAATGTACAAATTTTCCTTTTTATTTTTAATGAGAAAATTTTCATGCTTCATAATTTTGTAATTTTTGACAAAATGAAACATTAAAAAATGGAGAAATATTTAATTGTGCGTGGATTTGCAAGTGGTTTAGCATCTGATCGGAAAATAGACTGAAAATGACTTTTATTGAGCGAACTGAGCGATCACAGCGCCTCACTTATGGTGTCCATATTTCTGGGACACTATTTTCTACGGCGATCGTTCTCCTGTTCTCTAACCTTCATGATCTAAGGACTACAATAACATTTGTCTATGGTAATTAGTAACATTTTAACAACTTTACATGATAAAAATCACAAACATAATATAGTTTACTAAAGTTTGCAAAAACAGTTAAAGTTTACTACAGTATTAAAATCAAGTAATAAGTTAATAATTAACATAAAACTATTGGAATATAAATAAAGGGAATACTAAAGAATTCGATTATATACCTATCTAGATGCCACATTGTCCGTACGGAACGGCCCAAATAAAGTCTACTAAAATTGGTGGACTCGCTTCTCACATAGGTCAGTGATATTTGAATCACTTATGGATAACGTGCTCACGGAAAATAATTATGTCGGTTTGTGCAGTTAAATATTGTCGCAATTATGTGAGAAAACCGTATAATAACACCAAGATCACTTTTCATCAATAAGTTCTGTTATTTAACCACTACTGTTGTATGAAAACACGATTTTTTTATTCATTACTTTGTAGGTTAGTCTGATCAGCCGGTGTTGTCAGTTTATTACAAGGGAGTTTTGACAAAACTGTGGGAGACAAAATACAAATATTATTACATCATCTTTCGATCAGGAGAACATTATTATTTTAAAAATTACTTTTGATCAATAAATTAAAACCTACCTACACAAAATAAATGAAACCCATGACGTCATGCACTAAATGGTATTTTTGTTAGTTCTTTCAAATATTTTTTTATATTTTTAAATAAAATAAATGAAACTAATCTACATAATAATTACTTTATTAAACCTATTTTGCTTAACTTTCATCCGATAAAACAAGTATATAATCAAAACCTCCGCCATTTGGTCTCCCCTGGCGAGGTCTCCCATCTGGTTGGATAGCAATTATTTACATAGAATTGGATTACGATCGATTTATATTTTATACCTCTGTCAAATGCTGACGGCTTATAAAACTAAAAATTGTTATTATGATACCAGACAAAGTAAACTGTAAGAGAAGGAAAAATACGAAAGGAGATGAATATATCCAATAATATGATAAGAGTAACAAGGATACTTGGAAAGTTAAAAGCAATGTTGGAATTACTTCTTGCCTACCAGTCGTCTAGATCTCCTTACGTCATCAAAGTGAGTTATCGCTGAAGTTTGAGTGCGACATGCTGCATCATTTCGCCGATTTGAAGAGCTCTGCTGCGTTGGAGTGACCATTTTATTAGGATCCTTGTTAGAACTCTCAGGGAAGCCATCCATGGGGTACTTGGCTATTAGATCTTCCAATTCCTATTCAGTGGAAATATTCGTTCGGCCTTCCGAGTGCTTCACATAGATTGCCCCATCAATAGTCCAGACATTGCTAATTCCCAAATGATTAGGGGCATTCTTATGTATGGACTGGCGAAATTCAGTGAAGAATTCACACATTGAAATGGCAGACCCTTTAAGCTTTGATTTTAAATTCAAAATCGCAGACTTAGTGCTATGATCACTAAAGTGCACAAGAATTGGCCTTGGATGTATACTGGGTTTAACACAAAATCTGTGGCATTTCTTGAGAAAGTCATCTGTTATATGAGTTAGACCAAGATACTTGCGCAACAGCTGTAGAATTTGCTGTTTTAGGTCAACTGCAGAAACTTCAGATATCCATGAAATAGCAGAACTTTTCTCTGGTGATACATATCGATTGCATCAACACTTTTGTTACATTCCTGAATTTTCTATTTTAGCAGGCTGAACATGGATCATTGAATGAATCGAACTCCTCACGAAGCTGTAAAACTGTTGGGTTAGTTGGAGTAGTTGCAGCCTTCGGATGTTTCTCAAACTCGGCAATCTTCAGGGTCAAGCTCCCTTCCAATTCTTTTTGGATATTCACAACTTCAGAGATATTTGCCATTGTAGTAAAGTGAATTAATAACCGAGGAGAGATAGAAAAATAGTATTATGAAAATAAGAAGAAATAGTAAGATGAATATAAGTTGTTAGAACTAATTTAAATACACATTCCTATAAGTGATAATAACGCTAAAACTTATTTTTACAAACTGGAGTTAAAAATAAAACAATAAATTTAATTATACTTATTTTTAAATGTAAACAAAATACAAGAGATAATTTCAGCTGTCATCTGTTTTGCACATACCCTCGAAAAGAAGCAAATTATCAAAGTTATACAATAATTAATTTAAAAAAAAAATAGAAATAGCACATCAATAGCGATCACGCAGGGTCTATTATTATCTATTAATTCCTTAATATTACAATAACCCTTTTTTCTTCCCTTAATTTTTACTCTTATCTTTATCACTGTTAAATAAAGTTTTTATAAGTAGCGGGAGTCTGATTTTGTATTTTTTTTTGGGATTTTATTTTAAAAGCCTATACATTGCCCCTTTTTTATTATATTAATTACTGACTCTTTAGAGTTTATATATAACGTTTTTGATACTAGTATTGACTGATAAGCGATGAGTGTAATAAATCTATACACACTAAAAACTGCTAGACCAGTTTCTTATCAGCACAGTTTTTTATACTTAAATCTTGATTTTTAACAGGGCTATAATATTTTTGTATTTGATTAACATATCTGCGTTTGGTATTTTAACTCTATTATATTGCCCTCTATTATTTTCTATTCTATTTGGTTTAATATATTGTTATACGATAGTTATAATTTAAAAAAAGCTATACTCTGTGTAAAATAAAACCTAGACTGCCTCGATGGTTTAGTGATCGCAAGTGCGATTGCTGATCATAAGGCCCCGAATTCGAATCCCGAATACGGGTTGGGATCATAATCAGTCATTTGGATTTTATATCAGAAATTCACAGTAGTAGCCCAGCACAGTAGTAGCTCCGTGCATCAAAGAGTACATAAAGTCGTTGATCCAGCTTCTGATCTCTCTCCGGTCGTGTCGGGTTGTCGTCCCATTGGATTATGACCGTGTGGACCGTGAGGGAGTGCACCTGTGTTTGCACGAACTTTCACAATATAATCCTCTACCGCGCATAAGACTAGTCTTCGTTAAGACTTGACTCTGTAGCTGGTATTGGATCTGTTGCCACTTTGGCCACATCTTATGCCGCCCTAACTCTAAACAAGGTACAATCGTCTCATTGAATTGTTCTGTGGTGGTGACCTAAGATCATACCTTACTCCTTAACTGAATCAAATTTTGTGGCTTTCAACGCGTTTTGTTATGTTTTTTTTTGTTTGTTTGGTTTGCTGGGCTATCTTTAGCTTTTGAACAATAATTTTTATCCCGATGTACGCAGATTGAGCCTAAAGTATCTTGAAGTGATGCAGCGATGGACATGGGCATGAATATAATTTTATTAATTGTAGGTTCCAAGCAGATGGTAGCACTCATCCATCTTCTATACTGAAATTGGAGTGTTTTTTTGATTTAAATAGCCCTGCGAGTTATCCTTGGTAGGAATCGGTGTAAAATTGCGAGGATTTGTGGTCTATTAAATCTAATGTAGTGATGGGGGCGATTCTGTACGTGTTTACAGACCGCAGACTTCCTGGAGCGTCGATTCTTCACATCAGCTATGTATGGCGTTATAACCATCGCTTATGTACCAGATGTAATACATTTAGACCAGCGACGAAAAGCGACATCAATAACGTGACACATTTGACACTACTTTCGCCCATTCCTTTGCTTAGCGAAGGGATTACAGTAAGCCCTTACTATTTGAACGGTTTCTCCCCCCTCTTTACACAGCATCCTCCAAGACACTTTTCGATTTCACTATCAACAAGTTGTAGACGTAACGCCTACCTCATAATTTTTATATTGACGAGCTACTTTTGAAAATATATATCCTGGTCACGGCATTAAAATTTAACGGTGCCTTCCCCTCTTTACTATATATTATTTTTTCTTTTCTATTAAATTATATCTATGTATGTAACCAGAATAAACAAATATGTTTTGATCGTTTCAAATGATTTTTCTAAAAGTTAATTTATAGCCCGTTTATAGTATTTATGGTGTGATAGTCTTAGTTAGGATCCTTATTTAGTAATTTATGTGTGTATATACGTTGTGTTTGTTTAGTAATTTATTTCTTTTAGGTATCTTTAAGAAGAATAAATGTTTACTAGAGCAATTGAAAGCCGTTCAATATGGATGAATTGAAATACCTTCCACTATTTTAAGCTAAGTGAACCACATTCAAAAAGACAGAGCTCGAGAAGTTTAAGAACATTAAATCGTCCCTATTCCACTTGTATCGGGTTTACATTTATCAATTTATAATTAACTACCCCTTCCCGCTTAGGAAAGGCTCACAATATGTATCATTGGGAATAAGAGTTAAAAAATATAAGAAAATACGAACAAATGAAGGTAGAACTATAATATCCCACTCGTTCTAGCGCTATAAAGTACCGCGCAGGCGACTAAGAGGGATCAGTCAGTAATTCTATGAGTCTCACTGTCGCTACTATGCCCGTTAGAGTATTTTATTGGAGTGGGCAAAGAAGATCGTGTTACGTGTGATCGTGATCCCGGCGGACCCACCGATGAAAATTGTGGGGAAAAGGATAATGTGACGCTGTACCAATTTGTCACGAAACATACTAATTTAACCGGCAGAAGTATCACTACACGAACAAAGTTATTCCAAAGAGAGAAGAAAGAGAAGAAGAATCTTCCAAATCTACAGGTCGAACAAAACCCAGGCGAACATAAGCGTATAGAAAACGGGGCTTGAAAAACCCTTCAATGAATTGGCCTGAGGTCCAAGGAGCTTTCCAAGATAAGCAACCCCAGTGGTTTGAAAACCTCATAAATGAAGATGTTATTACCTGTCAGAGCGTAACCAATATGCCGTCAAAAAGAATTTGCCTGTGAGCATAACCGCTTAGGATATGAAATATTTAATTGGCTTATTGCTTTTTAGTGGTTATTCATAGGTCCCGCGAAGAAAAATCTATTTGGAAAACTCTCCTGATACATAGAATGATTTTATAAGCTCTGCTACGACTAAGCATAGATTTGACTTTATTTTGAATAAAATTATTATTTATAGATTTTATCGCGTTTAATTACCAATTTAACTTATTTTTATTATCCCGACGTTTCGGGTGCTTTACAGCACCCATGGTCACGGGGGGGACTGAGATGTTTGACGTCCCAATGTCATAGTTAGTCCGGCTACCTTCAGTTTTTGAATATTAATGTGTCGGTCCGATTTACACAAAACGAGCTTATAGTTTTATGAAGTCTTGCAGAGGTATGGTTGGGTTTGGGTTTAATTTTGTTAATTATAGGATCCCAAGCAGATGTCAGCACCCATCCACCATCTCTATTGAAATTTGGATGTTTTTTAATTTCAATGACCTCGCGTTTTTGCGAGAATACGTGATTTATCAAATCTAATGTAATGTTGGGGACGATCTTGAATTTGTTCGCAGACTACAGATTTCCCGGAGCGTTTGTGCTTCACGTCAGCCATATGTTCCTTTACGCGGGTTTTTATAGACATTTTTGTTTGACCTATGTAAGAGAGACCACATTCACAATCTAACTTGTACACACCTGCATCTTGTAGAGGAGAGCCTAACATGAATATGCTGATAATGGAAAACACCAAATCATATGGTTATTCTTCGATCCAAGCAAACACGCTGCCGTCGATGTCATGAGAAATGTTTGACATGATGCAAAAATGTGATGCTGGAGCGTGTGTCAAGTATTTTGAAACATATCATTCATTAATAATGTTTCTAATCTATAGTTACTTTATAAATACATTTTTTAAAGTTACAAATGTTTCTTGATTTTTTTACGATTACATGCTATTTTGCCATATGATCTCTTATTTCTCCCTTATTATTCTACTCCCCTTATTATCCTACATATAGGACGACTGTTTCCTTAAAATCCTTACAGTCAATATTTGTTTCAATATTTATTTTTATATTACATAAGGTCTTAATTTAAAATTAAACCAAAAAATAGTAATATTTTCAGTTTTCAAAAATAATTGTTTCAGGTTTATCTGGGTTAATCGATTCTCTCATCTTAATGGATTTTTCGCTATTGGTATATGTTATATACTCAATACTGCAGTAGACGAAACTACACTGTACTAAATTAGGCAAGTTTAAGTTTCAAGCGTTTGATTTCTACGACAAGGTTGTATGTAAAGTTACGGCCTATATACGGTCCACTGCTGGGCACAGGCCCCCCTCATTTCTGAGAGGGTTGAGTTCTCTTTTATCATGAGGTGTTTAAATGGATAATCTGTCACAATATTCTCTGTAATCATTCTTGGTAGGATTAAAATGCTTGTGTTAGGAGTGGTTCATGACAGAAGTCAAATGTCGGATTCGAAACCACGACCTTTAGAGTTCGCGGTCCCAATGGCAGGGTCATTAGGCTGCCGTTGCTTTAAACCTCCCACGTTACTTCGCACGTTGCTTCACTGCAGACGATATATTTGTCGTTTGGAGACGAGAACAACTCGAAAGTGGAAGAAATAGAAAGTGCTTTTGCTCTTTCGGTCTACATCCTTTTCCTCCTGTAAATAAAAAAAACTATTACTTTTAAAAATTTTTAAGAGCAGGGCAAAACAATTATTTCGGATATGATTTGTATAGTTGTTTGATCAGTGGTATAGCTTTTATTTTGTAAACTTTAAATTTATAATTTTACTCTTTTCCTTCGTAGAGCAGATATTTACAGAACGGTAGTAAATTAAACATAAGAATGGCTTAAGGAAATAAAAGTTGTGTGTGTGAGAGCGGTTCAAGAAGTTGAGCATAGTTTCGGCGTCACTTGGGATGTACTCAGTACTCCGTTTATATTTCTTAGTTGATCAGAATTCTCAACTAAGAATACGTTACTAAAACACGTAACCCCTTCGGACGACCCGGTATCGCATCGACCTTGAATTAGAGCGCTGCAGGCGGCAAATTCACTCAGAACAGGGAGGACGACTCACTGGCCCATACTGCAAAGGAGAAAGCCGATCTTCTAGGCTCTTTCTTTGCGTCTAACTCGACTCTCGATGACGGGGGGAGTACGCCGCCGACCATCCCGCGGTGTGAGTGCTCCATGCCGGAAGTGCAGTTCACACAGCGCTCGGTTCGGAAAGCACTCCTCTCCCTGGACATCCACAAGTCGAGTGGGCCTGACGGAATCCTCCCAATTGTGCTGAGGACGTGTGCTCCAGAGTTGGCACCGGTTTTAACGCGTCTTTTCCGGTACTCCTACTCCCTAGGCGTAGTCCCAAAATCATGGAAGACGGCTTTCGTCCACCCGATCCCTAAAAAAGGCAACCGCTCAGACCCGTCCAACTACCGGCCAATCGCCATCACCTCCTTGTTCTCCAAAACAATGGAGTCCATTGTAAACTGCCAGCTCATGAGGTACCTTGAGGATCACCAGCTGATTAGTGACCGCCAATACGGTTTTCGCCGTGGTCGGTCAGCTGGTGATCTTCTGGTCTACCTCACTCACAGATGGGCGGAGGCAGTAGAGTTCAAGGGGGAGGCATTGGCCGTTAGTTTGGACATTGCGAAGGCCTTCGATCGGGTTTGGCACAAAGCGCTTCTTTCGAAGCTCCCTTCCTATGGGCTTCCCGAGAAATTGTGCGATTGGATCACCAGCTTTCTTGCAGATCGGAGCATCAAGGTCGTTGTAGACGGTGCAAGCTCCGATTGCAAGCCTATTAATTCTGGTGTTCCACAGGGCTGCGTGCTATCGCCAACGCTGTTTCTTCTGCATATCAATGATATGTTGCATACCCGTAACATTCATTGCTATGCAGATGACAGCACTGGTGATGCTCTTTACACCGGCCGAGCCAATATTTCTCGGGAAAACGTCTCCGAGTGCCGGGACAAACTTGTGTCAGAAGTCGAGTCTTTGCTGAACAGAGTCTCGGATTAGGAACGACTAAATCTAGTCCAGTTTAACCCCCAGAAGATACAAGTTTGCGCGTTAACCGCTAAAAAGAACCCCTTTGTCGTATCCCCTCAGTTTCAAGGCACTCCCCTTGTTGCCTCAGCCAGTATCGGAATCCTCGGCGTCGACATATCGAGTGACGTGCAGTTTCGTGGTCACTTGGAAGGGAAGGCCAAATTGGCCTCTAAAAAGCTTGGCGTGCTCAGCAGAGCGGGACAGTATTTCATGCCGGCACACCGCCTGCAACTTTACAAGGCGCAGGTTCGGCCGCACATGGAATACTGTTCCCATCTCTGGGCTGGGGCTCCCCAGTACCAGCTCCTTCCACTTGACCGCATCCAGCGCAGAGCGGCTCGAATCGTCGACGACCGAGTGCTTTCCGATCGACTCGACTCACTGGCGCTGCGAAGAGATGTTGCATCTCTTTGCGTATTTTATCGCATCTATCATGGGGAGTGCTCTGAGGAATTGTTCGGATTAATCCCAGCCGCCAAATTCCGTGAACGCACTACACGGCAAACGTCCCGATACCATCCACACCATCTGGGTGCTTGGCGGTCCACCACTGTACGTTTCACAAGGAGTTTTCTTCCACGTACAACCTCTCTGTGGAATAGTTTACCACCGGCGATTTTTCCGGACCGATACGACCTGGGGACCTTCAAGAAAAGAGCTTACTCCTTTCTAAAGGGCCGGCAACGCACCCGCAATTCTCCTGGTGTTGCGGTTGATCATGGGCGGCGGTAGTCACTTAACATCAGGTGAGCCGCATGCTCGTTTGCCCCCTCTTCTATAAAAAAAAAAAAAGGACAAGTATTTGTATGATATAAAAATTGAAAACTTCACTCCATCTAACAGTGGGCCGTCCTTCACTTCGCTTATCTATACGACGCTGCTACTTAAGGGACTTCCTTCGGCATCAGTTGTCGGTTCCTTGTGCTATAAGACTGACCCATTGACATCCGTGAGACTCCTTCTGAGGCCGGTATCTCTAATCCTCCTGCGGATATCCACATTTCTAAGTCTATCACGTAGAAATACCCCGAGCATAGCCCTTTATATCTTACTGAGTGAATATAAGCTTCTACATATGGCCAACAGTTCTTATATTCATACGTTATTATATATTTATACCTTTCATAGCATAGTTTTCTTCTTATACAGACACGTGGTAAGATACTTAAAAATGGTAGAAATGCAGTATAAGACCGTTCCTGACTGATAAAATTATTTAAAAAATGAGGGCAAGCCTGTGCCCAGCAGTGGAGCGTAAAGGTTGTTAATTTTTATTTATTTTGCCTAAGATAAATATTTTTAACTACATAATAGAAAAGTTTTTCACATCTGACAACGCGCGAGCGTGTGGGAGAGCTTTATTCTATTTAGACACTAAATCAATAAAAAGGGATGTTTTGGTTACCAAATATACTATGTTATAAAGTCAGCGTATTTTTTAATTCATTTGTTTAGTTATATTTACAAAAAATATAGTTAAAAATTATTAGTACGGCTGTCAGTTAGTCTGTAGACTTGTATGTCTTCACATTTCAGTAAAACATACGCCACGAAATGAAATAAATCTTTATGAATAATTTTCCATTTATCCTCAGGATGATCCCTATTGTGGATTGTTATCAGACTCACAGAAAACGCTTAAAAGATATATATTTTTTAAATTAAAACGCTCATGAGGAGTGCACTTTTAGATTTTTCAAACTACTGTCATATAAAATCGCAGGAATAGATGTCTCGTATCTCTTTGACGATGGTGCTAATCGCCGAATAAATTGTATTATATTGCCGGTTAGTGGAAGCCAAAATGCTTTTTGTTTTTGTCAAAAGAGTGACGACATACTAAGACACAGTTCACCTGATGGTAAGTGTATTACTTGTTGGCCCATAGACGTCCATATCTAATCTCGATGGAATGTCCCGTTTTGCAGTAAAAACGGTCTCCGATTCTATACACTCACCATACGAAACACAGCTACATTAAACTGCTATTTTACGCTGGTATTCTTTGAGAGTGTTGCCTTTCTCCGTCAGAGCCGACCCACTCGCGCTACATCTACAATTTTACAGTAAAATGGCTATGCCACTTTTAAAAATGTTGTAGTCGTTTCGTTACATTGTTGCGGGTTATATTTATTTTTTTAGTTGTCATAAGCTACAATTTTTGTTTATATTACTGAATTCAATGAAAAATAGTAAATAAATTACTCGATATTTTTGCTTTTTCTTAAATATAATATTTGTACCTGTTTCCGGCAAATTATGCATTTTCTTTTTTTTCCTCAATATTCTTTTGGATTTTTCATAAATGCATGTTAAGGCACCCACGAAATGAAATACGTAGATAAATTCTTACAGCGACAAGATTGAAACGATTGTTGAAGTCTCTTTAGCCACAACACGGTAAAAATCTACTAAATTATAAAAAGAATAATAAAAGTGAAATTTTACGGTTTGTGGAACTCTTATTCAATTCACAATCTACAAAATGTAATACCGCCGTAGCCAGGTATTTCCAACCAGTCAGCGATTCTGCGTCAAAGGGTTTGCCGTCTGAAAGTTGTTCATAAAGCAAGGCAAGCGTTTTATGAAATACTAGGTAGAGTGTGATTTTGCTTTTCAATACAGAAACGTGCAGTTTCAATTTCAGTTTGGAATTTATTTTTAAATATTTCATGTGTTTTAAATTTTATTCATAAAAATGACATACTATTTTCGGCCTAATATCATTGTGATTTTTTTTAACTGTCGATGTTAAATATTGACTTTGATGATGACAACTTCTTGATGTAATATGAAATAGTGAAAATGCAATGTATCTCATAAGTAATACATATTACATTAAATTGCTTATTTAGATTGCTTAGTGCGATTGCCAAGTCAATCTATATATTTAAAACATAAAAGGTTTTTAACATTGGTATGGTCACTGTAAAATGTTGTAAGGTTAGCTAATTACATAATAACTTAAAACAGAAGGACTTTTAAGTACTAAGGACTGCATAAATTAACCGACTTGGTATTATATGGATCTCACAACTTTTTACGGTAGTAGAACTGAGTTGCGAGACTTGGTTTTTTTTTTGTTTTGTTAGTTGTTTAAGTTATGTTTTTGAAGGCATCTCATTTATTTTTGTAGATAGGTTCTACTTTATTTCTTTTCCGGTAACTTCTACTTCTTGAATACCAACAAAGTACCTATCTACACCTATTATACATATAAGTACACCGATTCATTCACTGCAAATGTAACTTTGTAATTCTATATATTTATATAGGATTACAAAGTTATTTATGCAGTTGGTGTATCTAGAAAACTGAACTGAAATTAAAAAATATTTTAGTTTTTCCTTGAATAAATCAATTCTCGATTCTGCGTCAAAGGGCTTGCCGTCTGAAAGTTGTTCATAAAGCAAGGCAAGCGTTTTATGAAATACTAGGTAGAGTGTGATTTTGCTTTTCAATACAGAAACGTGCAGTTTCAATTTCAGTTTGGAATTTATTTTTAAATATTTCATGTGTTTTAAATTTTATTCATAAAAATGACATACTATTTTCGGCCTAATATCATTGTGATTTTTTTTAACTGTCGATGTTAAATATTGACTTTGATGATGACAACTTCTTGCTGTAATATGAAATAGTGAAAATGCAATGTATCTCATAAGTAATACATATTACATTAAATTGCTTATTTAGATTGCTTAGTGCGATTGCCAAGTCAATCTATATATTTAAAACATAAAAGGTTTTTAACATTGGTATGGTCACTGTAAAATGTTGTAAGGTTAGCTAATTACATAATAACTTAAAACAGAAGGACTTTTAAGTACTAAGGACTGCATAAATTAAAACTTCTTGAATACCAACAAAGTACCTACCTACACCTATTATACATATACAAGTACACCGATTCATTCACTGCAAATGTAACTTTGTAATTCTATATATTTATATAGGATTACAAAGTTATTTATGCAGTTGGTGTATCTAGAAAACTGAACAGAAATTAAAAAATATTTTAGTTTTTCCTTGATTTATACACTAAACCCTAACCATATTCTAAATTTGAAGCTTCTATGTCTGCTAGAAGTGCCTAAGAGTTTTGATGATCGGTCAGGTCAGGCCACAAAATTAAGAAACTTTGACTACTTATAATTCTTAAACTACTGGTTCAAATTAAATGAAATTTGAAATATACTATGTTTATACAATTTCTACTCGGTTGCTGAAAATCAGGTTTCTAGTTTTATCCACTACGAAGTTATAGGTGGTCGAAAATGGCTTGAATTGCTTTGGGAAAATTATGGTACGGCCGTGCCACTTTTTTGCTCGACTTGGCGGGGGCACTGCCGTGCCGCCAGATAGTATAGGGAAACTAAAACTAAAAATGTATTTTGTCTAAAAGTCCTGCTCCCCGTGGTACAGTGCCAAGAACGCTGGCTGCGTTTCCTCGCTGAATAGCTATACTTAGCCTTTGAGCGAGGAAAGAACCAGCCCTCTTATCACCAGCAGCGACGACCAGTCGTGGATACAGTTCCTTTAGGAACATCACTGCACGTGAACTCCACGGATCGATTTGTGCCACTTGCTGTAGGGACTCTACAGCAAGTGGCACAAATATGTAGTTATTTCTTAAAGACTCGTATTTGCGCCATTTACTAAATTCAGCTGCCTCTGATGCCGCTATAGAGTAAGGGAGGAAGGTGCTCTTTAGACTTGTTATGAGACATCACTTTTATTTTATGTGTGGATATCAGATGAATAATTTTAACATATTTAATATAATGAATCTCCACAAAGTAACGTATGATTCTGTTTTTAAGTAAAACTCTTTGAGCACTTTTGGATGTGGCACTTCGCTTACTGGTATTAGGCTACCACTCGGCAATCTTTCTTCCCCATCAGTCGTCGGTTCTATGAGTCATATGGCCAACACATTTCCACTTCAGCTTACCTCTCCGTTGGGAAATATCCACTTTGGCTCTACTACGGATAATCTCATTACGTCTTTCACACAGACAAATTCCTAGCATAGCTCGCTGAACTTCGTTGAGCATCCTCGTACGCCCAGACGTGAAGCGCCATGTCTTAGATTCATATGTGATCACTGGCAACACGAACTGGTTGTATGTTCTTCTTTTAAATGCAATTAACAATGAGATGAGAAGCAATGAGATGATAAGTCAAAGAAAAAAAGAAAGAACTAACTCCTGAATTCCTGAATTCGGATCTAATTTGGTTGGGCAGCGTTCGGAATACTAGATTAATGTATAACTATTTACACATTTTAGTTATTCAGTCACAGCCTGCGTACAATATTTTACCGTCACTATTCTTGCTCATTGAATATTCAGACGTGACCAAACTGAGGTCGAATAATCTGGAAACAGAGATAAATTCGACCCTTATCACTTTTATTGTGCGTACGATTCGTATAGTTTCAGTTTAATTTCTGTGAGACATACGTATGTATGTTATTAGGTTGGTTTTGAAAGTAAAATAAAGAATTACGATAAATCTAAATTTTTTTTTATTTTACTACCCCTTTTATTGGTAACAAGGCATTTCGTTCTATCTTTTGAGACATTCCATTCCATCTCTAGGGTGGCAACGGATTTTACATTTTAATTCTTAGCGTTTGAGCTACAACGGTCTTCTAAAGCTTTTTTTATACGTCATAGAAATCTTATATTTATTTTGATATAATAATATTGCATATTTCAACCATAGTGATATGCGTATGAAAGTAGTTCTACAATAACGACAAAGTTCGTGTATTTCTTTTTTTAAATGTTGGTACCTGTAAAATTCAGACAATATTTATTTACAGATGATATTAATTTTAACAATAACTTATGTCATTGTTTCTTTGATAGCGCTGTCTTCTAGTTTGTCATCTAGTTGTCTATGTTGTTTTCTATTGTGTTGTAATTGATTGAACACTAGATGTCGCCGAAAAATTTATAAGGTGAAATTATTTAACGATGTAGAGTGTCCTGCCGGATCATTAAGGGGAAATATAATGTCAAATGGCTTAACAAGATACTTCGTTATGCCGAAAATATTGCAGCATTAATTTTGAAATAAATATATGGTAAAGTTGAGGATTAATGTTGGTGATTATGTTAGACGAAAACACGATTTCGTAAAATTTTCTCGATAGAAAAAAATCCAAAGTTACCTCCAAAATAAACAATAAACCGCTGTTATTCATAAAATACTTTAAATAAGATCATGAAACTTTGCATACTAACTGAACTAACTATAAAGCAGTGCTTATGTTATTTACTTTTTTTAAAATACCATTATTTTCACTGTAAAAAGAAATTACCTAAACTATCGGTGTCTTGAGCTTGAATTCTGTCGCCCCGTTAGTATCGCTTAGGCTTTTGAAGGGAGAAGTTGTGTCGCTTACGATCAGAATATACATTACGCAACAGTGCGACGTAAAATTAAAATGGGAAATAACCGTGATAAAAGTAAGAAGCGGATGGCTTGGCGTTAAGAAACAGGCATAAATATGATAAACCTAATGAAATAAGTTTCTAACGACCTTTCTACTTACAGTATTAGTGATTACAAACATATCGGTACATAGCATACGACGCGCGGGGAAGTGGGGGCGAAATTAGAATTTGAGCTGACTAACTCTACCCTCTTAAGAAGGTTTACGTTTTTTGTACTCTATAGCAAATACGAGTACGTGCACTACATATACTATTAGTGCAGATTTTTGAAACTGTGAAGCTGTTCCTAATCCTAACAAGAAGTCCGTCTGATAAATTTAGTATATAGATGTAGATGTTACGTGTTTATAGCTACGCCATTTACTAAATATCGTCGAGTGGACCGTATGCTCATTATATGAAATTGATCTGTCAATAAATACTACTCGTGCTCGTACTACAACTATCGAAATTCGAGTTATACGCACTATGTATGATTTAAATTTCGACAGTGTTTATTTTTTTAATTGGTAGAAAGTTTACTTCAAAATAGTAGTATATATTTAATATATAATACAATTTCATAATATATAATATATGCATATTATATAATACAATTTAATAATATGTTAATGTATAAAATATCAGTTCCATAGGCTTCTACTCCGTTCACCTGTTACAATAACTATTTATTATTAAAAAATATATAAATAGTTAAAAATCTGACAAGCGCGAGTAGGATACGTTTTCTGTGGGTTTTTATTATTATTAAATATTTTACCGCCTCGTCGGTCTAGTAGTTGTAAAACCAAAAGCGGATACTGATCGTGAGATCCTGTGTTCGAGCCCGGGTTAGGCCAAAATTAGTAATTGGGTTTTTCTGTCCAGAAATTCTCAATTTCTGGAGTCAGGAAGTTGGCGGTGTTTTATCAGCATTCCTAAAAAACACTTAAATCCGTTAGTACTGCGCCAGATGTCTCTCCGATTTGTTAGATAACTATCCCGTCCAAGTATGAAAGTAAGGGAATGGATAGTGCACTTGGGATTTCGCATACACTCGGCCACTTATCTTCGTTGAGACTGGTCGCCGTAAACTTAACTTAGTTTGGAGGAAATTGTTAAATGTTATGTAGACAGTAGATCCATCCCGGAAACTATAGTAGCACAGATGACTGCTGTAAGTCGGATTAAAAGACAGACTAAGTTTTGAAATGAAAAATGTAATTTTTTGTTTGAGTTATGCATATTTTCCCTTATATGAGCTGTAGGCTTCTTACCAATGATTGACAATTATGATAGTAGGTAAGTACGCTATAGGTATATGTGAGTTAGTGAGCATCAAAATGTGTGATAATGAGTATCAATATATTATGTAATACTTGTAAATGGACTTTAATTTTACTGCGTTCACTTAGAAGCCTGAATTATTTACACGTCCAAGTGGCCGTGGCCGTAGAACCGTAGCCTTAGCAGAGCCGTAGTCGTATTTTGGTAGTCGTATTTTAGTAGTCGTATTTAAGTAGCAATGCAAATTACGTCCCAAACCTAAACATAAGCCTCTTCCCATATCTTGGAAGATTCGAGCAAGGAAGTGTCCAATACACTGCTCTGAAGCAACGTCACGCGTCTTCGAAGTATTTTTTAATTTGACGGACATGGAGGTTTCCTCAATATGATTTTCTTCACCTCCGAGCACATGATAAATCAGCACTTTAAATTGTGTTTGACAATTTCATTTGTGCCGGCGGGGTATCGAGCTCAGGCTAACTTCGATTCGATTTTCACAGACCCTAGTACTGATATTAATATTAACTTGATATTTTAACATGAGAAACGGGGCCTTGACAGACAGACAGACCGACAAAAAAGTGATTCTACATGGGTTTTTGACTGCCTCGTTGGTCTAGTGTTTATAGAAGTACGACTGCTAATCATGAGATCTTATGTTCGAATTCCGGGTTAATTATTGAGTTTTTTCGTCAAGAAATTTTCAGCAGCTGCCCGGAGTCAGGAAGATAGCGGTGTCTCACCCCAGTGACCCGGAAAGCACGTTAAACCGTTGATCCTGCGCCCGACCTCTCTCCAGTTGTGTCGGTTTACCGTCCCATCGGATTATGACGGTGCGGGAATAGAGTGCATATGTGCTTGCACATAAACTTGGGCACTATAATCCTGTCCTGCACCGACGGCTAGTCTCCGTTGAGACTGGCCGCTGTTCTAATTTATTCATTTTATGGTTACTAATCCATCTACCCTTCTGTAAAAGTAAAGTGTTGAACGAAGGCTTCCCCCATAGCATTCCTCATAGTGACATTACAATAGTTGCCACGTTTGGCGGGCGGTTTGGAAGCCGCAGTTGTTATCAAAAAAATGCTTCTGTCTATCTCCTGGCCTGTTTTCCTGTCGCTCCTTACGACATCCATACGACGACATGGTTTAGATGATATTCTTAAATCACCGGTGTTATAAGTCTGTTCTATGGAGTGTAGAAGTTAGGAGTACAGACTTTGTATTAAAAAGTGTCCGTAGAAAATCGTTAAATAAGGGTGGCGCCACTATAACTACGGGCTAAATTTTAAAGAACGTGCCGAAAAATATTATTGGGATAGACGACTTTTTCGGGGTTATATTTACTAAATAAAATTATTTTAGATTTTAGAGCTAATGAGCAGTTTAGCAGCACACTTCAAACCGTCGATAACTGCTGCTTCATTTCATCCCAGTAGCTACTACAGCGCTGTTGTGGAGAGTTTTTGAACTGTTATTTACTGCTTACAGATGGCCACTTTTTCAACTATTCTATGGGAGTTGATACTCCTTACTTCTACGCTCTATAGACTGTTCGCTACTTACGGTCGCCTTTGGGTTGCGCCGCCTTGACACATACCGCATCTTGTCAAAGGCCCCACCGCGACATCAATGAAGCGCCGTAGTGAAAGGTTCTTTGTTTCATAGTCTGTGGTTATTATTTATGTTTCAATTTTATTACAATAACCATAAGAATAAAGTAGTATTCTATTTTATTCTTAGAATAGAAAAACAATTATATAACAAACGCAATAAAAATTATAAAATAAATACAAATGAATAAAGGTCCGCCTCCGGGTTTACTGACACTATATATATTTTTAAAACAAATTTTAAAAAAATGATCATCTTGTTAAATAAGAAAATTTCCAAATTATTTTAATATATTATAAACTTACAGTTAACATCAAGTGCTCTATTGCGTTATTTATGCAGATGTGTCTCATATAACTTAAGTGATTATTAATAATAATTCATGTTAGACGTTACGTAGGGTAGGAGATAATAAATTATTTAGTATATTTTGGGCATTTAATGAAGATGGCACCGTATAAAGCCGTGGGTTTGGCTGACCTTAAAAGGCATTATTGATATGTTTTATAAGTGAAAATCTTAAATATTTATTTAATTATTAAGGCTTACAAACAGTCATTAACACATTAGCAATTTATATATTATATTACTATTAGTTAAAATTATAATATTAGTCCGAAGAAGTCTTTGAGAAGAATTGAATAAGATAAATATATAACTGTTGGCTTATCAGAATATTTACGAGAATTTAACGTACTGTATATACACAAAATAGTTATGCACATTTTGTACATACTAGGAACATGCACAAGTTAGTTATTCGACTCCAGTGTTAGTAATTCCGTCATATGACAATGTATATATTTTTCTAAAAAAAATTCTAGAAAATGTTACGCATTATCTGTAGATCTATCAAATGGTTTAACATTTTTATAGTAGAGAGTAACCCTTCCAAATGATGTTATCTTTGTCAAGATATTTTATCAGTTATATTGAATTTTTTCGTATATAATAGTACATCATATAATGTAAATAGAAAAGACTCGCTGGGTTTCTTGCTAGCTCTTCCCAGCTCATAGATTTTCTAAGCTAATGGTAAAAGCATAAACGACTTTCAATGTGTATTCTCGTTATGTATAATATTGATTAAAAATAGTTCGTTCTATTCTATTTAATACTGTATACTGAATAAAACACGTTTTATTAGATATATTGGTTCGAATCGTTGACGGCGGAATTCTTTCTGACCGGTTCTTTCGGATCGGATTCGCTGTGCTGCGAAGAGATGTTGAATCCCTTTGCATTTTCTATCGCATTTATCAGGGGGATGGGTGATCTGAGGATTTGTTTGGATTCATTTCACCAAAGTACATCGCCGCACAACTCACGAGATCATCCACACCATTGCATGCTTGGCGGTCCACCACTATGCTATTTATTACACGTTTTCCTCCTTGAATAAAACTAAATTTACGAATATTATAGCGTTTAATTAACAATTTTAACTTATTTTTAATTCCCGACGTTTGGGTGCCTTACAGAACCCATGATCACGTGGGGGACTGAGATGTTTGACGACCCAATGTCATAGTTAGTCCAGCTACCTTTAGTTTTTTTTAATATTCAATAAGGAAAAATAGGAAGTAAATAATGGGATTTAAAAATAAGTTAAAATAGTTAATTAAACGCGATAAAATCCGTAAATATAGTTTTATTCAACGTGTCATGTTCGCATAAATTTAAGAAATCGTTACGTTTTCTTCTCTTACGACTTCTTTGTTTGGAATCGTTTACCACTAGATTTTTTTCTAAACGATACTACTAAAGAATCTTCAAGTTTCGAGCTTAGTCCTTTTTAATAGGCCTGAAACTTATTTGCAATTCCTCGGATCTAGCAATTTTTCATGTGCGGCGTTCGACGCTTACATTAAGGTGAGCCTCATGTTCTTTATATAAATTATATATTACTAAGTGTGATGATCCTCAATATAAAACGAAGATACAACGGTAGAAGTCCATGTAAAGCAGTGAAGTTTTGCGGGATAATGACCGGATGATCTTATTTATTTGGTTATACTATTGATCCTCAAATACTCCCTAAATAAACCACAACTCGCGCACAAATGGCGAGCCATAAACACTGTGCTTACTACGCCACCATAATTACTATAAACTTTACCGTAAATATTATATCTGGCATTGATACGTACTCGTTATACCTTCTTACGTGGTATACTTTACTCACGTGGTAGAGCCACGCTGCAGCTATATTATGGTTGTAGCATGAATGGGTCGGCTCGACCGGGGAAGGATCACGCTCTCACAGAATACTAGCGTAAAGCAGCAGCTTAATGCTGCTGTGTTTTGTATGGTGAGTGCAGAGAACAGGAGACCCGTTCACTGAAATCGAGGCATTCCATCTTAGTCCTCAGGTGTGACAACGCATCTGCATTTTAATACTTAATCGAACGTAGATGTCTGTGGGTCAAAGCATCCACTTCATCACACCATCAGGTGGGCTGTGTGGTCGTTTGTCACCATTATCCTATAAAAATACTGCCTTTTTTCTTGCACTCACATTCACCTGAGTATTTTTTTTTCAAGACGATCTTGTGAACAGGATTGAGTAATCCGTACTGGTTTAAAACATCCGTGGTAGCAACATCATCTTCAGTGGTTTTGGTTATGTAGAAAGAATGAAAAAAGAAAGAGTGGCAAAACAAACCTGGTAGAGCCATGCTACAGCTACATTATGGTTTTTCGTATGGGTCGGCTTGATCGGGATAGGACCACGCTCTCACAGAATACCAATGTGAAACATCTAATTAATGCCGCTGTGTTTCATAAAGTGAGTGTAGACAACCGGAGAACCTTTTTACTGGAAACGAGGCATTCCATCATGGTCCTCAGGGAGATAACGCGTTTGCGTTTACATTCTTAATCGAGGATAAATGTAGATATCTACTCGTATGAACCACACAAATAATACGATAACCTGCATCGGTGTAACACTACCCCAGAGGGTCAGAAATCGAGAGCGAGGAATGAAACTGCAGCGTGACTCAATCGTGATAATAATATAAATTGACATATTATATTTTTATAATTAGAACCGTGTAATTGACATAATACATATGAATAATTAAGCTAAATTCTTAATTTGGGGAATCACCCAAAATTTCTAGCAACTTATATAATGTGAACCTGACAGTTTTCGTTAATTTAAAAAGTTGTCTCCCTCTGAGGTCAGATTAATGCCGCACAAAGCTGACCAAAAGTTTTAGTGTGTTTTACTTTGTCATTTTTTGGAAAATAGGACAAATTTGTTTGCATAATCGTTGATAGAATCGAAGTGTTACTTTGCGGAAATCCATTATAATAAAGATATTAATTAATTTACAACCTTCCCCTAACTAAATATGTGTCTTACCTGGATTGAAGAGCACCTCCCGTTCGGAGGGCGGGAGGTGCTCTTATTTAATAATATTATGCAATCGATCTATAATTTATTTATTAGGATAATGGTTAGGTGTCATATCAAGGTGTATTGACCCGTAACAGAAGATAGAAACTACAGTTGTTGGCGTCATATATAACAACAGTTTAATTATAATATGAGGTTTCAAGAGCCATACAATTCGGTAAAACTTTATTACTTCTCACTTGAAGACGGGAGCGGTGTTACTTTAATGATGAAAATTAACTTTTTATTCTATATGGATTATAAATAATACTTATTGAAATTTACTCTTTTTTAATTTATCACTTATTCGAAAAGAAATCTCTGTCCTCAGAAAAACCAATACCAGCAACAGCGAGACTTCTAAAATAATAACAGCTTACTATATTCATGTGTGTCACACAACTAACAACACAAAACAAATTAGAAATTGCTTGGCAGCGATTACCTCGTTCCCAGTGGTTTTAACTTCGATAAGTAATATATAATTAATATAACTTCGATAAGTTCGATAAGTTAAGCAATTAATATTGTAATGACACCAAAACAAATACTGAAGGAGAAAGTAAATGAATACAGAAAGAAGTAAAAACATAACTCATAAATATTGAGTACTCAGTATGTTTATTTATTTTTATTTATTTTGCATAATGTGTGTGTTTTAAGGTTGTTACAAAAAATGTAGTAAAACACATTAACAATTTCTGAATTACAAATTTATTGAAGTTTGAAAATATTAAGTACTATTAAGTACATTATAAATTAAATAACAGAAAAAATTAAAGACAGCTCGTAATAATTAACCAAAAAATAAATAAAAATAATCTAGAAAGTGACCTAAGAAACAAAAACCATTTACTACCATTTGCATTATTACGTCATTAATATTTATAATTTCGTGGCATATTATAATAAAGTATATAATTGTCAATATATTATTATTTACAAAACTTGTCCAAAATTTAAAGATATTGTTTTTCCAACCACTCACTAACCGAATAAAAAGATTTATTAACTAGCCACTTTTTCAACTCATTCCCGAAACGCTTCCTTAATTGTAGTTTTATGTTAGGTACTGGTTATTGCGTAAAATACATTTATGCATATGGCATAGCAATTTTTATGAAAATTAACAGTTTTTGATATTTTATCAATGACTAATTTATCTGGATTCCTTAAGGGTTTAGATCCGATAACATCTTCAGCAGTTATAAACAGCTCAGGGTTATTATTCACAAATTTTGCTGTTTCGATGATGTATATGCAAGGAAGTGTTGCCATTCTTTTGTTTGCACGACTCATGAGGGACCATATTGCATATTGCACGTAGACATTTTTTTGCACAGTGAAAACTTTATTGATGTCTACAAAATTTCCCCATATTATTATACCGTAGCAGCTACAATAAATGTATCCGTAATACGCCATATGAGCTGTTAATTGCGATGCCGACTTTGCAAGGTTCCGTAATATGTAAACAAAGCGGTTAAGTTTATAATATACTTTTTCTTTATGAATTTTCCAGTTGTAAAATGTATCCATATGTATACCGAGAAGGGAAATTTCCTGTACTTGTTTTATTTGTTCACCATTGTATACAATATTTAGCTTTATTTCATGATTTTTTATTAAAAATTGTATTAACTTTGTTTCGCTTATATTTATGTGTAAATTATTATGTTTAACCGTTTAATTGTGAATTTCAAAGAATCATTAATGTAATTTACAAATGTCAGATGTTTGTTACATGTCAAAAGCATGGTAATATCATCTGTAAAATTAACAATTTTTTTTTCTGTGTTCGTAATAATCTCCATACAAGAATTTTCGTTATAGTGCTATAGTTTTGCGGCTATTTAATTTATACTACTACTACGAGTGAATTTCGGATTTATTATATTCTTGTTCAATTAGGAGAGCATACATATAAAGGAGCTTTTTTTACTTAGCCTACCTTCGGTTTTCGAATATTAATTTTCGGTCCAATCTACGCAGAACGAGCTTACAGTATCTTGAAGTCTTGCAGTGGTATGCTTGGGTTTGGATTTAATTTAGTTAATTATGGGATCTCAAGCAGCACTCATTCATCTTATTTATTGAAATTAGGATATTTTTTTTAATTTCAATAGCCTTGCCTGTCATCCTTGGTAGGAATCGGTGTTCTTTTGCAAGGATTTGTGGTTTATCAAATCTGGTGTAATGGACACTCCGGAAATTCCGCTGTCTGACTACATGTTCAAGATCGTCTCTAAAAGGTATGATAGTCCGACTCATACCCTTTATATAAAATTAATTGCTCCACGTCGTCCACCATTACGCAAGTGATCGTGCCCGTCAATTCAGCTCCGACAAAAATGCCGAATTGCAGTACATTTTCATACAAAAAACCATAAAACCGTCAAATCTACAAAAGGATATTGTGATTTTTCATCTGTGAATACTATTAACATAATATTATCGTTGAAATTCGTATTTTCTGAACATTTTCGTAAAATACCAAGTGTTACCTTCATAGTTCATGAAGTGAAAAATAAGCGACTTAAAAATTTTAAAAATTTAAATTTAATTTAAAAATTTACTACACTAAACAGATAATATATTAAATAAAATTATTTCATATCAACTAAATCAGTTTATGATGAATAATAATCATTACATTAAGATGCGTAATGGATTTTGACAAATGATTTAAGTATTCAGCTCAATCCTAACACGATTCTGAATATATTATAATTAAATATAAACGATAACGTGTCTTTAGCAAAATGTACAAAATAGGGGCCAAATAAGTTGAATCGAAACTTGCCACTTCGTAGCAAATGTACGTAAATTTTGTAAATTGGTATCAATGCAACCGAAAGTAATGCACTTTTAGCTATAGATAAGTTAATTAACTCGTTCGGGTTTGTCTGCCGAACAGGTTTTTATTTTTTATTCATATTCTACAATAAATTATTACATAATGTAGTAGTTTTTCTATTATTTTTAATAATAATAATAATAAATAAAAATAGTTTACTCAGTAAATGATCGTATTTGCATGATCTTTGCATAATAATAAACTATAAAAATTAAAATAAAAGATAGTATTCACGCCAAAGATACACACAGATATTAGCACGCGCGCGCGCGCACGTGTGTGCTTATATCTGTAGCTTTTTCATTCGATGAGGGAACAGCCTCACGTCGTAGTCGTTCGAGTTCGGCGTTACCAGATATGTTAGAGCGCAGGATGTACCAAACTTGGAAGTGCCAGGTTTTACTCAGTGACGGTTAGAGATGGATTCAGCTATGCAAAAAAGCGATGCATCCGAGCCCAATACGCCAAACTTCCAGGTTCTTTCTAATATAAACACTCACGCCTGTCACCCAGAGGGGTAGGCAGAGACTACAGACTTCCATTTGGCACGATCCTGACACACCTCTCTCGCCTCCTTCACATCCATACACCTACGTATATATGCTCGTCGGTTAAGGGTACTCCTAATTTGGCCCGTTTTTAATAAATCGCTAATTTGGTCGATAAATTTTTGCGTCGGGCGTCCTTTTTCGACTCTGCCATTCACTTCTGCAACATAAATTTTCTTTGTCACTCTTTCCTCATTCATTCTTTCCACATGACCAAACCACCGAAGCATTCCTTTCTTAATCCTGGTCACAACATCATCTTGCAAACCACAATCTTCTCTTACGACACAATTTTCACCCTCTCATTCAGATTCAGCCCTAACATACTCCTTAACGACCGCATTTCTACTGCATTTATTCTACTCTCGTGCTTCTTCCGCCACACCCAACTTTTACTACCATACGTTAAAGTAGGGAACAACACAGCATTGTGAATTGCCATACATGCCTTTTTTGACACATTTTGACTCTTCACAATAGAGTATAGGGCCCCATTTACTCTGTTTCATGCGTTCACTCGTAGTTCTATATCCTTATCATATCTACCATCCCTGCTAAATACGCAACCCAAACATACAAAATCATCTACTTGCTCGATCAACTCCCCTTCTATTCTTATTTCACATATAGTTTAACTTTCATCTCTTTCAAAAACCATAACTTTCGTCTTACTTGCGTTCACTTTCATACCCCTTTCTTTTAATGATCTGTTCATTAATGTAACCATCATTTGCAACTCAGCCGCCGACGACGCAAGAATAACTTGATCATCGGCGTACAAAAGGCATTTGACGGGTAACTCACCCATTCTTAATCCACATTCTTCAACTTTCAAATTTTGCAAACAACTGTCCATAAATAGGTTGAACAACCACGGGGAAGCCACACAGCCCTGTCTGACACCTTTATGGATGCCAAACCAGTCCGAGTAGACCCCGTTGATCCTAACACAAGCACTAGAGTCCCTATAAAGAGACTCCAATGCCTGTATCAAGCCAGCGCTCAACCCTAATGAGTTCAGTGTTTGCCATAGCACATTCCTATCCACTCTGTCATAGGCCTTTTCCATGAACGCACAAAAAGCCTTTTAGTTTTTGGCCAAAAACTTCTCTGCGATCATGCGCATGGAAAAGACTTAATCTGTACATCCCATTCCCTTTCTAAATCCCGCTTGCACATCCCAAATTTTCCATCGGTTTCTTTCATGACCCTTTCAGTTAGTACCTTAGCATACAGTTTTCCCACGATGCTAAGAAGGCTGATACCGCGGTAGTTTTTACAGTCTGCGACCCTTTTCCCTTATATATTGGGACTATCACGGCTTTGCACAAGTCTACCGGTACCCGCTTCAGTTCCCAGCATAAATTAAACAAGATGTGCAGCAAGCCTGCCACCACTTCCTCTCCAGCCCTTAGCATTTCGAGTGAAATTCTATCATATCCGTCAGCTTTACCTGCCCTCATGCTTTTCATTGCTTTCATTATTTCATCTATACTTATCTCGCTACCTCCTTCCTCTTCTTTCGGAATTTCTATTTCATTCAGTTCATAACCATGCTTTCAAAATATTCTTTCCATCTCATTAAACTCAAAACTTCATGATTCAGAATATAGCCATTCTCATCTCTTATAGCATTCATTATAGGCTGTTCTGAACGTCCCCTGGCAGTTCTTACGAGTTTCCAGAACATTTTAATATTTGCCTGGAAGTTATCCGATATTCTTCTATCATTCTTATCCGTTCTTTCTTGCTTTTTTCTTTCAAATACTTCTTTTACTCTCTTATTTATATGTCTAAAGACTGCCTTTTTTCTTTCAAAATCATCATTCGTACCACTAGAATTAGTAGAGAGTTGCTAGTAAAACTAACCATGCTCTCTTCTTTGCTTCAACTTCCGTACGTATCTCATCATCCCACCATAACGTATTATTTTTCCTTTCATTCTTTCTTTTACTAACACCACGTACTTCGGTAGCTGCATCTACTAAACCTTTCTTAACATTTTGCCATACATTCTCCAAGTCTAACTCATTCATACATAATTCATCCAAACCACTTATGTTTTCTTTCAGTCTACATTTGAACTTGTTTTTCTCACCTTCATCTTGTAATCTTACGCCTGAATAGACCATTAATTCGGCGTAAGACCAAAAAATGATCCGTTCCTACGTTTGACCCCCGGTAAACCCTTGTATCTACCACTGCGCCCCTCAATCTTTCATCCACAATTACGAAATCTATCATGCTTCTATCATCACTTCTTTCCCAAGTATACATGTGAATCCTCTTGTGGCGAAAGAAAGTGTTCGTCACAAAAAGATTCTTTTTCATACATACAGTGAGGAGGCTTTCACCATTCTCATTTATACTTTCATCACCAAACGTTCCCAATATCCTTTCATAACCAAGCCTCCTCACCCCAACTCTTCCATTAAAATCTCCTAGCATAACAACATTTCATTTCCCTTACATTTCATTAATACCACCCTTACCATTTCCCAAAACTGCTCTCGGATATGAGTGGGCTTAGACATATCTGGGGCGTAGACCCCTAGCACAAACAACTTCTTTAAGCCTACTTTCAATCGTATCCATAGCAGTCTTGGGCTTACACATTCATTCTCTTTCACACATTGGACCATTCTTTCTGATAGGACGATACCTACTCCCTGGCATGCCCGCTCGAGCTCGTCTACACCAGACCAGTATGCGGTATACATGCCATGTGTAGTGACATCCTTCCCCTTCCGTTTCGTCTCATTTACGCATAACACATTCTAACAACACATCTATTCCTCTATCATACATCACCTCGCATACTTCATCCATTTTATCATTCATTGCTCCACATACATTAAACGTAGCCAGACGGGCCTCTGCAATCCACTTTTCGCCCCTCCGGGAGACAGAACGTGACGGGTGGCAAACCTCGTCGCCGGTTTTCCTCCCGGAGATTCTTCGCACCCCAGCCCCATTAAAAGGGCGCCGGGAACTCGAGGCCATTTCTTTAATTTGATTCCTCATGGTGCGAAATGGGGTGGTATATTTAACGCCGCTAACACGGCGAGGAGCCGACTCTGTGCTATCGGCTTGTCGCTCATTTAGCACCACCCGGGGGACACGTGTAGGGTGGGCCTAGGATTAGGTGGTCAAAGCCTACGGACGCGAGCGACATATCTCCCAAATTCTTTTTTCTCTTTTGCCGCAATGCGTTTGCGTCCATTAATTGCGACTAAAACATGCGACGTGCTCCACCAGCGACGGGTACTGCTTGCTAAATCCGAGAAGACCTAGCCAACGCCAAGCCTTCTAATGGGAATGATGGATGCGGAGGGCTGCTAAGTGGTCTTGCAGCGCCCGCGCTTGTCTGGCAGCCCGCATGCATTAGCATCCAGTGACAGCTCCAGACGTGCCCTGGCAACCTGCAGGCAGCGGCCCTTTGCGCACAATTTTTTTGTTCATCATGTATAAAGTGTGCGCCAATTAACGGGAGACGTCAAGATCCGTCACCGTATTTTGTGCGGTTATAAGCACAAACGGGCTTTTTCACTTATAATTCTACCAAGGCATGGCGCTCACACCTCTTAGCATGGCGTTGACTGACTGCGATAACGTAGCAGTTTTGTTATTTAACCATTAAGTCAGCGGGTGATGGAATCGACAATTCCCTATGCACTATTATTGTGATTATTTAGGGTTACAGCAAGAGCGGCATGAATCCTCCTGAATCATCTGAAAGGAGAGGACGCCTGAGCCCAAAGGTTGAAAATATGGAGACTAAACTATTCAATTATCTATGACTTATATACCGTGTAGGGACTGTGTAAGTATACCCACTACCCCATATCAATCCGTAGGCGAGAGAGGGAAACTAATCAGTAGATGGACAACAGTGCCTTCCTAACGAAAACAAAAAATAAAAAACTACAGGTGCCAACCCGCTTGTGGCAACTATGGCAAATATTCCCCCTATTAAAAAATCTATAGTAGAGCCTATGTTCATAAGTGAACTTTAATAGGCTGTAACGCAAACGGTAGCTGTGTCTTAAGCTTACATAGACCAAATAGATTAGTAGCTGAAGTGGCAATGGGCCGACCATATAGCTCGAAGAACTAATCACCGACGTGGCAGAAAGGTTTTCGAGTGGCAGACTTGTACCGGTAGGGCATCCCTCACTACATGGAGTGAAGACCTGGTAAGATATGCAGGAATTCATTTTGAAAGGGTTGTAGTGATGATGATGTCTTAGGTATAAATTAATAGTTTTTTGTGCGTAAAGTAATATTTTTAAAAAAATAGTTTTTTTTTATTCTACATTATTTAGGCACAATATAATCAATAAAAATACGCGGTTTTATTTATTCCGCTGAATCTGAATAAACCAACCTACGAGGGCGGCACTGAAAATTTCGGGAATCAAGGAAGTGACACAACATTACTATTTAAAAATGTATTTATTGCTTTTCGGAGTATTCTCCGCAAAATTTGACACATTTTTCCATACAATGGACCCAATCATTGAAGCAACCATTCCATTCGAAAGTTGGGGTCTCCAAAATGGCCGTTTTGTAGGCGTCCACAGCTTCTTCAGGTGATGAAAATCTCTGTCCACGCAATTTATTCTTTATTTTTGGGAAAGTATAGAAATCATTAGGGCTTACGCTTAGGTCGGGGCTGTACGGCGGATGGTCTAATAATTCTATGTTTTCTTGATAAACTCTTTTGTTCTGTGTGCGGTGTGAGAACTCGCATTGTCGTGATGGGGGATGATGCGGCGGTTGCAGTTCTCTTTAAGGAGTTCAGAAACGACCTGTGGCAAACAAATGCTAGCATACTATTCTGCATTAATCTTTCTTTGTCCCTCAAGAGGAATAATCGTAACATAGCCGGTTTTGGAGACGTGGCCACCATTTTTTTGCAACACTCCGTGAACGAACAATTTTTGTTGGCTTTAACTCATTTTCGAACAACCAAACTCGCGACTGGTTTTTTGTTTCGGGTTTGTACGCGTATATCCAGGATTCGTCGCCTGATACAATGTTATATACAGCATTTGAGGATCCTGCGTGGAATTTTTCGAGAGTTCTGACGCACCAAGTAACGCGAGCCGCTTTTTACTCTTCACAGAGCGAATGCGGTATCCATCGGGAAAACAACTTTTTTTTACTTAATTGTTCATGCAAGATTATTTGTATTTGACTTAAGCCAATGTTTAAAGTTGCCTGAATTTCGCGGTATGTCACATGTCGATCTTCCTCAATCAGCTTATGCACGGCATCAACGTTTTCTTGGGTGACTGCAGTTTTTGGACGACCTTGACGGAGATCATCACTGAGCTTGACACTTTCATGTTGAAATTCAGCAAACCGGCGATAATTTGTGGTTTTAGATGGGGCTTCATCACCAAATGCAGAAATCATCCGGTCAAAATTATGTTTTTGTGTTAAACCACTTCGAAAGTCATAATAAATCATCGCTCTTGATCAATTCCATTTTCTCAACGACTAAACAAGTTTGACAAAACCTTGTGACAAGACCGAGAATCTTTTTGTAAATAAATAAATACTATTCGATTTTAAAACCAGAAGAAGATTTTAATATGACAGGAACAGTGGCAATATTCCATTCCCGATACTTTTAGTGCAGCCTAGTAAGCCGATAACACGACAAATTAAGAATTCATCAAAGCCACTGAAATAAATTGATTCACATCAATCGACGTACAAACAATGAATCTGAATGTGAGCGTATTTATACGCGTCCCTCTTTTTATACGACCCTAGTGGGGTCACGTTTAATCAACTGCGTTATTAGAAACAATACAGAAACGTCGTAGTGGAAGTAAAAACTGGCCAAGTGCGTGTCTTGCCACGCACAATGAAGTGGTAAGGTAACTATAATAATAATAATAATAATAATAACCCCGGACACGGACCCCGTTGATCCTAACACACGCACTAGAGTCCCTATAAAGAGACTCCAATGCCTGTATCAAGCCAGCGCTCAACCCTAATGAGTTCAGTATTTGCCATAGCACATTCCTATCCACTCTGTCATAGGCCTTTTCCATGAACGCACAAAAAACCTTTTAGTTTTTGGCCAAAAACTTCTCCGCGATCATGCGCATGTAAAAGACTTGATCTGTACATCCCATTCCCTTTCTAAATCCCGCTTGAACATCCCAAATTTTCCATCGGTTTCTTTCATAACCCTTTCAGTTAGTACCTTAGCATACAGTTTTCCCACGATGCTAAGAAGGCTGATACCGCGGTAATTTTTACAGTCTGCGACCCTTTTCCCTTATGTACTGGGACTATCACGGCTTTGCACCAGTCTACCGGTACCCGCTTCAGTTCCCAGCATAAATTAAACAAGGTGTGCAGCAAGCCTGTCACTACTTCCTCTCCAGCCCTTAGCATTTCGAGTGAAATTCTATCAGATCCGGCAGCTTTACCTGCCTTCATGCTTTTCATTGCTTTCATTATTTCATCTATACTTATCTCGCTACCTCCTTCCTCTTCTTTCGGAATTTCTATTTCATTCAGTTCATAACCATGCTTTCAAAATATTCTTTCCATCTCTTTAAACTCAAAACTTCATCATTCAGAATATAGCCATTCTCATCTCTTATAGCATTCATTATAGGCTGTTCTGAACGTCCTCTGGCAGTTCTTACGAGTTTCCGGAACATTTTAATATTTGCCTGGAAGTTATCCGGTATTCTTCTATCATTCTTATCCGTTCTTTCTCTCTAACTCTTCCATTAAAATCTCCTAGCATAACAAAATTTATTTCCCTTACATTTCATTAATACCACCCTTACCATTTCCCAAAACTGCTCTCGGATATGAGTGGGCTTAAACATATCTGGGGCGTAGACCCCTAGCACAAACAACTTCTTTAAGCCTACTTTCAATCGTATCCATAGCAGTCTTGGGCTTACACATTCATTCTCTTTCACACATTGGACCATTCTTTCTGATAGGACGATACCTACTCCCTGGCATGCCCGCTCGAGCTCGTCTACACCAGACCAGTATGCGGTATACATGCCATGTGTAGTGACATCCTTCCCCTTCCGTTTCGTCTCATTTACGCATAACACATCTATTCCTCTATCATACATCACCTCGCATACTTCATCCATTTTATCATTCATTGCTCCACATACATCCAACGGCCAGACGGGTCTCTGCAATCCACTTTTCGCCCCTCCGAGAGACAGAACGTGACGGGTGGCGAACCTCGTCGCCGGTTTTCCTCCCGGAGATTCTTCGCACCCCAGCCCCATTAAAAGGGCGCCGGGAACTCGGGGCCATTTCTTTAATTTGATTCCTCATGGTGCGAAATGGGGTGGTATATATAACGCCGCTAACACGGCGAGGAGCCGACTCTGTGCTATCGGCTTGTCGCTCATTTAGCACCACCCGGGGGATACGTGTAGGGTGGGCCTAGGATTAGGTGGTCAAAGCCTACGGACGCGAGCGACATATCCCCCAAATTCTTTTTTCTCTTTTGCCGCAATGCGTTTGCGTCCATTAATTGCGACTAAAACATGCGGCGTGCTCCACCAGCGACGGGTACTGCTTGCTAAATCCGAGAAGACCTAGCCAACGCCAAGCCTTCTAATGGGAATGATGGATGCGGAGGGCTGCTAAGTGGTCTTGCAGCGCCCGCGCTTGTCTGGCGGCCCGCATGCATTAGCATCCAGTGACAGCTCCAGACGTGCCCTGGCAACCTGCAGGCAGCGGCCCTTTGCGCACAATTTTTTTGTTCATCATGTATAAAGTGTGCGCCAATTAACGGGAGACGTCAAGATCCGTCACCGTATTTTGTGCGGTTATAAGCACAAACGGGCTTTTTCACTTATAATTCTACCAAGGCATGGCGCTCACACCTCTTAGCATGGCGCTGACTGACTGCGATAACGTAGCAGTTTTGTTATTTAACCATTAAGTCAGCGGGTGATGGAATCGACAATTCCCTATGCACTATTATTGTGATTATTTAGGGTTACAGCAAGAGCGGCATGAATCCTCCTGAATCATCTGAAAGGAGAGGACGCCTGAGCCCAAAGGTTGAAAATATGGAGACTAAACTATTCAATTATCTATGACTTATATACCGTGTAGGGACTGTGTAAGTATACCCACTACCCCATATCAATCCGTAGGCGAGAGAGGGAAACTAATCAGTAGATGGACAACAGTGCCTTCCTAACGAAAACAAAAAATAAAAAACTACAGGTGCCAACCCGCTTGTGGCAACTATGGCAAATATTCCCCCTATTAAAAAATCTATAGTAGAGCCTATGTTCATAAGTGAACTTTAATAGGCTGTAACGCAAACGGTAGCTGTGTCTTAAGCTTACATAGACCAAATAGATTAGTAGCTGAAGTGGCAATGGGCCGACCATATAGCTCGAAGAACTAATCACCGACGTGGCAGAAAGGTTTTCGAGTGGCAGACTTGTACCGGTAGGGCATCCCTCACTACATGGAGTGAAGACCTGGTAAGATATGCAGGAATTCATTTTGAAAGGGTTGTAGTGATGATGATGTCTTAGGTATAAATTAATAGTTTTTTGTGCGTAAAGTAATATTTTTAAAAAAATAGTTTTTTTTTATTCTACATTATTTAGGCACAATATAATCAATAAAAATACGCGGTTTTATTTATTCCGCTGAATCTGAATAAACCAACCTACGAGGGCGGCACTGAAAATTTCGGGAATCAAGGAAGTGACACAACATTACTATTTAAAAATGTATTTATTGCTTTTCGGAGTATTCTCCGCAAAATTTGACACATTTTTCCATACAATGGACCCAATCATTGAAGCAACCATTCCATTCGAAAGTTGGGGTCTCCAAAATGGCCGTTTTGTAGGCGTCCACAGCTTCTTCAGGTGATGAAAATCTCTGTCCACGCAATTTATTCTTTATTTTTGGGAAAGTATAGAAATCATTAGGGCTTACGCTTAGGTCGGGGCTGTACGGCGGATGGTCTAATAATTCTATGTTTTCTTGATAAACTCTTTTGTTCTGTGTGCGGTGTGAGAACTCGCATTGTCGTGATGGGGGATGATGCGGCGGTTGCAGTTCTCTTTAAGGAGTTCAGAAACGACCTGTGGCAAACAAATGCTAGCATACTATTCTGCATTAATCTTTCTTTGTCCCTCAAGAGGAATAATCGTAACATAGCCGGTTTTGGAGACGTGGCCACCATTTTTTTGCAACACTCCGTGAACGAACAATTTTTGTTGGCTTTAACTCATTTTCGAACAACCAAACTCGCGACTGGTTTTTTGTTTCGGGTTTGTACGCGTATATCCAGGATTCGTCGCCTGATACAATGTTATATACAGCATTTGAGGATCCTGCGTGGAATTTTTCGAGAGTTCTGACGCACCAAGTAACGCGAGCCGCTTTTTACTCTTCACAGAGCGAATGCGGTATCCATCGGGAAAACAACTTTTTTTTACTTAATTGTTCATGCAAGATTATTTGTATTTGACTTAAGCCAATGTTTAAAGTTGCCTGAATTTCGCGGTATGTCACATGTCGATCTTCCTCAATCAGCTTATGCACGGCATCAACGTTTTCTTGGGTGACTGCAGTTTTTGGACGACCTTGACGGAGATCATCACTGAGCTTGACACTTTCATGTTGAAATTCAGCAAACCGGCGATAATTTGTGGTTTTAGATGGGGCTTCATCACCAAATGCAGAAATCATCCGGTCAAAATTATGTTTTTGTGTTAAACCACTTCGAAAGTCATAATAAATCATCGCTCTTGATCAATTCCATTTTCTCAACGACTAAACAAGTTTGACAAAACCTTGTGACAAGACCGAGAATCTTTTTGTAAATAAATAAATACTATTCGATTTTAAAACCAGAAGAAGATTTTAATATGACAGGAACAGTGGCAATATTCCATTCCCGATACTTTTAGTGCAGCCTAGTAAGCCGATAACACGACAAATTAAGAATTCATCAAAGCCACTGAAATAAATTGATTCACATCAATCGACGTACAAACAATGAATCTGAATGTGAGCGTATTTATACGCGTCCCTCTTTTTATACGACCCTAGTGGGGTCACGTTTAATCAACTGCGTTATTAGAAACAATACAGAAACGTCGTAGTGGAAGTAAAAACTGGCCAAGTGCGTGTCTTGCCACGCACAATGAAGTGGTAAGGTAACTATAATAATAATAATAATAATAATAACCCCGGACACGGACCCCGTTGATCCTAACACACGCACTAGAGTCCCTATAAAGAGACTCCAATGCCTGTATCAAGCCAGCGCTCAACCCTAATGAGTTCAGTATTTGCCATAGCACATTCCTATCCACTCTGTCATAGGCCTTTTCCATGAACGCACAAAAAACCTTTTAGTTTTTGGCCAAAAACTTCTCCGCGATCATGCGCATGTAAAAGACTTGATCTGTACATCCCATTCCCTTTCTAAATCCCGCTTGAACATCCCAAATTTTCCATCGGTTTCTTTCATAACCCTTTCAGTTAGTACCTTAGCATACAGTTTTCCCACGATGCTAAGAAGGCTGATACCGCGGTAATTTTTACAGTCTGCGACCCTTTTCCCTTATGTACTGGGACTATCACGGCTTTGCACCAGTCTACCGGTACCCGCTTCAGTTCCCAGCATAAATTAAACAAGGTGTGCAGCAAGCCTGTCACTACTTCCTCTCCAGCCCTTAGCATTTCGAGTGAAATTCTATCAGATCCGGCAGCTTTACCTGCCTTCATGCTTTTCATTGCTTTCATTATTTCATCTATACTTATCTCGCTACCTCCTTCCTCTTCTTTCGGAATTTCTATTTCATTCAGTTCATAACCATGCTTTCAAAATATTCTTTCCATCTCTTTAAACTCAAAACTTCATCATTCAGAATATAGCCATTCTCATCTCTTATAGCATTCATTATAGGCTGTTCTGAACGTCCTCTGGCAGTTCTTACGAGTTTCCGGAACATTTTAATATTTGCCTGGAAGTTATCCGGTATTCTTCTATCATTCTTATCCGTTCTTTCTCTCTAACTCTTCCATTAAAATCTCCTAGCATAACAAAATTTATTTCCCTTACATTTCATTAATACCACCCTTACCATTTCCCAAAACTGCTCTCGGATATGAGTGGGCTTAAACATATCTGGGGCGTAGACCCCTAGCACAAACAACTTCTTTAAGCCTACTTTCAATCGTATCCATAGCAGTCTTGGGCTTACACATTCATTCTCTTTCACACATTGGACCATTCTTTCTGATAGGACGATACCTACTCCCTGGCATGCCCGCTCGAGCTCGTCTACACCAGACCAGTATGCGGTATACATGCCATGTGTAGTGACATCCTTCCCCTTCCGTTTCGTCTCATTTACGCATAACACATCTATTCCTCTATCATACATCACCTCGCATACTTCATCCATTTTATCATTCATTGCTCCACATACATCCAACGGCCAGACGGGTCTCTGCAATCCACTTTTCGCCCCTCCGAGAGACAGAACGTGACGGGTGGCGAACCTCGTCGCCGGTTTTCCTCCCGGAGATTCTTCGCACCCCAGCCCCATTAAAAGGGCGCCGGGAACTCGGGGCCATTTCTTTAATTTGATTCCTCATGGTGCGAAATGGGGTGGTATATATAACGCCGCTAACACGGCGAGGAGCCGACTCTGTGCTATCGGCTTGTCGCTCATTTAGCACCACCCGGGGGATACGTGTAGGGTGGGCCTAGGATTAGGTGGTCAAAGCCTACGGACGCGAGCGACATATCCCCCAAATTCTTTTTTCTCTTTTGCCGCAATGCGTTTGCGTCCATTAATTGCGACTAAAACATGCGGCGTGCTCCACCAGCGACGGGTACTGCTTGCTAAATCCGAGAAGACCTAGCCAACGCCAAGCCTTCTAATGGGAATGATGGATGCGGAGGGCTGCTAAGTGGTCTTGCAGCGCCCGCGCTTGTCTGGCGGCCCGCATGCATTAGCATCCAGTGACAGCTCCAGACGTGCCCTGGCAACCTGCAGGCAGCGGCCCTTTGCGCACAATTTTTTTGTTCATCATGTATAAAGTGTGCGCCAATTAACGGGAGACGTCAAGATCCGTCACCGTATTTTGTGCGGTTATAAGCACAAACGGGCTTTTTCACTTATAATTCTACCAAGGCATGGCGCTCACACCTCTTAGCATGGCGCTGACTGACTGCGATAACGTAGCAGTTTTGTTATTTAACCATTAAGTCAGCGGGTGATGGAATCGACAATTCCCTATGCACTATTATTGTGATTATTTAGGGTTACAGCAAGAGCGGCATGAATCCTCCTGAATCATCTGAAAGGAGAGGACGCCTGAGCCCAAAGGTTGAAAATATGGAGACTAAACTATTCAATTATCTATGACTTATATACCGTGTAGGGACTGTGTAAGTATACCCACTACCCCATATCAATCCGTAGGCGAGAGAGGGAAACTAATCAGTAGATGGACAACAGTGCCTTCCTAACGAAAACAAAAAATAAAAAACTACAGGTGCCAACCCGCTTGTGGCAACTATGGCAAATATTCCCCCTATTAAAAAATCTATAGTAGAGCCTATGTTCATAAGTGAACTTTAATAGGCTGTAACGCAAACGGTAGCTGTGTCTTAAGCTTACATAGACCAAATAGATTAGTAGCTGAAGTGGCAATGGGCCGACCATATAGCTCGAAGAACTAATCACCGACGTGGCAGAAAGGTTTTCGAGTGGCAGACTTGTACCGGTAGGGCATCCCTCACTACATGGAGTGAAGACCTGGTAAGATATGCAGGAATTCATTTTGAAAGGGTTGTAGTGATGATGATGTCTTAGGTATAAATTAATAGTTTTTTGTGCGTAAAGTAATATTTTTAAAAAAATAGTTTTTTTTTATTCTACATTATTTAGGCACAATATAATCAATAAAAATACGCGGTTTTATTTATTCCGCTGAATCTGAATAAACCAACCTACGAGGGCGGCACTGAAAATTTCGGGAATCAAGGAAGTGACACAACATTACTATTTAAAAATGTATTTATTGCTTTTCGGAGTATTCTCCGCAAAATTTGACACATTTTTCCATACAATGGACCCAATCATTGAAGCAACCATTCCATTCGAAAGTTGGGGTCTCCAAAATGGCCGTTTTGTAGGCGTCCACAGCTTCTTCAGGTGATGAAAATCTCTGTCCACGCAATTTATTCTTTATTTTTGGGAAAGTATAGAAATCATTAGGGCTTACGCTTAGGTCGGGGCTGTACGGCGGATGGTCTAATAATTCTATGTTTTCTTGATAAACTCTTTTGTTCTGTGTGCGGTGTGAGAACTCGCATTGTCGTGATGGGGGATGATGCGGCGGTTGCAGTTCTCTTTAAGGAGTTCAGAAACGACCTGTGGCAAACAAATGCTAGCATACTATTCTGCATTAATCTTTCTTTGTCCCTCAAGAGGAATAATCGTAACATAGCCGGTTTTGGAGACGTGGCCACCATTTTTTTGCAACACTCCGTGAACGAACAATTTTTGTTGGCTTTAACTCATTTTCGAACAACCAAACTCGCGACTGGTTTTTTGTTTCGGGTTTGTACGCGTATATCCAGGATTCGTCGCCTGATACAATGTTATATACAGCATTTGAGGATCCTGCGTGGAATTTTTCGAGAGTTCTGACGCACCAAGTAACGCGAGCCGCTTTTTACTCTTCACAGAGCGAATGCGGTATCCATCGGGAAAACAACTTTTTTTTACTTAATTGTTCATGCAAGATTATTTGTATTTGACTTAAGCCAATGTTTAAAGTTGCCTGAATTTCGCGGTATGTCACATGTCGATCTTCCTCAATCAGCTTATGCACGGCATCAACGTTTTCTTGGGTGACTGCAGTTTTTGGACGACCTTGACGGAGATCATCACTGAGCTTGACACTTTCATGTTGAAATTCAGCAAACCGGCGATAATTTGTGGTTTTAGATGGGGCTTCATCACCAAATGCAGAAATCATCCGGTCAAAATTATGTTTTTGTGTTAAACCACTTCGAAAGTCATAATAAATCATCGCTCTTGATCAATTCCATTTTCTCAACGACTAAACAAGTTTGACAAAACCTTGTGACAAGACCGAGAATCTTTTTGTAAATAAATAAATACTATTCGATTTTA